>PVIU01000024.1:296782-619282 GCA_004026605.1 Ondatra zibethicus | reverse complement strand
AGCTGGAGTTTGGCTCCATGTTCTAAAGCAGTGGTTCTCAATCTTCCCAATGCTGCGACTCTTTAATGCAGTTCCTCATGCTGTGGTGATCCCCAACCATAAAATTATTTTCATTGCTACTCTATAATCGGGACTTTGCTACTGCTATGAATCATAATGCAAATATTTTTGGAGATATAGGTTTGCCCAAAGGGTCATGACCCATAGGTTGAGAACCACTGCTTTGAAGTTTCCAGACTCTGGCGTCAACTGAGTGTGTCAGGATGAAGAAGTTGTGTTTCTCTGATTGTCTTTCAGGGAATATTTTTAGCAGCCTGCTCCACTGTTAAAAACTGCACGGTGATCTTGACAAATGTATAATGTCAGCTTTAATGTATCAGACCCATCAGCTCAATGAAAATAACTCAGAAGTATTGATCACCTAACGATTTTTGGTGTATTCATTAACGCCCATGAGCAGCTCATCCCGTCTCCAGAGCTACCGGAGTGCTGAGGACACGTAGCAAACTGCTGATTGTTTATTAGAAAACTGATTAGTTACTGGATTAGTGTGTTAAAATATACTACCTTTCACTACCTGACAAACTTTCAAATTATTATATTTCTTTTTTTAATTTTGAAGCTGTAGGATCAATTTCAAAGAGAGAGAGAGAAAAAAAAAGGCTGAACAATTGTGAGGAGTTGACAGTTTACCTGGCTGTGCCTTTGCCCTTCTCATCCTCTTTATTACAATGTAAAGAATTCACACGCAGAAAGCCTGGTGCTTTACGTAAGACTGAGGTCTATATCTCTCTGATACTCAAATGTCCATGCTGGATGACCATGGCAAGAGTCACATTGTTCTCAAGTGTTGGCTTAAATGTCTCAGTGAGATTTACATACATAGAGCAATGTGTTATAAACATTAGAAAATTCTCCCCATCTGTGATGCATAAGAAGGCCACCGCTGCAAAGACCATGGCTAGTCCCGTCTTCTCACCAAATGGAAGAGAATGATTTGCCAATGTGGAGAGATTACTTGAATTTAGATGCTATAGCCAGGAATTTTCTCTTTTGGGGAAACATGGATTATCAGACATATAAGCTATATTGTTTGGGAATGATAAGGATTTTATATTTGAAGAAGTAAAGACATGTAGATAAAAGAATACTTTTTTAAAATAAATAAGACTAGGGTCTCAGTTTTGTGTCTATCAACTTAGACTCTAGATGAGAAAGCTTGGAAAAGCATTTGCACAGCTTTATGCTCATTAAAAGACCTACTCTGTCATGTACTTTGGTTCTGGGAGGTCAGAGCCAGGCTTCAGCTAAGCTGGCATTTAACCCTGAATTGCAATCCTGTGCCTTCCCTTGGCATGAACACTGATGTCACAGCCTGGAAGGGAGCATCCCAGACACATGCATGTGGAAAGTCTTCCAAATGCTTCAGCAAACAGAAAGCCCCCCAACTTCCTACAGGTGTGAGAGTCTGAGTTAGCCTTGATTTCCCTTTTCAGTTTGACATCCTTCTTTTGAAACTGTAGTGGCTGACTGAACAATATGAACCAAAAAATAACGGAAAGTTCTACTACACAGAAAACCTGCAAGAATCTTTCTGTGCATCTGCCATGGGCTGTGAAATACTTGAACTGGACCAAACTGTCTAGGGCTTCATACATGGTAAATGCTTGGAGTGTCTCTTCAGACTTGCTTAGAGTTTCGTCTATGTCTTGCTTAAATATTGGACATACTTTGGAATGTTCTGCTTCTTTATCCTGGGCCAAACTCTCTTCACTGAAGGCAAAAACATCCTGGTGAAAGTTTTTCTCTGGCTTCTAAAACATGGTAGAGGTGATCTCCTAGGGCAAATCCTAGCATGCCAGTGCAGCTTCCCAGGTCAAATAGACCCCTTACCCCAAACCTGATGAGATCTCATTTAGCACAAGACAAGGAGAAATGAGTCCTCACTGCCAGTCCTCCGACCATCTCTACCAACTGCCCTTCCTGCAATACAGTGCCTAGCCATTGCTATTAAATGACATGATCTCTTGTGTCTGTTCCTTTTTCCCCATGACTTCAGCCTCACATAGCAAACTAAAATCCAAAGCCTTTGGTGCAGTCCATCTTTTTGGTTGTTTTCTTGTGGGCTGCTTTACCTTAGAAATCTCACGTTTTCAGCCTCCGTTAGCTGCTGACAGGTTTAGGGTCTCCCTAGAACTTAGGACATAGGTTCTTCCAAGGAGCTTTCAGCTAATCAGATGTGAGGTGATGCCTGCAGGAGTTCTAGCTCCACAGTACCACTGCTCATCTGGCCTCCTTCAGCCAAGTGCTGAGCAGCAGAGGTAAGGTTGAGGGACGGGCTTTTCCTGAAGCGATAGCTCAGTCTCAGCTCACCGTGGAGATTTTGAGAAGACCGCCTGGGTCGAGGGGACAATTTGGAGATGAAACCTCTCGGGTCATCTACTTGGAAGCTGCATTGGGTGTACAGTTTAGGTTTGTGCATCTTTACAAGATTCTTTCCAGCCTCTGCAACATTGTTTAAGCCGATGCCCATTAGCTGAAGTAGTAAAATTAACTGTGGTGGTGAAACCATTTTTATTGACTAATCTGCAACAAAAAGTTTTTTAATGTTTGTTTTATAAGCTTGTAAAAGGATATCTTCATAATATTTACAAATGTCCCTGGGTTGGATATCTATGGGTTGGGTTAGAAGATTCTCAAACTCCCTTGCAATAGGACAATCCTGAAAGACCCTGTATATATTAAAGGATTTAGCTTTCCATTTCCTAGAAGATGTTTAAACCTTGCAGCTTCAAAATGAGCATACTCAGCTCTCCTCTGGGCATATATATATATATTTGATCATTTTAAATGCCCCAAATATGATAACATATGGCTGTTTTGCCAAAATCAAGAAGCAAACAGACTAGGCAGGGAGAATGTTGTCCAACAACCCTACTGCTTTACGATCTTTTGTTCAGTTGTTTTTTCCAGATGAAAGCAGGCATGAACAAAAGAACAACACTGTTGGAAAGGAGGGAAAACACAATCACTTAAGCACTTCAAATATTAATCCGATGAATTAAAATTAAGTTAAGATGGCAACTCTATTGGAAACATGACAAAAACAGGATGTTAAAGAAAAAAATTGAGTGGAATCAACGAGGTTACACATAAGTAACACCTTAACATTAATAGAAATCTATTTCCCATCCTGACCCTGAAACCACTTCAATTAATTACTAAAATCTATTTACACTGCAACAAGATAAAAATCAATCTGATTGCTGGCACTGAATTCATTTGGCTGCCCTCTCTACTATAAGGGACCAATGGGATCCTCAGTCCTCCCAAACTCACAAAGAGGCATAGTTACCTTCTACCTCCAGAACAATGGCAAAGACAGAATCTGTGAGCTCCTGGGAATCAGGCCTGAGGGTGATGACAGCATCCATCAAGCAGGTCACAAACACCCAAGAGATAGGGAATTTTTAAGATAGGGACAAGCCAACTGGCCCCTCAGAAAGGTGCCCTCTTCCAACTATTGCAGTCTCTGTGGATAGAGCTTGGTTAGTATATCGTTTTTGTTTGTTTGCTTGTTTTGTTTTGTTTCGATACAGGGTTTCTCTGTAGCTTTGGAGCCTGTCCTGGAACTTGCTTTGTAAACCAGGCTGACCTTGAAATCACAGAGATCTGCCTGCCTCTGCCTCCCAAGTGCTGGGATTAAAGGCGTGTAGCGCCACTGCCCAGCTGGTTAGTATATCATAAGCTTGATTTTAGGTACCATCTTGTCCCACTTAGCCCAAAGACTTTCTACGGTAAATGAGTATACAGACAAAAATCATTGCTGTTATTACTATTAAGATAACTAATTAAACCATTAAGGAACATAGTTAATAATGATGGAATGGCTGGAAAAATTGCCCAGCAGGTAAAGGTACTTGCCACCAAGCCTGACAACTTGAGTTTGAACCTCAGGACCCACATGATGGAAGGAGGGAACCAATTCTTACAAGTTGTCTTCTGATCTCTACATGTATGCCATGACACATTTATGCTCACATATATTCACACACATACAGACAGACACACACACACTAATAATCAATTAATTAATAATTTTTAAATGATGGTAGGTAGAGGTAAAAGACGACAGCCTTTTATGAGCCCCTCTGTAGGTTGACAGGCCAGTGAGGTGGGCAGGACCTAGACCAACAGGACACAGTTACCATGAACTGTACTTGGCCTTAGGATAAGCCCGGAATGGGAACCTACTTGGCTGAGCCTAAGCAAGAGGTTTAGTCTCCTACCGACAGAATCACTTCCTAATCATGCTTGAGTTTGTCCTATGAAAGGTGAATAAGGTTGGGTGTCTGTGCTTTTCAAATTTCCTTTCCCAAGTAGGGAAAGCAAGCACAGGAAATGGGTAGAAATGTGGAAAGAGCTCATGAAGTCAACTGCTCTGAGCCCACCAGTCTGATGTGTACAGGTTCCAAGATTCCCGCTGCCATTTGAACTACTGGAAACAGCCTCCTCTCCCTTGCAGCAAACTCCTGCTCATCCTTCCTATACTTGGTCAACATTGTATCCCACACATATCTGATGATACCATTTCTCTGATACACCTCAACACTGTACAAACATGTCTTGTTATAATATTTCATCCTTTTCATCCTTTGTTATAATATTGATTGATTGATTGATTGATTGATTGATTGATTGATTGGACTTCCCCTTAGAATGTGAGGTTTTCAAAGTCAAGACTGAGTCTCATTCACCTTTGTATCTCTTGTGTTTAGCAGGATGACCAACGTAAAAGTAGGCACTTATTGTTATTGAATGAACACATATGGATGGATGGATGGATGGATGGATGGATGGATGGATGGATGGATGGATGATAGATGGGCCACTTTGCATAGTTCAAATATCTGCTGCTTTGTTGGATGGACTATATGTTGAAACACAATCTTGCTAAAATACCCTTACCCACAGTCTCTGTATACTGAAATATATGCCCTTTGTTTTAATTTTGAGAAGAAACAGTCATTAGAATCCTGAAGAGTTCATATCATCCAGGAGGATTATTCAAGTATCCTATACTATGACCACCTTTCTCCTGGTTATGGGAGCTTGCTGATAGCAAGATCTTGGCATGGATACTAAATAGAATTCAGATGTAGGGATCCACAGGATTTGGAAAGACCACTCAGGGTAGTTATTCATACCTTACTTTACTGATGAGAAAACAGGCCCTAGAAGACCATCTCGTGTCTGAGATTGCAAACCTTGAACCATGATCAGTGCGTAGCTTTCCCAACTTCCATTTTCCAAACGTCAGCCATGCAACCCAAGAGAGCCTCTTACAGCACAGACACTGACCTTGAAAGTAGCCTTCTCCACCAGCTAGACTGAGCTGGCCAAGGTGTGCCCATGTATCTGCCAGCTCCCAAGAAAGATAAGAAAAAGAGGGTGTTCAACTGGCCACTACTTACTTGAAGGGTTTTTCTCCAGTGTGCGTCCGGATGTGGTTGTTGAGCGTGGTGGCCCCAGCAAATGCACGACCACAGTAGCCACACTTGAAAGGCCGGTCACTGGAGTGAGTGACCACGTGGTTCCTCAGTTCTGATGGCTGGGAAAAGGACTGGGAGCAGTGGCCACACTGGTAGGGTCTGAAACAAATAGAGAGTGACTGGTCATGGTGTCCTATGTCAATCCCCATGGTGAGGAAAGGGGCTGTCACTTTAGACTCAACACTTCTAAAAGACGGAGTTTACAGCGCTGGCCTCTGAGTTCTACTACTCGCCGTCCCAGGAACAAGAATCACAGAGCTGATGAGACACATCAACTCACAACTGTGCATTCTCTTCCTGTATGAATCATACTATTTCAAAAACAGCTATTTGCTTATCTCAATCTCCCTAACAGCAAATACCGGCATATTTCTGTAAGCTTTACAGACATGAGCATGGGGTTAATTAAGCCAAACAGAACAAAAGAAAATACATAATTGTCTTTTATGGTTCCATAGTATCCTTTACTTTTTAAAAGTGCTTTAAAGTCAATTATCTGGTTTAATCTTTACAGTAATCCTCTGAGTAGTACAGGGAAAGCAGTTGCTATTACCAAGGTTTTGGCACAGACAACTGAGGACAAACTGTCCTTCAAGGATATAAGACATTGATGCCAAGGTCATGACAGGGTTTTTGAACCTTATTCCAAGTGTCAGGCAAATACGAGCAAGTGGCCAAGTTGCATGCACACTTTCATAAATACTAAACTGGCCTGAAGTCTACCCAAGATGAAGCCAGACCTGCCAGATGTATCTCTTTGAAAAAGAAATCCTGATTTCTCACCTATCCCATTTATACAGAGTCCTGTTATTTTTTATTTTTTAATGTGTATGTTGAGTGTCTGATGTATGTAACCACATGTGCATCTGGTACTCATGGAGTCCAGAAGAGGGTGGATCTCCTAGAACCAGAATTACAGATGGTTGTGAGCTACCATGTGGGTCTTGAGACCCAAACCCAGGTCCTCTGCAAGAACAGCAAGCACTCTTAACCACTGAGCCATCTCTCCAGTCCCAGGAGTCTTGTTCTTGAATCTTACCTCCTCTGCTGAATCTAGTTGCAAGGAATGATTTATGACAGCAAGAAATGACAACTGCCACTGTGCCTGCAGGGAGGTGACAGTGGTGCAGAGGCCAGTAGGAGGGAGTTGAGAGAAACACCTGATAACTAGCAAGACTATCATAGCACACACAGTTCATGAGGAGGAAATCAATTTTGCGTTTTCATAAAATAGATTAAATTCGTCAGAAGTTCTTCTCTGTACTTAAGCAGCATCCAGTGAGTGATAGGAAACCCGAGGAGTTGTCCCTATTCAAAGTCACTTCAAATCATCTCTTGACAGGGCTCTAATTTGTTTATCAAAATCCTTTTTCAGGAAATTAACCATCTGCCTTGAAGAATCCTCTCTGCACTCACTAAGCAAGCCCTGGTTTGGAGCACAGACGTTGCTGGCTGCACTTAGGACGCCAATGGCAAAGGCAGACTTAATTGCTCTGCCATTAACAAATACAGGAGCTCCAATGACCAGACACCAAACTGAAGAGATGGGAGACAATGGTGACCGAGCATGTACAACAATTCAATTAAGTGTAAAATAAAGTGTACCCTCTCATTTGTCAACTGAAGTGCTTAATTGCGGCTACTTGCCTCACCGAACACAAATACTATTATTTTACCAGGCTTCAGCACACTGAGCACTGATTGTAGAATTTTTTAGCTTGATTAATAGTCCAGCATTGGTCAATAACTCAATACTATACAATTTTAATTACTTACATTTAGAAATCTATCTAACTGCTCTCAAACAGGTTTCAAAGAAATACATAAGAGCCCTTGGAAAGGAGTTTATCAAGCCTGACAAATTACACATGCATTTTATTATAATTATAAAATAATGCTTTGAAGGCCATTAAAATTGCCTACAGAGGAAAATATCCTCCTAGAAAATCTATTCTTGGCAGTAAATGTTGACCTTAAAAAGAGTTCTCAAAAAATAGTTCTCTGGGGATGAAATTTTTATATGCTATTGAGGATCATAAACAAAATAATATATTAATATGTGCTATATTCACTGACAATTGATTTTTCTAATAGTGAAGGGACCATTAACATTTATTAGCCTCTGGTTATCTATTTTTAATAGCTATCACTATAAACAATAAGCCACTAAATAAAACCAATTAATCTTTTCCCTTTTTTTTTAACCCTTCTGTCAAAAGTTGGGGTGATTTATTTTCTGCAGTCAGAAGTCAACCCGTCCTTTTTATGCTGATAGTCACTGTGGCAAAGATTCACACAGCAGATGTGAAAGGCTGATGTCGAATTCTGTCATCAAGGGAAGAGGGTTAAACTTTAGAGCATCATTTCTGCCCGGGACCAGCCAGAGAGTACTTGCTAGGGATCCAGTGGCCTGTGTAAACTGTCTTTAAAAGTTATCATTAAAGACGTGTATGTGTGTGTGTGTGCATATGCGTGTGTGTGCATGTGCACGTGTGCGTGTGTAAATGTGCATGTGTGTGTGTGTATATATGTAAATGAGTATGGACCATTGTTATGTACCTGTGGTTGCCATCAAATCCCCTGGAGTTGGAGTTACACTCAGCTGGGAGCTATCCAATATGGGTGCTGGGAACCAAACTTGGAGTCCTCTGGAAGAGCAAGTGCTCTTACCCACGGAGCCATTTCCCCAGCCACTAGGACTGGGGTGTTGACAAGTGACTTGGCTGCACTGGCCTCTTTCTCCACGTCCTCTGGGAAAGGGGATAAATTCACCTGGGTGCTCTTTCATACACCGTGTTTTCCTTCTACTTTAGGAAAATAACCAATGTCCCCCAAAGGTGCTTGTGAATCATAGCATCACCAATGTCATGCCACCTTGCATGAGGGTTGCAGCTAGTTCCCTGCACTTGGAAGAGTCCCGTTCTCCCTCCCTGTGCCTCTCCCTCTCTCTGGGTGTAATACCCTAAAACATGGACAATCTTAATGCTTTGGTAAAAACGTGAGAATTTTGAATAACAAGAAAATCTCATATTAAAATGTAGGCACAAACCTTTTCACGAAGCAAAATAGTACCCTTTTATTTTCAGGTACCATACAGTGATATCAGAGCATTTACTGACATTCATCTTGGCAGACCCTAGTTCTATTAATATGAGGATTTGGATCTTAAGTGAGTTGTGGATCTTAAGTTGTGGTTGTAACAGTTTCTAACAGTCTAGAAATGTACAGAAAATGTAAGGGTCATAAATATAAAAGTTATGCCTGGGCTACAGCAAGACCTTGTCTCAAATAAAAATCAATAATCAATACCAAAGGAGCTGGGAGTGGTGGCACACACCTTTACTTGAGAGACAGAAGCAGACAGATCTCTGTGAGGTCCAGGCAAGTCTGTTTTACATGGTGAGCTCCAAGATATCCAAAGAAAACAAGAAGCCCACAGAAGGTCTGTAGTTAGTAGATGATGCACTTTTCAATTTTATGTTCTTCTATTTTCAGAATTTTCTTTAAAAAAAAATGAGTAAAAGAGGCCAGATGGGGCATTCCAGGCCTGTAAATACTGCCATTTATCAGACAGGAGGAGTGGAAGTTCAAGATCTGCCTGTGCTACAGAGCAAGTTCAAGACCAGCCTAGTTGACTTACTGTCTTAAAAAAAACAGTAAAATGGCTGAGAATATCAGTGAGTGGGAGGGCCCTCGTTCAATCCCCAATACTCGTGGAGGAGGAGAAAAATGATCAAAAAATAATTTTAAAATTGGTTGGAGCTGAGATTTAAATACGGATATATAGGAATACATTAAAAACAGAAACAGATACTTTCTAGGGAAAGTATCTCAGGAAATTACAATTCCTTTTGGAACTGGCCACAAGAGTTCAGAATATGGGTGTATATTTCTAAAGCCGTATTTCGAGTCACACCAGAGGAACTTCAGAACACAGAGTGAGCTGCCATTGCCAACATTTTCCTTAAGTTTTGGGAAGGGGGTTGTGTGCGTGGCTGTGCACGTGGTAGCCTAAGGTCAGCCACAGGTGGTCTTCTCTTCTCTTCTTTGAGGCAGCCTGCCACTGGTACCCAGAGGCACTGAGGAGGCGAGGCTTCTGTCTCTGCCTCCTGAGCACTGAGATAGTAGTGTGTGCCACCCTGCCCAGCTTCTCATGTGGGTGCTGATGAGAGAACTCAGGGCCTCATGCTGGCATGGCAAACACTTAACTACCCAAATCCCAGCATCTCCATTCGTTTTCCAAAGTCTGGCGAAGTTAAAGTGAGCAGACTCTCGGATAGACTCTATCTTAACTCAAAAATCGCAAATCCGTTTGATGTATCATAGCAGAAAAGCACATATGGACAGACATCCGTGGGTGTTGAACTCCACTGGGTCCAGGATCTTACATCATTGCATTTGGGAAGCATATTTCAAAAGCTCTTGGTTCTCCCAACTCATCATGCATGTATAACCTCCCACCATTTTCAAAACAAACCCCGAGGAAGGACATCTCACAGTGCACAGCTCTCTGTGGCTGGGTGGTGGGGTGGGACCCAAGAGTGGACATTGCCCTGAATCAGGTCTTGCAGCTACAAGGAGCAGCTGAGCATGTGAATAGTGACCAGGGCAACTGAGAAACTCAACTGTTATTTTTGCTTAATTTCCATTAAGAGAGATTGCAATGGCTTCGTACGGCCAGCTTCCACACAGGAGAACTCAAGCTTTGTGGAAAACCTAGAAAGCGCTACATACACATTTACAAAATAATTGAGCAGGACAATGTGCGGGTGGATTTACTTAGCATAAATCAGCACTAGTAGACTTTTATGCGGAAAGAAAGCAGTGAGACCTTTCGGTTCATCTCCTGACATTCTCCGTCACTGGTAGCTCCTCTGCCAAAGATTACACCAGTAAAATGTGCAATTCATTTGCGTTGATTCTGTAATTGGTTTGGTGTACATAGGAAAAGAATGAAACATTTAACAAAATTAACTGTGGTTTGGTTTAAAAATTATTAATCCTCCTTTGATTTCTCTTTTACAGCATGAAAAATTTCTAGCATAAAAGTTGTTCACTTGGGGCTACATCCTCTCCTTGCTCCATGAGAGGCAGCCTAAGCTCAAATCTCACAAGACTTCAGAGGGGCCCCGCTTAAGTCCGGCCGGCCATGTGGAGGCGGAGGCTGCCTCTGTGCAAGAAGTCAGGGAAGCGGTGAGTCCATAGAACACTGGAAAGAAGAAAGATGACCTTTGCACTTACGTAGCAAGGGGCAGAATGCGAGAACATGACGCTTTCTGAGACACTATGATGGCGCCACCCTCCGAGCTTTCCTCACAAAACAGAGCCTTTGAAATGCCTTTCCCCGCCTAACGCCATCCTTTTCGATGATAATCAATGGTACTTAAACACAATTTTGAACAGCTGATGGCATGCCCAAGCGGCTAAAGGCAGACTTCCTCCCATGTGGCACAAACGAGAGAGAGAGAGAGAGAGAGAGAGGTGGAGAAAAGAAAGCCAGAAAGAAAAAGTGGTATAAAATAAAAGTACATATTATGAATACATTTTCTGTGAAAACAAGAACATCCAGAAAATAATCAACTGTGATCAAAGGCTTTGCTCACCCATTCCTGGAGTCCCCTACCTCCCAACCCTATTGAGAGTTTCTGCAGCAGAAAAAGAGGAAAGAAAGGGGATGTGAACCTCCTGGTCCCAGCAACAGTAAGCCAAGTTGCCCTGGCTCAGGCAATTAGCTTATATAGAAACTCGAATGCTTACAAACTGTGTAAACAGAATCTTGGTTGGTCAACCTTCCGACAGCTGCTTACCTATGGCTCACCCGGGAGTGCGAGCAGGAGTTGGTAGCCTAGAAAAGGAAGAAGGTGGGGGATCTGTTGGCTTAATACCAACAGAATGTAACTGAGAGTGAGCCGGCTCTTAGACCTTCATAGATCTTTTTTTATCTTTCGTTCTGACTCCTGTTTTGCCAGATCCAGCTGATTTTTCTCCTGCATTCATTATGTGTAAGTCAGAGATGAAGAACAACACCAGCGCCACTGGGTAGCCACAGACCTCGCCTTTATATGTTTGGATGGCACCCACAGGAAAAGGATCACAGATACAGGGCACACCTTCGCTTGATGAAGATCCAAATGTCTGACCTTCCATTGCCAAAGAGTCTGCAGACTGAAAAAGCATTTGGACCATAGTTGCAGGGGCCTGTCCCAGATTTGTACCTGTTCACCTTTGGACTTTGTCTTCTGACCTCTCTAGTGAGATTTTCCTGATAGTTTTCAAGGAGAAGGAAAGGGGTTTCTGTTAAACTGTTTTACTGTTCAGTTGGCTTCCTCTACATGTGGGTCTCTAATCAACAGATTCAAACAATTAGAGAGAAAACACTACTCCAAAAAAGTAACCTGCCTGCACGGAATACGTGTAGACTTTTCTTGGCAGCAGTCCTAAGCAATACAGAATAAAAATTATTTACGTGGTATTTACAACAGTCTGGGGTATTACTATGAGTGGCTTAAAGATACTTTAAAGTATACAGGAGCATCTGCATAGGTCATCTGCAAGTTCCACATCCTTTAATATAAGGAACTTGTGCATAGATTTTTATACTGGGAGAGGTTCTACACAGGTTTGAGGGACATCTGGCTACGGATGAGTGAGCACAAACCACCAAAGACAAATGCTCAGCTGTGAAGCTAGTCTCCAAAGAATGTATGCAGTGATGTGTCTTCACACACAGAACAGGTAAGTTTCCAAATTTGGCAACCATCCTGAACAAACGTGACGTCCATATCATGTTTGTGGAGTTCTGGACAGTGCTCCGATTTAGCTTTTCCTTGTGTGGTTAGGAATGTTGGAGGGTATCTCCCTGTCTCCAAAGTCCTATGGGATAAAAATAAATTATCCATCTAGAATAAAAGGAATAGATAAAAAGACGAGGCATCTCCCTCTTTTTCATCTTCAAAAATCGTCTGAGATTGATGACATAATTCAACTCCCCCCACATTGTTACTAAGAAACATTGTACTGTATTACACTGCCTTCGAAGAGTCTGGGTTTTCTCAAGTCATGATATTCTTAACTTTAACTTACTAATGACTGATGGCAACTACCTCTCAAGTGTTCACAAACAAAGCGCAGGGAAGAATCAAGAACCCACAGGGTTTCTTTCATACCACCTGGGGATTTACCAGCCCCACTAAATTTGCTTACAATCATCGCTGACCTTAACAATCTCCCCTGGAGGTATTTTGTTCACGGTAAGCTAATTGTTTAGATAGTTTTTATAGATGTATTAAATTACAGTGCTAGTATTTTACAGGACAAACTTTAGAGAGACTTAAACCATGCACATGATTTTCTGGGTATAACTCAGGTCACACAAAATAGACTGTTGTTATAAAGTATCTGTTTACCGCAAAACATCTACATCCCCTCTGGGACATCATATGTGAAATCCTATCAAACCCAAAAAAGACAGAAACTTTGTTCTGTTTTTTCTTTTTCTTTTTTGTTTTTTTAAAGGAATGCCCAATGAGTGTCGCCCACACACTGTTGGCATCCTTGTAAGTAAGCAAGTTAAGGGCAAGGTTCTTTTTATAAATTTATTTTATGTGCATTGGTGTGAAGGTGTCAGATCCCCTGGCACTGGAGTTACAGACAGTTGTGAGCTGCCATGTGGGTGCTGAGAATTGAACCCTGAACCTAGGTCCTCTGGAAGAGCAGCCAGTGCTCTTAACCATCTCTCCAGACCCCCTATTTTCACTCTTACTGTGGGCGATCACTTGACTACAGTATCACAACAGTCCTTTGCAAATAACACAGCCTTACACCTGAACTCACTTTTTATGAGAAGATTTTAAATGCATCTTTGGTCTTAAAATGATGTGTAAACTAAGAAGGATACATATTGGGCTAGATGTATGCCTGTGAACTTTTAAGAAAAGCCTTTCTGCATGGGAGAAATAAAAACCACACTCCAACTTTTACATTTTACCTCCACTGTGCTGGGAGAAGCTAGACTCAGATGCCTTTGCACTAAAGTAAATGTTTCCATCTTGATTAGTTACAGTAACACTTGAGGCTAAGCAAACGGTTTCTAGAATGACACAAACAGAAATGTGCACAGATGTAAAGGTGTACAAATGCTGAATCTAAGATTAGAATATACCCACCCCTTCTGCCACCCTTCCACCCTCTTGTCCTTTACTGGGATCTACAGGCACGCTGCTGTATGCTGCAGAGCTGAGAGGGAGGAGCCGAGTGTATGCTTTAGGAGGCAGCGAGTCACGTGTCCTGCTTTGTTAAGGTTAATGAGTGGCAAAATTAAGTAAACAATCAAGCACCCTGCTTCCAGATGCCCAATTCTAGCACTCAAAGTTATTTCTCACTATTCAAGGTGAATTTTTTTATAGGTTGTTCTTGGATATTTTGGTTTTAATCAAGTTCTTGCAGGACGTGAATGAGAGATAAAACAGAGACAGCCTTCCTATTGAATTAATTTGATCTTTGTCTTTTGCGATCCCAGCGATCAAGACTGTCAAATAAACCAGTTTTGATTCATAAATAATAGTTCCATTATATCTACTGGGCCACTCGTCAGAGTACCTGAAATTTTAATTCACTTGTTCAGCTAAATTTCATCCTCAGTTCATGGCCATAAAATTCCGTATTGACAAACTTTCAAACCAACTTTGACTCTGACGTATCTAGTCAACATTTTTCTTCTGTGTGGATATTAGTTTATTGAATAAGTGGCATCTGTTTTCCTCCACATCACTAGCCTAGTGGGTATTTCCTTTTGACAGGTTTGCAGGATTTATGGGTTTGCATGCTCCGAAGAAAAATAGTACTAAGCAAAAAATTCCAATTCATTACCTCTTAGTACTTAATTAAGTTCATACTCACGGCACACTGGAGGTGAACTCTGAAATGCCTGCGACAGCCGACCGGCAGCCAGCTATATTATCTTTGGAAGACAGAGGGGATTCTGATTATCCTGACCTCATTTTCCACCCCTGATATTCATAAATGTTCCTTCTCTCTTGCTCCCTTTTAAACTTGGACGTAACTGTTTGGGTAGTGAGCGGGCTCAGCAGCCACCAACCTGTCTGTGCAGTCTTCACAAAGGATGGCGGCACCGGCACCGACACCGCTGAGGCCTAACACAACTCAGGATGGGACCTTCCAGACTGCGGGCAGGCAGCTCTAAGCAGCGGCTTTCCCCTAAGGTGCTGCGGGATGCCCTGGGCCTCACCTGTCGGGGTTCTGTGTGCACACGTGCATCTGCAGCAGAATGCGCTGTGTGAAAGTCTTAAAGCACTGGCCGCACTTCCAGAGGTGCCAGTCGCTGAACTCCGAGTGCAGCTGGCTGGTGGAGGTTGGGCTCGCCAGGACCCGCTGATTTTTCACGTTGATTTGGTTAAATCCCGCCTCGATGGGCCCAGATTTATCCAAGAGGGTGAAATTCCTGCTGCAGGGAGTCTGTGGGAAAACCACTGAACGCTGCTGGCCGGAGGAAGAAAGCTTACTGCTCTTGTTGAAGGGCTGCAGGGCGTCTTGTCGGCACATGGCTTCCATTACCGTGGAAGGGACGTTCACTGGAACAGCGAGAGTTGGAGAAAGTCAGTTTCACCAGCCCTTAAGTAAACACAATAACACATACTTCAAAACACCCCTATTAAACAAGCACGCGAAATTGTTTTTCTGGTCCCCAAATTAGTATAATAAGGCCATTTGAGGGGAAAATCAGGCTAATCACAAATTAATAACTCATCCAATGCCAGTTTATTAAACAACTAGTATATGCTCAGTGCTGTTCTGGTATGCCCTTTGCCTTCAACGTTCACACAATTCTAACTCGAGATATATGGGACTGCACACTGCATCCTGCTTAGAGACCTTCAGATATAAGAGACAGAGGGTGAGCCGGTGGTGCCCAGAAATGGTGTGTCCCACTGCATTAGGAAGGGAATGCCAAGGCCTCCTACCAGGCCTTTCCAAAACAAAACAGATATTAGCCATGGAGCTGACTGAAGAGCTAAGAGAAGAAGAGCTACCAGGAGACAGGAGAAGCCTGGCAGGTTAGGATAGAGCAAGGGAAATGGGTTGCCACCACGCCACAGGTGTGGGATCCTGGCTACCGTGGGATCAGTGTTGGGGAGGGAGGGAAATGGCAGACATCCAAGTGCCCTAAATTGACTTTGAAAACTATTTAAGACCCAGGAGATACACACAGGCTGGTTTTGAACAGAGCAGGGTCAAATCCACTCAGAAGGTTTTCAGGGAGGGCTTGAGGGAGGCATGACTGACAGATGGGTAGAGCAAGGGGCTGGGAACAGCTGCCGTGCTTGAAGCTGAAGTTTTGACATCAAGACGGTCCAGGCTCCTGTCTTGACTCTAGCTTTCATTAAAGGTGGTGATCTTAGGCAACTTATTAAACCCTTTGGAGTCTCTTTCCCCACAGGTAAAGTAAGGACAGTGGTAGTAGTACTTGTAGAAATAATAGGCTCATGGCTGGGTAATTGAAACGGTCTAGACTCTAACTTCACCATTTCCTGGCATGGTGACTGTGGGGAGGGGAGGATCACCCAACCCCACGACATAGTTCTTGGGACAGCATGAAGCGGTCACTTGGAGGACTGAGTGAGATAATGCATCGGTGGCTTTTAGGGAAGAGGTCAACACCCACTAGCAACAGAGACCTGGGGCCTGGCGTCCTCATCTCTCTGTCACCTTGAAAGAAGTTAAGGTATGATAGCAAAGAGTTCATCACAGGGCTTGATGTCAACAATAGTCACCATTCTTTCGGGGCAGGAAAAGAGGAGATTAGAATGAGGGAAATGGTCCTTGCTGGGTGGTAAAGTAGGACAGAAGGAGGACCTGTAAAGTAAAAGGTTTCTTTATGCGAGAAATCTAAATCCTTGAAGTTTATTGTGGCTTTAAATTTTTACTCTATTTTACTTTTGACAGGGTACCATTCATTAGCCTAGGCTGGCCTTAAACTCAAAGTGATCTGCCTGCCTTGGCCTCTCAGGTACTAGGACTTCAGTCAGGTGTAAGCCATTACTCCTGGCTTCTTTTTTCAATACCTTACTGTGTTAATAACATTTATCAAGTATTAACTGGTCATTCCATGGGTCTAAAGGTGATTAAAATCTATGCAAAAGACTTAACCTTTTTAAAAAGTAACTACTCTGATATATATATATATATATATATATTTACATTATTGATCATTTCAGGAGTCGAAGAGATTAACAACCATACAATAGTCAGGAGATTAAGGTGAATGGTGGTACACGTCTTTGATCCCAGCAGTCAGGGAGTGGAAGAGGTGGATCTCTGTGAGTCCTAGGCCAGCCTGATTGCATGACACGTTCCAGACTAGCCAGGGAAACACAGTGAAACACCTTGTCCAAAAATATACAAAATTTTGAAGAGGATTGGCAAAGATTGGTGGTGGGAAGAAACAAAGCCATGCATGGCCACTGGCTCAGAACTATGGTGGGAATCAAACTGGAAGCTCTTGTGTCCTCCTCACCACGGCCGTGGCTAAACTTCCTTGACAACAAGAGCACGCTCAATGCTAGAAGACAGCGGTAGAGGCGTGGGAACCAGGAAGCTCTGGAAGGAGACAGGTGGCTCACACATGTGGGTACAGCGGTGTCACCTGAGGTTCTTCTACAGAATCAGATGATCAACAAATCTAACACAGGAAGCAGTCCTCCCTCCAGTAACTGAAGGAGAGCTCGTCTCAGCCCAGACAAGATGCTCCAAGTCCTGGGAAGGATCACTGGCTACTCAGCAGTAGTTTTACAGAGGGTTTTTAAAAATCAAATGAGTCTCTCAGAAGGGCTTGAGATGAAGTCAGGGCAGAATCACTGACCTAAGTTGACCCTCCCTCATCACAGGTGGCAAAATAGTAGCCCAATAGCACCCAGAGGTTTGCTTGACATGACATATCAGTTAAAGATAGCCCTAGGCTATAGTCTGTAGCTTTCTAAGTTCCAGCAAATTTCATTTTTGATTCATATCTCTAACTTCTCTGCTCACTAGCTGTGTTTCAAATAGAGGAAGGGCCACTTTATGGGTTGTACAGTGCTTTGCGCGTGTGCCATATACACCAAACTATACATGTTACCTATACGGGTATACCTGTATTCAAATTATGTAGGGTCTATATTTTATATATATGTCATGTATCATTTGACCTCCGGAGGCAAAAATCAATATGGAATTTGTAGACACTTTTTAGACTTAAAAAAAAAATCCTTCTGTTACATCTTGAGCAGACTCTAAAAGATAAGGGGAATGCTTTGCCGATTTTAATAAAAAATAAAAACAGGAGCACTGTCAGAGGGCAGGTTGGAGCCCATTTGTTTGACATTTCCATCTCTAATCCAGGCAAAACACAGAGAAACTGCTAGTCTCCAGGCAACAGTTAGCCCTCACCAGCTGGGACACTCTGCGGGAGCGCAAAGCAGAAAGATGGTAGGATATAGGATACAGGGACTGTAAGCAGGAGGGAGAGCGGCGACCCAGGCCCAAGATTTTTAATGTTAAATCCTTAAGGCCACGCAATCTTTAGACAGAAAGAAACAAATTCATGGGCCCATGGATTTTTATAAGTTCAATGATTCATGTCAAGAAAAAAAATCAAATTTATATATCTAAAAATTTGCATAATAATCAGAGATATATGTGTCTGGGTGACTGGAGTGTAAATAAACAGCATTTGGGTAGTAAAAATGAAGATGACTGGAATAAGATTATTCTACATTTATTATTTTATTTTTGGTATCATATAACACAAATCTAAAACACGTCCCAGCTGTAGGTAGCAGCATGCTCCCTATGCCGCCCTAAGCGCACGCCTCCGTCGTGTTTATAAAGTAGTTCAGTCTTACTAAATGAAACTGAGCACATGATTTACAAGAGAGAGGAGGGAGAATGAAAATTTTTCACCAAAGCGATCATATTTGAAGTCCAGCTGCTCTGTGGAGCCCTACCACGTCCACAGAGCCCTCCCTCCATGTATAGATGTTTGTTTTGAAAACAGAACATCTTCCTGAATGTCAGCCTCCCTGGCCACATCAAAAAACACTAACTAAACAAGAGAACGTATCAGCCAGGAACAGGGGGTAAATCTTGGAAACGCTGCCTCATGGAAACCCAGGAGAAGTGGTTTAGACGAGGCCTGAAGACAGCTCACTAACATAACAAGAAACACAAGAGGCTTCTGCATTCGGGGAGGCTGAGCTTCAGAGTCTCCTTAGACTATGAGGACAAAGATTAAGAGGAAGGGGGTGCAGTCTAGAGCCTGGAAGGATGGAGCCAAGCAAAGACATTAACTTATCGTGTCTGGATAGTTAAAATGCTGGTCACATCTGGATAGTTAAAGCACAGCGGGGAGAAAAATTCAGCATCCATGAAATCAAGTCTTACTTCACCCCACCTGCAAAATATCTACTGAGCATCTATTCCATACTGACAGTGGGCTCGTAGGAGGACAGGAGAGCGCATGGTCCTTTGTGCTGTGACAGACTGACAGACAGGAAGCCAGTGTTTTTCGTCATTCACTCAGCTTCAATCCTTAAGTTCTATTAATTGAATCATTATAACTGTAGGCATTGACATGCAGCGTTAGAATATGAAAACACGTCCATTTTAGAAGTGACATAGTCTAGGACTGCAAGAAAGAAAGGATGCTAGGAAGTTGGGACACGTGAGAGAGTGGGGACAGGCGGAAGAGAGGGTCAGCCAAGGGAGCTGGCACAGCAGCAGCTCTGGTCCCTGCTGTGTGACGAGAAGGACCTGAGCACTAAAGGACCTGACAATGTGTCCACATGGCAAAGGAGGGGACACATGGCAGGCCGCACCCGAGGCTGGAGGGAAAGGTGGTTATTGCCAGCACCTGTGGGCACTGCACCAGTATTGGAAAGGTGCTGGGGGCCTGGGGGCCTGAGGTCTATAGCCCACTAGGTACAGCTGAGCAAGGCTAAGCTCTTGGGGTCTTGAGGTGACTAAAATGTTAGTTTAGTTTGATTTGGGGTTTGAGGCCAGGCCTCATTAGACCATCCTGACTGGCCTGGAACTTGTGACAATCTTGCCTCTGCCTTCTGAGTGCTAGGATTACAAGCATGTGTCACCACATCCTGTTGGATTAAAATCCCGGGTGTGGATATTTAGCTCCGTTAGTAGAGTGCATGCCTAGAATAAGAGAATCCCTAAGGTCCAATCCCCAGCACCCCCATAAAACTATGTATGGTAGCGCATGTCTATAAACCCAGCACTGGGAGGTGAATGCAGGAGGGTCAGAAGCTCAAGGGTCATCCTCAGATACATAGCAAGTTTTGGACAGCTGGGGCTACATGAGATCCTATCCGAAGGTAAATTAGTATGTGAGCTGGAGACTATGTGGGGCTCATAGCATTCCACATTAAAGAGCTACTTATTTAAGGGAAGAGTCCTCGTAAGTCTAAAAGAGTTTTGAACCAGAGCTCAGAGGGACCAGATGTCTGCTTTCAGGGTATCATCAATCCACAGTGACCAGTGTGGACCATATGCTGCCAGTACATTTGCAAAAAAGTAGATAGGGAGCCAAACACAGTGGTGTACACTTATAATGCCAGTCACTTGGAAAGCTGAGGCAAGAAGATCAGAAACTAAAGATCAACAAAAAACTTTCTTGAAAAAGTGGAGACAGAGGGGAGACGGTTGAGTGGAGGACAGAAAAAAAAAATACCAGAAAGAAAGGGAGAATGTACTTAGATGCCTGAAGAGGCAAAAATGTATTTCTGGAAGAACAGCTAAGAATTTGTCAACATCCCTCACTATCTCTTGGCTAGAGATTTGTATGCCTATAATACTCTGTGGACTTTGATCTATGAGCCCAAACTATGTGTTGATAAAACAAGTGGATAAACTAGAATAAAATAAGCAAATAAGAGACATTTCACTCTGGCTGCTATGACCCTACAGTGGTTGCTTCATGGTCCATCCCTGAGTGGACCATATGACCCTGATCGGGATGGTGGCAACAGAGATAAGAACACACAAGGAACACACACACACAACGGGGCCTGGTGAGAGAGCGTGAGAGAGAGTGACATGTCTAGGTCACAATCGGATGACCGGAAGTGAGCACTGTTAAACTACACGAAGAGAGACAGATTGTAGGAACGAACATGCCGACTTGAGTCACAACACCCTGAGGGCGAGGTTCCTATGTGGGATGAAAGTAAAGAATGTTGGGAAGACAATTGCATGGTTGAGGCTGGTCGTCACAGAAGTCTAGGTGGAAACTAACAGACCCCCACAAAAGAAAATACAGACCCAAGGGTACCTGGGAAATGAACTCTGGGAGGGAGATTTTGGAGATCTATGTGGAGACCTCTTTGCCTATCGACCGAGATCCAGTGTGGAGTTCTGTGCGGGAGAGCGTTACTGGGGAGTCTTTGGAGGGTGGCCATGTGAGAGAGTGAGCAAAGCGGGATAGGGACAACTAAGGACAGATGAGCTCAGAGGCTGGCAAGTTCTCAGAGTTGTCCTCTCGGGGAGGACAGCCAGGCTTTATGCCTCCACACTGACCAGTCACTGCCTGGGGACCGCTGTCCAGTTGGGAGTGCGCTGTGGTCAAGGGTACAGCGGCTCTCCTATGCTGATGGAGGTGCCGAAGGCAAGCCCATCTGAGAGATGGCCCCTCCTACAGGTCCAAGAGCTAGAAGAGTGCACAATGATGTCATCTAGCAAGCCAGAGTGGCACACAACACTCTGGGTGACAATACAATGACACCCAATCTCCAGTATTTCCTTCCTCCTTTGTCATTCTTCCCAGAGGTTTTGCTGTCACCCTTCCAATGGGTAGCTAGCTACCTCTGTTAAAGATGAACAAGTGTCCCATTTCTTCTTTGGGTTTTCTAGAATTCTACAGGTTTCTCAGCTTCTAGAATAAGTGTGTGTGTGTGTGTGTGTGTGTGTGTGTGTGTGTGTGTGTGCGTGCGCACATGGAAACTACAGACAAACTTGGCTATCATTCCTCAGGTGCCATCCACACCTTTCTTCCCCCCACAGACAGGGTCATTGCCGTGGAACTTGCTGATTCAGCTAGACTGACTAGCCAGCAGGTCCCATGCGCCCACTTGTCTCTGCCCCTTCAGCCCTGAGATGACAAGCGTGTACCACCTTGCCCAGCTCCAGGGGGGCCCAGGGACCTAGCTCAGGTCCTCATGCTCGCAAGGCTCTGATCCATCTCCCCAACCCTAGGCCAATTTTTGTATTAGGTTCTTGACTTGGAGCTTTTATTTCTGGCAGATAGTATAAAACTCAAGGCCTGTACAATTCTATAGCTATAGCAAGGCATATACTGCTTTCACAGTGTCTCAAGATGGACAATCGCTCTGCTCATCTACATTCAGAGAAAGGATAGCACCTGGCCATACTCAAACGTGTGTAAGGAGTCCAATCACAGCGTTTCTCTGTGTGTAGGGGTAGGCGTTCTGACTTCTGACCATATTCAACCTAACACCTCCCGCTCTGCTGTGGCTACCCGAAGAGGTAATACCTTCAATGAGTTTTATGCTTAAGTTGTATGCTAATGAGCCTTCTTCTGTCCTCTGAAGCTGGGGATGGGACTTGCATTTCTGCACACCATCGCAACGCTTCCTTTCAGGCCTTGTGTGTACAGATACCACTGTTGGATTGAATGATATCGTGGTATCCTAAAGGTCACACAGATAAAGGATTGAGCCGGGCTCTCCTAAGGCTGGATTCCTACCGTCAGTAGAGGGAGGGGATGAGAGGCCCTGCGCAGAGGTGGTTCTTTTTATTTGCTATTCTTTGAGAACCAAAAGGGGCAGGCCTCCTCGAGGCAAGGTCTAATCTAGTGCGACTCCCGCATGGCCGTCAAGTCTCACATTCTGCCACCTCAGCTTCATACACTGAGACAGAAAACGCAGTAGGAAGACTTGTTTAACATTTATTGCCAGGTTTTTTTTTCTTTCTTTCTTTCTTTCTTTCTTTCTTTCTTTCTTTCTTTCTTTCTTTCTTTCTTTCTTTCTTTCTTTCTTTTAATTTCCTCTGAAAAGAATATGAACCACTCGGGTCTTTGCACTCTGCAGGAGCTAGCCCCCCACTGGAAGCTCAGGGCAATCTCACTCCTTCTTGGGGATGTGATCTGTCGACACAAGTGTTCCACCAGGCTCTTTGAAAGACCCACAGTGGATGGTGGGGCTCTCCTTTTTGGAGCTCTCTTACATTTTTAACTATAGGTTTTTTTTTCTTTTTAAAAAAGAAAACAACACAGGAATTGCTTCCAGAGCCCAGATGCTTGTGTGGAGCAATGTCTCCTCTTCTAGCGCAGGCAGCTTTGGCTGGCACGTCCGGGCAATTCATATACCCGGTGACCCTACTGCTGACAGAGCGGGGCACTTACGATGCCCCAGGTCCCACTGTGCATGATCAACGGGAAGTATGTATGCTGCATGTTGAAAGAAACATGGGGAGAACGTAATACTTTCATAACTGAAAGTGCGTAATAAGAACAATTCACTAACTGAAGTCACATTTTCCTTGGGTTTCTTAGTCTAGGACCAATTTCATTAACAAAGGGAAATCTGTCTGAAATAACTTTTAATCTCCTAATTGTGATAGAAGGTCTCATCTTTATCCAGTGTACCTTCACTTTAACTGTGTGTGGTGTGTATGTGTGTGTGTCCTTGCAAGTGAGAACTCACTCATGGTGTATGTGTGCGAACGTGAGTGTATGTGTGCATGTGTGTGTATGTGTGCGTGTGTGTCTGTGTGTGTGTACACACATGCACAAGTGTCAGAGGACAACGTCCAGGCATCAGCTTCTCTCCTTGCACCATGTAGGTTTTGGGGATGGAATGCAGGTGATCCTTCGGGCGTGGTGGTGCCTTTACCTGCAGAGGCAGCTCCCCAGCCCAACACACGCTTTGCCCACAGCACTGTAAGGAAGTGCATTTGATTGGTGAGGCTTTGATCTCAAGGAGCTGTTTTTGAAACCCAATTTAATTTGTGACCAGCAAGGTGAGGTAAAAATCGTCTTAGAATTGCTGATCCATTGAGATGATATAAATTATTCAGGGTAAGGAAGGCTGTCTGCTAAGTTCCCTGTCATGACCCTTCACACATCTGCATGTCTCAGTCACGTGAGTATTTTCTTAGCACAGAATAAAGAATCCACATCACAGAGCACTCCCCGGCCACTCTGTGATCAAATGGAAGGAGGCACTATCTCAGAATTACAATTGAAGTCATATTTCTCCCCTCACTATCTGATGAAGCCTTCTGCTGGTTTCTTGGGTGGCCAGTCACATGACAGATAGATGGCTTTGAGACAGGAAGTGAAATAAAATTCTCCTAACACCCTCAGGAGAAAGAGGCATTGTCACCATTAAGCCTTTCAGAGGATGACTTAATTCCCTTTAAACATCCCTCAATCCTTACTGAGAGCTCAGAACTGAACCCTGAAAGGGGCAAATTAGCTTTCCTAACGAAGCCACAAACTGCACAGCACTCTGATTTCAAGAGAGAAATGGCATAACGTGCCCTGGCAGAGTTCACTTAATACTCTAGCCAGAATCCTCAAGAAGGCTTCGTACAGGTGCAACTGCAGGAAAAAGGGCTGAAAGCAAATGGTGTGCTGTTCCAGAAAGTACATTTTTAATGGCACTGTGGCCCTGAATCTGAACACTACTTGGTATGCTCAGACCACCTGCCAGATGGCTAGGAATGGCAAATGGGCAGCAAAAATGCCCTACCTCCAACCCAGGCACCCCCATGCATGCACTAGCCTTGTGGGGTGAAACCAACGTACGAACATACAACTCCTTCTCTGGAGATCCATGTAAGTGTGGCAATGCCTATGTGGTCATCCACACTTCCCATTCCTACTTCTAAACCCAGGAAATAGTCACTCCTTAGACTGGAAGATTCAGTCATCCTAGACACCTTTTCTGGGTAACTAAAGTGTCAGGAAATGCTGTTGGCCTTGCTTTCAAAATTGCAAGCCATTTATATGTCCACTTATGCCTCGCTTCCTCCATCACTTCCCTGTTGGTCCACACCACCGTCATTTCTCCCCTGGTTTCTACAAGAGCCCTTGAGTGCTACCTCTCTGTGCACGTTGTAATCTGCACTCAAAAGACAGTGTTCCCCCTACAACCTCGGTCAGACCACAACATTACTGCTCAAAACTCTATCCCAGCCCCAGCACCAGGCTCCCAAAGCAAAAGGCAGGTCTCTCACAGGGGACCAGATACATGCTCCCAGCACACATTCACCCATACGTGACTTATCTTCTGCCTGGCACTCACTCCACTGTACCTGGGCCAACTTCTGGGATTGCTCTGCCACATGTAAGGGTCATTTCTGTCAATAGGCTCTTAGGGGTTTAGTTCAGCGGCCCGCCAGGCTCTTTTCTAGAGCAACGTCTGACTCACTCCCTCGCCTCCTTAAGTCTTTGGTCAAAGCCTAGCTTGCCAGTGGGGACTCCTTCAAGTCGTTCCCCGAGTCTGCAGTCCCAAACGCCTAACACACGTGTCCCTTCCTGCTTCAGTACTCCCGCAATACACTCCCACCTGTGTCAATATGTAAACATTTAATTACATATTTACGACACCCTGTCCCTAGATAGAAGCTCCATGAGGGTAGGATTTCTTGACTGTTTTCTTTCTTCTGCATTTATGGCACCTAGCGAAGACTGGCCCGTAGCAGGTGATCAATAAAGACAGGAATCAATGACTGAACTATAAGCTGTAATGTGCTTACACCTACACATTCCTCAATACAACACAGTATCTTCACAATCTGTAGCAAGTTATAGTCAAGGAGGAAAGAAAAACAATGCAGGATTTCCAAAATCCCTTTGGCTCCAACTCCACACATGAGGAGCTGAGTTTGTGTCTGGTTCCGGCACAGAGAAGGCCCATGGCACTACCCCAGATGGCTCTAGTTCTTGTTGTGAGGGAGGTAGGGATGGTGTCATCCTGGGGAAGGGAGAACATGGTGGACTCCATGCTTGTATCTGCTCTAAAACCAGCCACATAACTATGTCCCACATGAGGATTGCTCCATTGGAAACAGACACTCCCTCCAACAAGGGTATCAAAAAGAACAATTTCCGGGGAAACTCCACAAGTCAGGAGGATGCCAAGATACAATGTCTTCATTTGAGGTTGGCTTGAATTAGGGCAAAACAGAAAAGTTGGTATTAGTGTGCTCTTTAAAGATTTTCTGTTTTTCAACGGAATCAATGACAAGAAAAACCAGACTGGCACTGTGATGAATAGCACGGGGGGCATTCAGAGGATGAGTGCATGAGAGAGAGTTGAGACGGAGGTAGGAAAAGACCGCTTCTTCCAAGACGAAGCTCTCCACCCATCAACAAATCCATCTGTTGTCTCTGTTTCTCTCTTGCAGCATATCAAATTATCATTTCACAGATGAGTCAGCTTAGCGACAGGAAAAGACAGCGCCCCTGAAACTAGTGTTCTCCCCGGTGCACCCTGGGATTGCCTGAATCTGTTCCAAACATGGGCATCACCTGAACTGTTGCCCAAGCATCGATACCTGAGTTTGGAAGAAGTTCAAGTTGAAGTTGCTGCAAGTTCCCCCCAGTCTAAATCTTCCATTGTTCTTTTAAAGGTCACAGTTGGCAGGATAACAATGATAGGAGAAATTTTTTTTTGTGGTTCTAGACATAATTTTAAACAAGAAAATTTAGAAAGACACCAATTCCACAGCCTTTTACCATAGCTTTTCCTCTCGCTATTCTAACGACTCTCCTCATTCACACCCAAACAGCTGCAGAGGAGAAAGTCTCCACTGATCGATGCTGCTTTGTTAGTTTTGTTTAGCATGTGACTCCAAAAAGACTGCCTCCCCTCAGAGCAGAGACCCTGGTGCCTCCCCTCTTAAAGCAGCAAACCTAGAAGCAGACACAGAGTGGGTACTCACTAGAGACCAGTTGACTTCACATTTGTGTGTGTGTGTGTGTCAGCAATTCTTTAAAACTCTGGCAAAGGCTTTGAAACCGTGAACAGGCAAAGAGCTGGCCAGGAAAGGAAGCAGCGGTGGAATGACCTGTGCACGTTTGCTTTATGTATCACAGTGAACCACATTCCAGAAGTTTCAAAAAGCATCCTTTAAAAGTTCCCTCCGAAACAGGTACGTTTTTAGTGTGAATTCAGAACTAAAGTAGATTCTTACAGTTTTCATCCTGGGCAATGCATTGTAAGGGGATCCCAAAGAAAGACGTATAGCTGTCATTGTACCACACCAGAAGCTCGGTGCCCCTGGGAATATCTATACAGGCTCGGTAGAATATATTCGACCTATTTAAAACAAAAGAAAACCCAGCTTAGTCAGACGTAATGCTCATATGTCCCCACCGCATTTTTATTGTCCCCAAAACATGCTGCCCAGCTCCACCTCAACAGTTTATAATAAATCCACACCCACCTTTTGATCCCAAGCTGTCAAGGAGAGCCTGTAACTCAGTGTGATAAACAACGTACATTTTATTTTCTCAGGACCCCTTCACAGAGGGTCTCGAAAAAGCAGATATATGGCCCAGGAGACAGCAGGGAAGGAAAAGTTCATTTAAAAAAAAATAAAAATTCTCTCTCACGCGAACAAGAAAATTCTTCCCAGTGGCTACTACATAGGCAGTGAGTACTGCCCCCAACCACATAAGTAAATTAATTTTATTTATTTCTTATTTGAAGAGAAAGCACTGCAGGTAGTCTGTCACCATGATGTTGGGAGTCCCCAAACTTCATAATAAAATAAAGCAACTTTTAACAATATAAGGACTAAGAGAAGAAAAAAAAACTCTCCCACCTGCTCCCCCCTCCCACCCCCTAAAGTTTGATGTAGGAGAAGAGGAAAACCTTCTTGTGTGAGACGGATGGAAATTCAATAAATACAAGAGGAGCCCTTTCCTTGGGCTGGAAGATTACACCCTGGTGATGGAGTGAGGGTACCAAGAAATAAGCATCTTTTATAACAGCAGCTTTGGTGCCGTTAAGAAAAATCTACAGATTTTGAAAAGAATGAGGGTGTCGAGACCGGTTTTCTCAATGAAGGATTGTTACAAATATTAGCCTCAAGTTCCAGATAGAAGTGTTTAGGGCTGGTGGGCCTTAAATTTCGCCTTTCTGTAAGGAATTGGCCACAGCAGCGTAATTTGTTCCTTGTAGAACACTGCAGACATAAGGGGAATCTCTCTCCACATTTTTCATGGCAGTGAGATATGCACTTGTCAACATACTTTGTCACCACAAAGTGGCTCTTGGCAATAGGATCATAAAGATCAATAAAAAAAAAGTGCAGATTCTCAATATTTTACTTACGGCTGCAAAAATTTCATTTATCTTGTTATTTTCCTTACTTACTGCCATTCTGTCTCATGAGGGCACTGCTAGCTAAGCAGAACGTTTTTCCTCAACATTCTATGAATATCTGACAAAAACTCCAGCCGTTTGTCCAGTCCTTGCTGCCCTTCCTGCCTTGGCACCTCTAGGAGCTGCGCATTTTATTAATTTTTTCCACCACCGCATAAAAAAAAATCAAAATTGGAACCGAGTTATAAATCGCTGACATCTCCTAACTTGAGAAAAATTGAATCTACTTTGTACTTCACCCTTGTAACATTTCATCTCTGGGTTTGCCTTCCCTTCGTGTAAACACAGCGCCCGGCAAATGAATGTGCCAAATGACACACTTTGCCGCTGAAAGAGCAGAACTGTTTTCGAGCGATGGGTGGTCTTCTGGGGCACAGAGTAGGCCGAAAGGGGGGGAAATGTGTAAGCGTACACCATCCCTGACAAGCACCCTGAGCTTCCAAAGCTTGCAGAAATCCCTGCATGCTGAAGCACATCAAAGGGATTTTTCCCTTTTCAGATAATATTTCCTTTGCTGACATGTATTTAGTATTGTGGTTGGATGACTCATAAAGATAGCTTCATGGCGTCCCAACGCAGTTGAAGCAGAACACATGCCAACAAACATTATTGTCAGCCTCAAAATAAAAACAAAACGTTCAGCTAAGGGTCAATCAATCAAGGGCACTTTGAAGAAAATTCCATTTAGATATTACAAATCATAACAGAATGAATTTAAAACAGCTGACTTTTTGTGAAGAGGACATTCATGTACAATAAAAATTAGGCTGGCTCTTTGGGGTCCAGCTTTTCTATTTTCTTACTTTTGGACGTGGTCACTAGTGATGGATGCCAGTTTTTTTTTTTTTTAAATTGTGTTTTTGTAGCTCATTGTATAAAGATCTGCAGTAATCCAAAACAGATCGGCTGAGAGTGAGCTCGTAGCTTCAGCGCCCTCATGAAAGGAGAGTTGTAAAATCCACTTAATATTGACAGATAGGTAATGGCTTACTCATTCTCCTCTCCCCTAAGGGGTTCTTGTCCCAAATTTAGAGTTTGCTTCAACAGTTCCCTTGGTATTTCTATATTAGAGAAGTGGCCAAACTATCTCTTGCTGACTGGACAAGCACAGCCTTTGCTAACTGTGGAGCTCAGGGTTGCCTAGGAAATTCCCGATAGCAAATGCAAAGCGCTGCCGGGTGTGCACCGGTGTTAACCAAAGAGCCTCCTGCACTATTATATCATGTAAACCATTACTTAATAAAACTGCATGGGGAATCCAGGCAATGAGTCAGACACTGCCCAAGTAGGTTCTTTTTAGAAGTGGAGACCTTCAGGGAGCAAGCAAACCAGATTGGTGCACCTCTAAGCTATAAAGAAAAATTGAGAGAGAGAGAGAGAGAGAGAAGGAAAAAAAACTTCACTTTAAAAAAAAAAAGGAAAATAAATAGCCCCAGGCAGAACTCCAAGTTGCCGAGCACAAGGCTCTCGGCTTTGATGTGTCTGTGGTGCCCAATAAAGCTAAACAGTTGCTTCTGACTCTGAAGGGAACACGGCTGTTTATAACTGAGCTCATATATTTATACGGCACATGTTTTCGAGGGATTCTGAGAGGAGAAGGCTTAGCGGTGGGGCTGTTTTTCTGTTCTATCTGTTTCTGCCTTCTCATCTTGATTCCTGCCTTCCTTAGGAACAGGGGGTGGGGCCCGCAGGTGCGTGGAGAAGGGGCGGCTTCCTGCTCTATCCCTGTGTGACTCTGGAAAGTGAAGCTACCTCTCCCTGGATCCGTCACTCTTTGGGCACTGCCCATTCCTCTTAGGAAACAGTGTGGGGGGGTGGGGCTTCTTTTCTCTAATTTGAAGCAACCACATCACCTGGAACACAGCTGAAATCATCAAAGGGGCCAGGCCCAGATGCTCTGGAAACTTTTGAGAGAGCAGGAGAGGTCGCAGCGTCTCAGTCCTGGGGCTGAGCGTGGCCGGCTTCGGAAGATTGCGTTCTTGGTCCAAATGAACCTTATTCTCTCTCTCTCTCTCTCTCTCTCTCTCTCTCTCTCTCTCTCTCTCTCTCTCTCTCTGAGAGACAAACTGATGGAGACTGAAAGGAACAGAGCTGGAACTGAGTTTCCAAGCTTGCATTTATATGTGTGTGTGTTCACATCTGCTGGGGGATTAACCCCAAATTGGTGGGGCTGCCAAACTCATTCGGGTTCCTTCGGACATTCAAGTGATGGTGTAGAGTTAACTTCAGCCTGTGTACAGAGTCAGAGAGGGCATCCGCTAGCACCCTTATTATTGCCCCTGGAACTAAGACACTTCAGAAACTCGGCATCGAAAGCCAGATCTCTACAGAGTTCTGCGGGATGTTTCCAGCCAGTTCGCAGCAAGCCTGAGTTCGCATGTGCAAGCCCACGGGCTCCAGTGGTGAATCAAGACATACTTTACCTGTACTGAACTACTGTTAGATTCTGCTCTCCACAGTGCCTTGCACATCGGATATACCTCATCCAGCTCGACTTACTAGGCTCCCCACCATCAATAAAGTGCTGTAGTGTCCCATCTTGATCATATATCTAGAGAAGAGGTCAGAAGGTCAAGTAGTTAGAACGAATCATCAGCAATCATTCTCCCTGTTTCCCTTGATGTCTCTCTGTGTCAGCTACAGAGATTTATGGTCTTTGGGTGTTTGCTGGTGCCTAGTGATGGCTGTGGAAACTCGGCGAGGGTAACAGGAAAATGTTTTCTGGTGAGGCAAGTCGATCACGTTTCTTTTATCAAGCCAATCTTCCCTGTATTAAACATAGTTGTGGTATCTCAAGGATGTGACCATATTTCCCAAAGAATATTTAACCAATTTTGACAGGCTAGTCTTAAATAATGAGCTGCTGGATAAACAGAGCAAGCTGAAAGGAGAGGCCACACTGACAGGATTGGAGCAAGCACATAAAAGGCCCTCCGGCATGCAACTATCCCAAAGCATCCCAGGAAGGCAGTCACTGTCCATCCGCTGAGCTGGGTGACCCCCAGCAAAAGGCGACTGGGAAGTTGTAGAACTGTAGAGGACTGGTGAAACCAGACTCTGGGATGGAAAAAGAGCAGGGGGGGGAACTGTCCCCTCATAAGAGATATAGGTCTCTGAAGCCCTTAAGGAAGGAGTCATCCGAAAACATCCCCAGGGGGGAGAGAAAACAGTTGTCTCCTAGGGGGTTTACATATCTCAGCCAAGGTCACTTTCACCATCATTGCCTTAGATTCAACCCTAGCAGACTCCTCAAGATAGGAAAAAGAAAAGAAAACCCACTTCAAACCAGTCAATAAGAGCAGGATACTTTGTGTGACGTGATGTGCAGGAGCAGGGGATGAGGCAGTTACATAGCCAATAAATAGCCATTCTCTAAGATCTTCCCAGACATGGAGGCAGCCAGGAAGCACAAGGCAGCTCAGTAGTTCCTTGGGAGGTCTGGGGAGATAGTTGAACTGGCAATGGGCTTCCTGCAGAAACGGGAGGACCTGAGTTTAATCCCCAGCACCCACATGAAAAACTGGCCGTGGCAGCACAAGCTTGTAATCCTCCTGCGGGGGGAGGCAGAGACAGGCGGATCCCTGGAGCTTGATGAACTATCAGCCTGCCAGAATGATGAGTTCCAGGTTCCAGTAAGAGACCCTGTGTCACCGAACAAGGTAGATGGTCCCTGAGGACCAACATCTGAGGTCAACCTCTGACTCCCACCCACACCTGTCAGACTCACAGACACAGGTGAGCACACACACACACATACAGACCTGCACATGCACATACACGCAAATCGTTTCTTAGGAATACAGACCTTGTAACGACACTGAGAGAACCAAGTATATTTTGAATAGAGTCAGTATAGCCTCCTGGGAGCTGTTGAGGGGTTCCCCCAGAGCATCCCGAGAAGCCACACCTCTTTTTCTGAGCCCTCCTGCTTTTCTTCTCCAAGTAAACATGCAGAATAAATCTTCCAGAGGAAACCTCATTGTGTAGCCATTCATACTAAGGCAGATCAGTGTTTCTGGTCTGGAGGGCCCTGGGCTGTGTAGGGTGAATTTTCTTTTCTTTCCATGCAACTGAATACTCCCCCTGGATTTTCTGATATTCAGTCTTCTCTCCCAACCTCTTTACTGCCCCCGCCAATAAAAGGAAAACATTAATCCAATAAAGACAAACATCTGTGAATTTAGGACTGGATAGCCACACCAGGACCATCACAACTGATAATCAACTCAGCCCAAAAGGAAGGAAAAGGTCCTGGACTGTGTTACAGCTGGGGCTAAATACTTCTTCCAGTTCCTTGCTTCAGGTTAAGAGCAGAAAACGGAAACATGCTACGTGGTCGATCTGTTTGCTGAGCAGCAAGCTAAAGGCAGATATATTTAGGTTGCCTTTAGATTATGTTACACTAATTGTTTAGATTACATTACACTTAATTGTTTTGTTGTTGTTGTGTTTAAGACAGTCAGTCGAGCACCGCTCAAAAATCTCACCCTTGAGACTGCTGTCATCAGCCAGAGAGATTGAACAAAACTATCCTCACCACTACTGATAATTAGTGGAATAAAATTTCTTGATGAAATCCTTTTTTCCTTTCCCTACAAAGATATCTTGCAATAGCTTGCTGCTGGTGATAAATACTACAGAACATCCTAAAAAGTGTACCCAACAGTCCTCTTTCCTGCTCCCAGCCTGGATCCTCAGCACCAAGTGACACTAACCCCGTAGGTAAAAAGATCCCAACCCACGTGTGACCTCAGCTGGACACCACATGCTCCCAAGTCTAACCTGAAATGAGTGGAAATGGATTTCCCGCTAAATGTGTTTCAGCATCAATCTCCGTAAATAGATATGTCCACAAAGAAACCACAATTTTTGTCTCCTACTTGCCTTGAAGCAAAAAGTAGATCACTATGTGTCAGGAAGTATTCTAAAGTAGTATGAGGCCAACTTTCTGGGCTTTGGCCAATACTGGTTACGGTATTTCACATAAAGCTGCAATGATGCCGGACACCTTCAGTCATCTGGCCTTGACTCTGCTCCGGGACTTCCAAGCAGAGCTACTACCAGACCCACGCAAATCTCCTTCCTAATGGCCTCTGTCGCCACTGTTAGCACCCTACCTCAAATGAAAACCCTTTCACACAGGAAATGCAGCAAGAGCCCCTTGAGCTTTCTTCCTTACAGGATCTCTAAGATATTTTCTAGACTGTAGCCAGTGTAATGCTTAAAAAAATAGATCTAACCTGCCTGTGGGCACAACGCCTCTGGGAGAAAAAACAAAACAAAACAAAACTTCACAAGTGTTATGCATTTCAGGTCATCCAACACATGTGGAGTTCTTCAAGGGGGCTTGCCACACTGATGGGAGCAGCAGTGTCTCCTCCGGGGTTACTGGGAGCCCAGAACTCAGGGCTTTTGCACTTTTGCCTCAAGACAGCTCTGAGCTCTTTGTGGTCTGTACTCTTAAGAGGCAACATTTAAAGGCAACCTTTCTTGCGAGAGCCAAAATGAGCCAGAAAATTTCGATGCCTATGTTCTTTCTTTAGTACAAAGTGCATAAAATGGGAAGAGGGCTGTGCAAATGTTGGAAGCTAAACAGAAACTAAGAGACGCAGTTACAAGAGGGCACTCAGTTGCTCACTATGGTCAGGTAGCTTTGTTAACATTTAAGAGCTTGGTTAAGAGATAAAATCTGTATGTAGCTTATCTCCCAGACAACAGCCATTCTCTTCTAGGCGGAAAGAAGTTAAAAGGAACTCCAAGTGAGCTGCAGCAACTGCGAGAACCCAGAGTAGCAGCTACAGCTCCAAGTACAGGAAGTTGTTCTCGGAGGTTGAACTGACACCCACATGTATGGAATATTAACATGATATTTTAAGATGGATACCTGATAGCCTCCCCACCCCCAAACCCAAGGAATTTGGAAGATGAACTATGCCAGGACCTAGAATTACTGGTTCTTATTATCTATCTTTCAAAAGATTTTAAATAAGCAGAAAAAAAATTTTAATGCTCCAACTATTTAGACAACTCCCCTCGGACCTATGAAAATGTTGGAAAGGTCAAGTTGTTTATTCATTCAAGTGGTGGGCATAAAGGCATGGGCGTTAACTCTAGATTAAGGAAAAGATTCATTCTGCAAAAACACCTAACACAGCACAATTTTGCCAGAAAGGGTGCCCTTTATTCTGAATGAAAATGAACAGCGTTTTAGTATTTTCTCTATTCTTTTCTAATGTGAAGCAAAAAAAACCTCCCAAGGTAGGAGAACCGCATGAGAAGAAACGCATAGGGCTCCTGGTCAGGGTGGGCAGGGGTGGATTCGGTAAGGAGACTCTGAACTGTAAAATGGATCACTTAGTATTTGTTATGCAAAAGCCAGTTCCCCTATTGCCCAAGGGAGGTGTATTATGGAACAGCCACCTTGGAGGACACTTTGGCAAAACCTCAATAAGTTTGAGAATGGTTATTTCCTATGGCTTAGCAATTTTACATCCAGGGAATTACTCCAATGCAATTCTGCTAAATAGGGGAGATGGTTTCAAAGGTATCCGCTGATGAACCATTTGGAATAACAAAGACTTAGAGGGGCTGGAGAGATAGCACAGCAGCTAAGAGCACTGACTACTCTTCCAGAGGACCCGGGTTCAATTCCCGCACTCACATGGCAGCTTACAACTGTCTGTAATTCCAGTTCCAGGAGACCCAACACAACTGTCTGTAATTACAGTTTCAGGAGACCTGACACCCATTGCAAAACACCCATGCACATAAAATAAAAATAAATAAATTTAAAAAGAGAATGAAAAATAATGGAAATATGTTGTCATTGGAAGATCCATCCAAAAAACATTTGTTTAATACATTTAAAATTAATGAATTATCTGTTTGTATTAGGAGATAAATATTAAAAACATAATGTTGAGTGAGAAAAAGCAAACAGCAAACTATTGTTACCAGTTGTTAAGATATACAAAATAACACTCCAAGCAGTATATGTATGGCAGTACCCATGGCAATGTATAGGAAGCATATGTAAATATACAAAATAACACTCTAGTGTGTGTTTATGGCAGTACCCATTGCAATGTATAGAAAGCAGCCAGGCGGTGGTGGCACACACCTTTAATCCCCAGCCCTCGGGAGGCAGAGGCAGGTGGATCTCTGTGAGTTCGAGGTCAAGCTTGGTCTACAAGAGCGAGTTCCAGGATAGGCTTCAAAGCTACAGAGAAACCCTGTCTCGAAAAAACAGAAGAGAAGAAGAGGAGGAGGAGGAGGAAGCAGCAATGTATAGAAAGCATATGTAAATACACAAAATAACACTCTAGTGTATGGTATGGCAGTACTTATTGTAATGTATAGGAAGCATATGTAAATATACACAGCCAAATTCTGAAGCTCGGCATGAGAAGGATCCCTGGCACTCCTTAAAGAGGGGGCCTTCAGAAGCAAAGATAATGGAAGGAAACAATGGCATTACATTTTAAAGGCTTTATTTCTGATACAGATTTGGCAAAGTGTTGATCCTGGTCAGTGTTTCCATATATAAATAGATATCTGTGCTGTGACTCTTTTTCTTTCTTCTTTTTTCTTTTCTGTTTTTACACTAGAGATTAAACCCAAGGACTCCCCTTAGCTAAACAAAATGATTCTCCTACTCGGCCCCAACCCTAGATTGTATTTTGCTTTCTGATCAAAGAAAGAACAATATAAATAGAACATAGAAACCTGTGCCTTTATTTCTTTGTGTTTTCAATTTGTGTGTGTGCAATGATAAGACAAAGAGGCTGCCTGTTGCTGGAGGCTAGGAGTTCATCAGTGCACCCGCCTGGAAGATGCTTGTAATATGTATCTATACTATTGCACCCGCCTGGAAGATGCTTGTAATGTGTATCTCTAAATTACCAGCTCTGATTTCCTTTGTGATTGCTGCTGCTATTTTAAAACTATTGCTTCTGGCCTGTGCATCTCTTCTATCTTGTATCAGCAGGAGTAGCAAGATAAGTAATGGGAGAGCTAATTCTTACTTTTCAAGGGAATTTTAAGTTTTCCGATTCCACGATACCAGCTGTAATACCATGCATAGGACTAAAATAAAGATCACGCCTATTCTCTCACTTCAAACCATGTTGGGGCACTGACTGAAAACCTCCACAAGAAATGCACTGAGCCACCTTGCTGGCATCTGAAGTGACATTCTCTTCCATGCTTATGTTTACGTAGAACAAAACTCCAGATGAAAAGAGGAGTAAGACATACGCCAGTGTTGGACTATAATGATTGCTGGTAAGAGCGGCTTGAGTACAGCTTAGCCACTCGTGAATGCTGCCAGCTTGTATTAACTACGATGAGCACAGGGGCAGTCAAGGCAGCAACTGATCCATTTTATCATTAAAGGGAAGACACCACCTTCGGAATGATAGAAATCTGAATGGACAAGGGTAAAGCAAGATGTGCAAATGAGCCACCTACAACTTTGTTTTGCTTGCCAAGTGTTTAAATTTATTGTTGTTGTTGTTGTTTGAGGGGAGGGGACAGGGTTTCTCTACAGAGCACCTGCTTTGGAACCTGTCCTGGAACTAGCTCTTGTAGACCAGGCTGGCCTCGAACTCACAGAGATCCATCTGCCTCTGCCTTCCGAGTGTTGGGATTAAAGGCGTGTGCCACCACCACCCAGCTGTGATTAAATTTTTTTTTAAAATATGGCCTAAGTTGATTTTCAATTTCTCTTGGAAAATTGCAAAGCAGACCGCCAATCGCCTGAGGAAAAGTGTCCCCCCCCAATTTTCCCAATTCCCAGCCCCTCTTACTGGCTCATGGCACACTTACTTCACAAATGCTCCCAGTAATTTACCTATTTGGCCTCCTTTAGCACTTACTGGCAACTGCAGCTACAGGGAAACCAGAGCTATCACTCTGACAGAAACATGAAGTTTAAGAGTCTAAGCGTGCTGTAAATATCCATCACTCCAGTACTGCTCAAAAGGCTTCACCTTTCCAGAGTGAGGGAGAACACGCCTACACACACACACAGACACATACACACACATGCACACACACACATATGCACATATACACAGATACACACACACTGACAGATACACACACAGACACACAAGCATACACACATACACAAACACAGACACACACATGCACACACACACACATGCACATACACACACATGCACACACACACACTGGTCTGATCAGCACAGGTTTTAAGTATCTTTTTAAGTGAAGAATCAATGAAGTCCTGAGCACGAGAGGTGCTCGACAAACTCAGTCTGAGCTACACAGTGAGACCCTGTCTTTAAGAAAGGAAGGAAGGAAGGAGGGAGGGAAGGAGGGAGGGAGGGAGGGATGGAGGGAGGAAAGTAGTTTAGAGAAGTGTTAAAACCAGGAGCATTGCCCTGGCTGAGGAAGGGCTGCTTAGGGGAAGCAACACCATTGCTCCCTGAGACCATTCCTGGGGCATCTGCAGGACTCCTGTATTGACTGGGGTTGGGGTAGAGCACTATGAGGAAAACCCACAGGGAGACCATTTCCTGTGGAAAATAAGGCCTCCAGGAAGATTAAACAGTTCTACTAGAACTTTTAAAAGGACACTTCGAATACTAAATCTAGAGCACAGGAAACTCGGAGCCCATGTGTCCCAACCTGTCAGCTTAGACCAAAGGAAAGGCGGTCTCCCAAAGCTAGACTTAAGCCCTTACTGGGCAGTGGCAGGCCGCCTGACAGTTCTCCACCTCCCCACCTATATATAAATTATTCTTTATAGTTCTGTGAGTGTCCTGAAGAGTCCCAGAATCTTTGAACTAGAGAAGCCTAGATGTGAATTCATTCCCTTCAGTACCGTACTGCCTGTGTTTTGTCCACATAAGGAATAAAGGTAGTCCCTGGGGTTGGCCAGCAGGATTAACCACAGCTTTCTCGTTTCTATCTCCGAGGCCCTGGATCCTGGCATTTGGTTATTGCGTTGAGCTGGGGTCTCTTTCAGCTTTCCCCAAGCAGCTGAGGTGAGGGAACATATTTTATACTCAAGCATCCAACACAGGCCCATACACAGAAGGACCTCCATAAGACGTACAGCTTCGGGAAGCTCTTGGATCTTACTCAAAGGCTCAGAAGAAATTATTCCTTAATTCAAAGAAACCAACCAGAAAAAGTACTAACAACCCAGGGTCAGAAGCCAATGGTCATCTCCTTGAAGAAGACCTCCTCAGATTCTCTGAACTGCAGGTGACTTACTTTCCTGTGAGGAGTAAACTGAAGACAGAAGTTGGGAGGGGGGTGCCAGGGACACCTGTGAGCCCACACTGCTTTTGTTTTCAGTCTCTACACAGCTGATGGAGAATTCAGAGAACAAAACGCTTGTGTGTGTGTGTGTGTGTGTGTGTGTGTGTGTGTGTGTGTGTGTATGTAAGGGGGGGTGTCTCGAAGACACTCCACCTGGAGCCTTTCTTCTTGACAAAACTGACCTTTGGGCAAAGAAATGCCCATACCTCAACCACTAAGAAAAATACAAAGTATCCATAAATGGATAAAACAAAACTGTCGTATCCTACCAAAACAGGGTAAGATAGTTGTAAAAAGTTTCTTAACCTTTAAAAATGATATGTCAGTTACTTTAGGCCTTAGCCAAAGTTGGTTACTTCAACATCACAAATGAGACTTTGGGTGATTGCCCAGGTAGTCAGTTGTCTCTGTCATTTGTCGCACATTTTGAAAGTTTCTCAATTACACGTCCTGTCCACTCAAGTAATATTATTTCCCTTCTCAAATCTTTAATGGAGTTAAAGATTAAATAATTATAGTTACCTTCCTCACAATTTAGCCAAACTTAATTTCAATACAATAGTTAAACTCCTTTAAAAAATGTTTAGTAAAACTTTTGTTATACGTTCCTTACTTAATATTATTTATTGTTTGTAATTTTATATTTGGTATATTTGTATATAGCTGTATTGGATCGATCTTGTTTAGACAAAAGGGGGAGATGATGAAAAAACTATCAACCAATCACATCTAGTTAGGATGTGGCTACCTGGACCCCCAGGTAGAAAAACCGAGAGAACACAGGTGCTCGCTCTCTCCATGCGGTGTCCACCGGACGGATAGGATGTCTGACCTCCCACTCTTGTAGCGTGAGTTTCCTCTCTTTAACCATTAAAAAATACCCATTCTTCTTGAGCTGGCTTGGTTATTTATCATACCGACCTAATTCCACTACACTGTGTTTTTACACGTCTCCATCTTTCTGTAAAGTTCAAAAATTAGGGTTTTAAGTTAACATTTTATCTGCCAAGACAGATAAAAATGTGTGCTCTGAGATTCTACCATGTGTCAAAAGAGCAACAGACCTGATTATTTTGACCATGAAGTTGGCCATTAGAACGCCTTTAATGACAAGTAAATTTTACTGTCAATATACAGTTGCCAGAGGAGCTCTTATGTATTACAGGTGAAAACATTGCATTTCATGAGCCTGTCTAGTTAGGGGTGATCACAGTGCTATGCCTAGGGGTGTCTGTCATAATAAGCGTGAATAACAGTCATGACTCCATCGTGAGTGATGATGTGACATTGCCCACATCGCCACTCATGATGGAGCCATGACTGTAACTCACATGGGAGTGGACGAAGGGTAATGATAAGGTCCCTACTGTAAGGACCGAGACGAAAATCAAATGAGCAAGTGTGTGTAAAGGCTCACACCCAGGGACTGCTCTGGGGACATTAGTTATCCTTAGGTCAACATTATAATTGATGGGAAATGTCTACCTAGGCAAAATTTAGTGACCTACTAGTGAGTAGCAGTCATAATATATGTGTAGCAGGCTGATGTCTAACTCAGTGGTATAATGCTCATCTAGCATGTGTGTGGACATGGGTTAAAACAAAATTAAGACAGTATCTTACAATGCATTACTCCCAAGATGACCAGACCATACACTCGTTGAAGGCAGAAATGTATTTCATGGTTTTAAGGACTTAACCATATATATTTCCACACACTAAAAAGAACGAGGAAATGACTTAGGATATCAAATGGGGTATAAAAGTCAGTTGTTTATATTTTATCTTTCAGGTGAGACTATTTAAAAGTAAAAGTATAGGAGGCTGGAGAGTTGGCTCGGCAGTTAAGAGTACTGGCTAATTTTGCAGGACACAGGTTCCATTCCCAGTATCCTCAAGGTAGCTCACAACTGTCTTAGACTCTAGGCCCAGAGAATCTGATGCTCTCTTTTGGTCTCTGAGGGCACTGCATGCACATGGTGCACAGATATACTTGTAGACACAATGACCATACATATAAATTTTAACATAAAAAATAAAAGTACATATGACAAAGGAAAAATGTTGCACTAATGTAACTACTGTTTAGAAAACAGTATACAAATTTGTCTTTGGGCCTGTAGTTTGTATTCCTAAATTTAATTATCTTAAGCTTGACAGGATCCCTTGCCATTCACACAGACACCCACATCTTTAAGAACATTCCTGGGACATACTAGAAACTAAGAGGTACTGATCATAAGTGGTTTAATTAGTGGTGGCTTTGGGAGTCCCTTCTGTACATCAGCTACAAGGTGAGATAACTGATCGCTGATCTATTGATCCCAGAAAGCCCAGAGCCGTGTTTTAGATTTCCATGAACTCACCCTATCCGAGCAGCAGTCTGTAGGATCAAATCTACCTGTGAGCAGGGACATGTGCAAGCTCCAGCCCGGAACCTCAAACGCACAAGGCTTTGGCACTGTTCTCCACACTAAGGAAGACACCAAGAACTCCCCAAGTGTGCCTCCTAATCTCCTGTGTGTGTGTTCATGCTCTTTCCCTTCCCAGGCCCTCTCATTTACGTTAGGGGGAGGAGGTACATGCACACAAGTGCGGGCGAGTGTGTAGACCAGGCCAAGGGAAGTTACTGGGCAATCCTCCTCCGCCACTCTTGGCCTTATTCTTTGAGAAAGGTCTCTCTCTGAACCTGCAACTCATGCTGTTTGGGCTAGACAGGAAGTCAGAAAGCCCAAGTGAGTCTGGTCTCTACCCATCAATTCTGGGGTTCCCAGTAACCACAGAACTGCGGAGTCCAGTCCAGTCTCAGCTTGTAACACGGGTGCTGGAGTTCAAACTGTGGTCCACATATTTGTGTGTCAAGCAGTCTTCACCTCTGAGCCCTCCCTCCAATCAAGCTATATCAAAACATAAGAAGAGAGAGGTTGGTTACAAAGCCATCAGAATTGAGCACCCATAACCTGAAAACTGAAAACCCAAAACAGTCCCAAAATTTGAAACTTTTTAATATTGTGTTAACACTTCAAAATGTTCCCGATTTCAGAGCATTTTAAATTGGGGACATTGGATTAGTGATGCTCTGCAAAGAAACCTATGTAAAGATGCCCTAATCCAAAAGAGTCTGAGATCTCAACAATGTCTGGCCCCACACATTCCAGATAAGGAAAGTCGGCCCACTCCTCCCAAATGAGGGAAGGCACCTTCACCTCCACACGGGGGACAAGGAATACAGCCAGTCACCAAGTCAAAAATCTTACAGCATTTTAGTCTCTATACATTCTACCGTGCTAATTTGACCCTCACATCTCATCTATGAGGGGGACAGGGATAGTCTTCAGTTTTACAGATAGTAAATCTTGGAAGTTGTCCTCTGGCCTTCACATGCTCTGTGGCATGCCCACACCTGAACACACACAATTGTGAATGTGCACACACATGCAAGCGTACACATGTACACACCACAAGTAAGATTGTTTAAAAATTAAAAAATAGTCGGGCGGTGGTAGTGCATGCCTTTAATCCTGGCACTCAGGGAGGCAGAAGCAAGCAGATATTTGTGAGTTCAAGGCCAGCCTGATCTACAGAAGGAGTTCCAGGATAGCCAGAGAGATGCAGAGAAACCCTGTCTCGAAAACAACAACAATGAAAAAAAAAAAAAAGAAAACAAAACAAAAATGCTAAAAAAAATCTTGTGCTAAGGTGCATGACTCATCCACAGCCTGTGGTTGATAGAAGGCCACTGTGTTATTGTTTTTTGTTTTTGTTTAAATCATATCCTACTTGTCCTATCAGGGGAAAACAGCAGGGCTTTTTCTTTAAAAGCATCTAAAGTTTTCCAAATGAGGGCCATAACTATGTTCACAATGATTAATAATGCCGTTCATCAAACAAATCCCTATTTTCAGAGCAAATGTCAATTTAGTGAGAATTACTTAATCTGTTAGTAAAATTTACACAACCAGAAACCATACAGTAGATGAAGACATAAATCCCCAGGCCTGGGTAAAACCACTCTCTTTCCATTGGCAGTGCGCCAGCATGGCCAGTGACATTAGAAAAAAAGAAAAGAAGAAGAACACGGCAGAAGGATGAGGATGCCTATTCCACAATACAAGCTTCTACATTAAATACTAGCTATTGTGCTCAGATTATTTGTGCTCGGCTTTATTTTTTTCTCAAATTTGTAAATCTGTGAGTGATTTTAGTATGATCATTTCTCCCCATTTCTTCCATTGCAATTAACTTTTATTGTTGTTGTTTCTAATGGGTAGCACACTCCCTGCTTTGTTTCCGAATATCCTGGCATGTCTGGAATGCCAAGATTTTGAGACAAGACTTCAAAGGTCAAGTAATAAATGCCCCCATAAAGTAAATGAGTAATGATTATACACAGAGTGGCTGTATTTTCAGTAATGCTGGGAGAAAGCTGTATACTGTACTTTGTCAATCCACATTCATCACGTCCCAGAAATATTAGAAAATCATTACAGGTTTATGTTGAGTTTGCAGATAATACTAACATATAAGTCAGGACTGAAATATGGTAATCAGAAAAACAGTTGAAAATTGTCGATGAACTGTAAAACACCGGTAGTGGCACCGCAAAGCCTTCATCAGAGGCCTGGCTGGGAGAGGAAATGGAAGTGGGTATTTTGGTCACACTTTGGGTCAGTTGCTGCTAAGTGTCACTTAGCAGAGGAGACAGTGATTCTGCAGATTAGGACGGGCACCAGGGATCGCCTGAGAGCCTCCAGCATTCAGTTACTCCCACTTATCTCCGAGGACAGTGGTAGCCTGCCACCCACCAGTCTGCAGTCTTCCTCAGACATCCCCTGTCTGCTGATCAGAGCAGAACTTGGGGGACCAGGCTGCCATTATCAGGACTTTGTCTGCCATGCAAACAAGCCACGGAACCTTTAACTCCTCGCTTGGCAGAAGCATATGCGCTGGAAAAGTCCTGACGGTTCATTCGTTTTGCTCCATCCTGGAGCCAGCTGATGTCTGACTGGGGAGACCCTCCCTCTTTGATGTACTCTTGTGAGAGCACCCTGCTGTGAAAAAAAAATTTATCCATTCAAATTAAAGAGAAATATTTCTGCATCCAGCTGTTAGCTATGACATGTTTGCCATTTTTCAGGGCACTGGCTTGGTGCCATCCCCAAGCTCTACTGCAAACCTATCTTTTCCCGCTCCTCACTACCACAGTAACAACCACAGTGCACAGCCGTCTTCAGGGTTCACACAGCACCAGCACTGGAAGGGGAAATCCTGGTAATCTCACACTGCTGAGAGCCTCTTTGGAAATATTTGCATGCAGCAACTTCCCTTTCCTTCCCTCTTTCTCTCCTCTCCTCTCCTCTCTTCCCTCTCCTCTCTCATAGTATCAGTGTTAAAGATAAGATCACAAATGTAAAATTCTTTGCAATGATGTACCCATCTAAAACTTGCTTAAATCCAGCATTTGGTTTAAGCCCAGTTTTAATCAAAACAGCCAATCAGTCTTGCTCTCCACTAGCAATATTTACAAATGAAATTACCTTGGATCCCATAAGAACCGGATCCATAGATTATTGAGTTCATGGTTTTAAGTGGCTAAGTGACATCCATTCAGTAGTGGATGAAAAGTCTCACGGAAGCTGGAGCGAACATTTAGCTGTAAGCCACCAAGGAACTCTTCGTCTGCAGTCTGCTGAGTAGCACCGGGGAGCTTGCCATCCACACTGCCATGAGCAGCGGCGTTTACCAAGTGAAGGGCAATTCTTATCTGTATAAAGCACAGAGTAACACACTCCAGGCTCCACCCACTCACCCATTCTAGTCTGGCTGTCTCCTTTGCTCTCTGACTGAGATGGAAAGGGTCTGGTAAACAACATTGCAGAACTCAGCACCAGGGAATTCCAGCTTGTGGCTGGAACAAATAAATAATAAACAATAAATAAATAAATAAATATCAAAAATGTACTATACGTGAGAAAGTATGAAATTTGGAACCTAAACCTTGGAGGAAATTTGATTCTCCATTCTCTCACACTTGGCAAAAGAACAAAGGCCAGGTCCTCACCAAAAAGGAAAGGGGATTATTATTTTGTTAAAGCCATCCCACAGCTGATACCAGTGTGAACTGATGAGACTTCCCCATTACACCTAACAATGCAGCAAACAGTTCCTCCTGGAAGACTATAAGGCAGTGGTTTTTGACCTGTGGGTCTCGACCCCTTTGGGAGTGGAGTGTCGGTTTCACAGGGGTCACCTAAGACCATCAGAAAACACAAACGTTTGTTTACATTATGATTCATAACAGTAGCAAAACTACAGTTATGAAGTGGCAATGGAAGTAATTTTATGGTTGGAGTCAGCGCAACAATGAGGAAATAAATGGAGGACCACTGTTATAAGGTTAACACATTGAACTTAATGCCGTGGTTACAAAGTCCTGCTGAAATCCCTATATGAATCCTACAATGTGTCTTTTTTTTAAAATATTTATTTATTTATTATGTATACAATATTCTCTCTGCGTGTATGCCTACAGGCCAGAAGAGGGCACCATACCTCATTACAGATGGTTGTGAGCCACCATGTGGTGGCTGGGAATTGAACTCAGGACCTTTGGAAGAGCAGGCAATGCTCTTAACCTCTGAGCCATCTCTCCAGCCCCCCCTACAATGTGTCTTATGGAGTGCTGATGAACCCTTCACTGTAGCAAAAACATCTGACTCCAGTGTTCTAGGAGGGACACAGCATACAGAGCTTGTTGAAACTGTTACTGATTTCACAACCTTAGCACGATGGCTCCTAAGGAATAAATATCTTATTCTAAATACTAAGGAATAGGGTTCCAAGAAGTCCCTTGGGTCAAAGTATGGTACAAATGGCTGCATTCAATGGGAGTCATCACACACGTATACATACAAAGCTCTGAGTAGGCAGGTTAGTAAAGGGACTGTGTATCAAAAGTCAGAAGGCTGGGCGTGGTACTGCATGCCTTTAATCCCAGCACCCAGGAGGCAAAGGCAGGCTGATCCATGTGAGTTCAAGGCCAGCCTGATCTACATAGCAAGTTCCAGGATAGCCAAGACTGTATAGAGAGACCCTAACTCAAAAATAAATAAATAAATAAATAAACAAATAAATAAATAAATTAATTAATAGGTTAGAGGGATCACCTTTCTCTCTGTAGACACACACACACACACACACACACATCATGCCCTAGAGCTCAATTCTCCTTTTTTGTAAGAATTCTGTGACAACTCAGAGAGTTTATCCCAGTGAAATAACTGTTTCCTATGGTCTCACTTCTTTCCAAAGCAGCCTACTACTTTATTTCTTTGCTGGAATGTGTCATTTCTTTAAATTATTATATTTTTCTAAGTCTACAACATTCCTTTCATAAACCACACCAGTGAAGTGTAATTGTCAGACACACTTTATTAGGGGAAGGTGAGTGTTTGCGGGGGACAAAAGCCATCTTTCCAGACCTTAAGTAATGGAAGAGAAATCACTTCCGTCGAGCTGAGCCAGTGCCCAGCATGCCCTCTTCCTGCTCTGGATCACAGGACAAGGACAGACTTTAAGTTGGCTCCTGGAGTCAGTGCACTCAAGAAAGCTGAGAGCCCTGGGTGCTCTAGAACAGCCACGGTCCCCAAGGACTGTCCCTTGAGGTTGCTATCACCCTGACATAACTGTTTTGAGGAAAAATTTATCGGGATTCCAAGTTAGCCCCAGAGGAGGACAGGAGAAGACTTGTGAAAAGCATGGAGTGGCTTCAGTGTGTCTAAGCCCTTGTCCTTGAAGAAGGTGTGCAACTGCCCAGAGGATCAGAACAAACACGTCATAGGCCACCAGTCTCTGACCTAGGAGGTCAGTGCTACACTAAGGGCTGAGACCACTCATCTTGCCCCATCAAGATCCAAAAGACCAAGTACCAAGGACAGAAGCAGATGGCACCAATGGTGGGTCTCAGATCTTGACCTTTTACCTCCCAGTTAGAATTCTTTGAACAAGCATTTGGTTAGTAGCCACCAAGTGCCAGCTGCTGTGTTTGAGGTAACATTAAAAACATATGTTCAATTCCTACCCTCAAGTAACTTACAGCCTAATAGGAAAGAGATGTACATAATACAAATCAAGACATTTCTTCTGGTACCCAAATCCATAGATGTCCCCATCTAATCTTTCTTTGCATCCTATTCAGAATGGGTTCATAGGTAATTTTGCAAAAAGGACATCAGTACAGAGAGAGAGAGCTAATTATTTAAACCCATCTAAACAAACATTTCATCAAAATCCACCAGAATATCACATCAATAAAAAAAAAACAAAATCTGCTTTGTGACTTATAGTGTTCAGAACAATGGGATGCCTGGTGTTCAGAAAATATTGGTTAGTTGGTTGGTTGACAGATGGATGTTTTGGTGGGTAGCTGGGTCGATGGTAGACAGCCAGGTGAGTGCAAATGAAGGGATAGAATGCCCTGTAATGATTTAAGTGCTAAACACTAAACCAGTTGTTTCTGATCTTTAAGTGGACCAATACGTTTAAGATGAATGAATATCCATCAGAAAAATGTCAAAGGAAACAATATTTGCTCCTTTAAAATGTGCCTTGTTGGGGCTGGAGAGATGGCCCAGAGGTTAAGAGCATTTCCTGCTCTTCCAAAGGTCCTGAGTTCAATTCCCAGCCACCACATGGTGGCTCACAACCACCTGTAATGGGGTCTGGTGCCCTCTTCTGGCCTACAGGCATACACACAGACGGAATATTGCATACATAATAAATAAATAAATAAATAAATAAATATTTAAAAAAATGTGCCTTGTCTCACTGGCTAAACTTAACATGTCCTTTAAAAGCCTCCAGGAGTTTTTGCAAAATTGAGCTGAGCTTAGCTTCTAGATGTTAATTTTAATTCACAGAGTCCAAAGATTGCTCAGAGTAAAGTGGATGCCTGCCCCTCTACCAATATCTGTTCTTCCTTCCCCTGCAGGTCCCAAACTGTTCCTTCCTAAGGATTGCTGTTCCAACCCCTAGTCTTCCCTTTGGATGGCTTTCCAGCCTTCTATCTCTCTTTCATACCCCCTGCTCCCACTCATTAAGACCCTGGTAGGTCTGATTTACTCCAACAGTGAATGTAGATCAAAGAACTACCCCTGAAACAGAAGCCCTCATTCAGAATTTTAAGTGAAACTCGAGAAGGAATAATGTATTTTTAAAAGATTCAGAGTGTTGATACCATCCATCACCAAGAGAGGATAGTGACCATTGTTGGAAGCCTTCCCATTGGACAATGCGAAGATGTTAAAAATCTAACATCTTTGTGGAAGTGCAGGGGACAGCCGCTAGCTGTGCTGCCGAAGCTGCAGAAGAAGAGCATGGTTCCCCGCAGAAGGAAGGAGCAAAGGGAGCAGGCAGCGGCTTCTGGAGAAGGGACAACCCCAGCTCCTTCTCCAAGCTTTCCACGGCAATTCTAGTGGGAAGCAGGAGCCCTTTCAACACAGCTTCCATAAGGACCCTTAAATTAAGACCTTTGAAGCTATTTCCAAATGAGGTTACACCTACAATCATAGAAGACAGGATTCAAAGAAGGAGGCTCACTCTACACGGCTCTGAACTTGGGTTCTGTGACTGGACCACACTGCCTGTAGTGAACCATAAATTAACATTTTTATAAATCCTGTAATTAACTTATGAATGGCACAATTATATGTTTCTAGTATTAAAGGCATTAAGTTGTTAAAGGTAAACATTTAAAGCATACCGCTGTTTTTGTAACCCTGTTTTGGCATCTTTTCATCTCTCAATATATCAAGAGTCTTGAAAAATGGAAGTGGCCCAGGTCTCTCAACAGCCCTGGTTTGGGCTTGCTAAAAAAGCTCCTTTCACAGAGTGGGGCCAGAGGGCTGGCAAGTGTCTCGCCAGCACTGGAGCACTGTGCTCTCTACAGAGAGTCCACCCTGTGATTCTGGACAGGCATTTGGGTCCACAAGGTGTGATTCCCTGGGAACTGAACCAGGAGATCCTGTAAACCTCAATAGCTAAGGCTCAAGGGTTGCCAGTAGTCTGGTTAGCAGAGGTTATGATTAATGTCAACCCCAAAGAAAAGCGACCACCTAATTAGCATGTGTCTATAAAATCAGTTTCCTAATCTTTAGGCCTGCCTTAGGACTCTCTCTTTCCACAGGAAACATCTGTGGGTTGAAAGGAAAGAATGGAGCGGAATCTCTTACACTGGGTCCATGGAGAGGCTCTGGGAAAGGCTGCAAACACCTTGAAACCCTGAGAAAATGATGAATATCCGTGAGTCATCTTCTGGGAAGACGTTTTTATTAGATTCGCAAAGGGGTGTGTGCACGCACACACAAACACACAGTTAAGAACTGCCAAACCCCACACTTCCAAGCAGAATGAGACTAGTGAATGAAGACATAGAAAAGAGACTGTCTACCCATGAGCTGGGATTCTCAGAGGATTTTTGAGTACATTCTCTTCAAAGGTCTTTGATCTCTGAAATCTATCTCTCTCCTTCTCTCCTCTCTACCTTCCTCCACCCCACCACATGGAGTTAGAGACCCTGGGCTTCCTGTAGGTTTTTCCCCCTGTACTTCAATGTCAAACTTGATTGAACTGTGTTTTGATGTGTTGTTCTTGTCTAGATCTCTGATTACATTTTCAGGACCATTGGAGATGCAAACTAGAATCAAATATTCTGGATGGTTATTTTATAAGGCAGATATTTTTAGGTTGGAAATCATGTGAGCCCAGATTATACTGGGCGGCTCAAGGTTTGAACTTTATGAACATTTAGCACCATCTATTGCTGGATTCAGTGAGTCAGTGATTATTAATATGCTCCTGTAGTCCCTTTCAGTTCTGAGAAAGTCCCTGGTGCCAAGCTTTGTTCAACTAAAATGAAAACATATAATTTAAACAATTAGTCAAAGCAATAGAATCGCTTTTAGTAATCTTTAAACTCATTTGTTATTGGGGACTGAAGAGATGACTTAGCCATTGAGAGCACTTACTGTTCTAGCAGAGCTGGGTTGATACCCAGCACCCACATGGCAGCTCATAACTGCCTGTAACTGCAGTTCCCAGGGATCTGGTGCCCTCTTCTGACCTTCTTAGGATCCTTCATGCACATGGTACATACTGTATACATCCTCAGGCACACGCACACATACACAAACATAAATAAATATTTTTAAATAATTTATTATTATATATTGAGTCTTTATCATTTCTAGCTTATGCCCTTATATTTCATAATAAATTAGTTAGAATAACTACAGACTAATAATTATATAATATATACACATAAATAAAGAGTTTAAATGTAGTTAATCTATATTGGGGCAATAATGACCCTACAAAAAGCCCAGTACCAAGAATGGGGTTATCTGTTTTGGTGCTGTTGGCAAGTGATGTCCCATAGACCATTCCCCAAACATTACAGGCTGTAACCAATGCTCTTAGTTACCTTCCAGAACTTCGCTGTAACAATCTCCTGCTAAAGTCACCCTATGTTTGAGTTACAGAACAAGGAGAAATCTAGCAGGTCCTCAGGTAGAAGCTTCATCCTGATTGGCTAGTTCTGATAGTGCTGGAAGGTGCTCATCACACTATTGGAGGAGAGAAGCTTCATCCCTATTGGCTAGCTTTGATAGTGCTGGAAGGGGCTCATCACGCTATAGAGGAGGAAAAGAATCAGCAATCTCACCCAGCTCCGAGTCCTGGCATCTACAGCCACTGGCCTGTCAAGACATGCTCGCTGGTATAAGTGCAGCACGAGCATCACAAGAGCAAGCAACCATTTTGTTCTAGGATTTAAGGTCCGCTTCATACCTGGCAGCATTCCCAGAGCCCAGACCTTGTGTTATACAGGTCATAGGCCCTAAAGGAAAACATTTTATTTAATATTACTCATATTAGTAATATTAATATTGTTTATTATTACTATCACTCTGCTAAAAATTGATATAGTATTAAACTGACTTCTAATGCCTATCATTTCATCCAGAGTTTAGTGATTCTCTCACCCTCCATTGAAGAAGCTTCTTTTGGCAACAAACAGACATGTAACTCATCAAGGTCCAGAAAATAAGAGACTGCAGAATGTCCACCCCTAAGCAGGACACTTGTATCATTCTCCTTCCTTCCAGAGCTCAGAAATCACTGCAGAGGAGGGAGTAGGAGAAGCGTAAGACCCACAAGAAGTGGGTGACTATAAGGAGACAGTATTTTCTGGGCATTGTCAGACGGTTGCATATATGAGTTCACTGAAGCTGAAACACCATTTCAGAAGAGGTGCACAGGCTTAGGACAGACCAAATTCCAACATAAAGAGAAGAGGTGGGGATGAAGTCCCACTCTTAGTTAAGGAGCCACTGGGGATAGATAGCTGCTGGGAGAGAGTGTGTCAGGGTTTTTAAGATGCAGCCCTAATGAGCTGACTGTCCTCCAGTGGAGACCATACATTCAACAGTCTGCGGGCTGTACAAACTATACTGGCGTCCAAAGGGGAAAAAAGAAAAAAAGGAAGAAAGGAAGAAAGGACACAAAGTTGGGTGGGTAAGGGGGGTGAATCTAGGAAGGATGGAGTAGGGATGAATATGATAAAAATTCATTATGTGAAATTCTCAAAGAAGTAATAAAAAATGAGAAAAAAATAAAAGCATTAAAAGTCTGAGCCTAAAAGACAGGAAGGATCTTGCAGCTGGGCATGACGGGCCATACCTATAATACTTGCATTTAGAGGGCTGAACTAGAAGACAAGCCTGGGCTAAAATAAGCCCTTCCCTTCACCCCCAACACCACTTCACCTCCACACAAATAATTCTGAGCACTATTCTGCCTCTGGCAGCACGACTTGGGAATGTACTAAGTGGCTTCACCTGAGTCTCCATGTCCTGCGTGATTTTCATCCTTCAGCCTAGATTCCATGACCCTAGGATGGCTGGCCACCTGCGCAAATGGGTAGGACATGCAAATAATGGGCACTTAACTGCTGAACCCAGAAAGATTAAGATCGTAAGACAACCATTTCAAATACATAAAAAAATTTCATTGCTCGTTAAGGGAGAGGTAACATGACATAATCAAAGCAATGCAATCATTGATTAGATATATGCAAATGTAATTAAAAGTTAGGCCTTCCAATCTGTATAGATCGAGTAGCTCAAAAAAAAAAAACTCTTCAAAAAGTTGTATTTTTTTAGTTCCATGTCATTTAAAGTAAATTCAATTATAAAGACCTGTGATCTCTTCACTATCATTTAAATGAAGAGGATAATAGAGTGGTTCAGATAGCCTGTGTCTAAACAGTTATAAGCAGTATCGAATACTTAACAAATTTGTAAGATGGAGCCACGCTTACTGAAACTACAAAGGTTTCTATGGGGATGATATGAGACCATACATGGAAGTGCCTAACACAGAATCAGTGCTCCGTTAACAACACACTACCATGGTTTATGATTGGAGAATTCTGATTTTCCTTTCTTAATTTTCCTTCTACTTCAATATTTCTGAAAAACAAGATAAAACTGTGTACAGAAGAAAATGGCACCGAAGTCCAGACCCTCGGGTCTCTTGTGTGAAGCAGAATTGAATAGAATGAGAATCAAATCTCAGCTGCGTGATGTCAAACAAGTGATGTTATTTCTCCTAAAGGAGCAGAGCAGCAGTCCCAGGGTGTAGCAATGAAGAGCGATGGGATGCACAGGGGCTAAGAAGGGGACTGACACACAAAAACAGAAGGGAGCTTCTAAAAACTACCTTTTATTGTAGCTCAATGACCCTGCTACTATAAATACTAAAAGTACCTTTCACAAACCACAACACATTCTGGAAGCCTCTATAGAATTATTTCACTACATAATGAATTAGAAAATAAATGCCTGGGAGACTTCTTCTGCAGTGCTATAGCCGCTGGCAAGCTGCCCACGTGCCAGTGAATAACCCCTGACCTGCGCTTATGCAAACAGCTCTCAGCTCAGTGAATCTCACACCAAAAGAAGACATGAAAGTGGGAGAGACTTGATGGGGGGAAGAAAGAGTTCACTGGGAGGGAGACAGGTGAAGACAATGGGGGTGAATATGTTAAAAATGTGCTCTATACACGTGTGAATGACCCATATAGATATATAGATATTAAATAATTAAATGTTGTACAAATTAACTAAAACACATTCATACTTAAAAACATGTATCTTACTGACTTCCTTTTAAGTTAAAGCAATGTTTTAAAAGGAGAACTCATATCACTGCTACACTGTCATAACAACCAGAATTTGACATATCCATCTTAGTGAAAAATTCTAACACTGGGATATAAAGACTCAAAATTTATTTGTCAAAAAAATAGAGCCATGACAAACTTCACTTAATTTATATCTCTCAATTTATTTTTATAATCAGCACTGCAGCAATTACCAGACTTGACTCTTGAATAATAACTGACTTCATTTAAAACTTCTGACTTAAAATATGAGTTTCAGTTTAAATGTGGAAAGTCTGAGGAAAAATAGGCCCAGACACAAAGTTAGAAAGGGTAGTGTCTATGATTAGAATCTCTTCAAGAATTAACAGCTTACCTACTCCTGAGCTTGAAGCCATTTTGCAGAGCCAAGTCACTGAATACAAAGACTTTATTCTCACTCCTAACCACAGCTCAGACTTTTGTAAAATTTGTATCATAAAGCAAAAATTCAGAGCCCCACTAAGATAAGTTCCCTTAGCTTAAAAGATGTAAGAATTTTTTTTCTACAATTGATCTTTTAATTTCTTTTGTAATAAATTAAATACACATCAAAATATAGATGACATAATTAAAACTCAACAAACAACATTTTCCTCTTTAAAATGGAATAATTTCCTCCTGCTGAGACACTGCATAGAGCTTGGCTAGCTTGAACATTTTTGCTTTCAAGGATGTAACGTAACCAATCAGAGCTGTTACATCATGTAAATATATTTCAAAGATGGTATTAATATAAAAAGTATATCACATAACTCTAAAATTTAATATACTGTTATGGCAATAACCAGACCATTTTCCCAAACAAATATATATTCCATCATGTCATTTTGAACTTTTTTTGACCTTCTTTTTTTTTTTGAAGAAAGAAAACTACAATTGAGACCAAATGTTTTATGAAAGAAAATATAGGCAAGCTGATTTGGCCAAGTGCAGACACTTTCAGATTGAAGGTGTTATTATAACTTAAAACTTAATCCATTTTTTCATAAGCCACAGTAACTGTGATGTCACTTAGGAAGCCTTATAATGCAAAAGTGCTTATAATGTTTCTTAATAGTTTAGTATAAACTATGGCTACCAGGTACACTTTCTTTTTTTTTTAAATCAAATTCAAAGATTGAAATAAGGGATACAATTGTGTTAGCATCTTTTCACAAATTGTAAAAATAATGTTTACAGGAATCTACCCTTAACCCATGTTCCAAGAGTGGACACCTCAAACCACACATAGTTCTAAACTCTCATACACCATATTTTTTCTATACATACACACCTATAATAAAGTCTACAAACTAGTCATAAGAAAGGACAAACAAGAAAGAGATAAATAATAAAATAGAACAATTGCAATAGTATAATAATACAAAGTTATATGACCATAGTCCTCTCTATCTTTCTGTCTCTGCCTCTCTCTGTGTTCCTTTCTCTCTGTGTGTATTCCTTCTCTCGGCCTCTCTAACTCTTTCTCTCTCAATCTCTCTGTGTGTGTCTCCCTCTGGACTCGGTATCATCTGTACTTGCCTACAGGTGACTGAAAATGTGGATCAAACAGTCTAATACATATCAAATGGAAGTCACTCAAGCAGCCTCCTTTTTGTTATCGATCTATAAACACCCCAGTCCATCCTGTTCCTCTTTCTTACTCCATCCTACTTTGTTTTCGTTCCAGAACCTCCGATTTCTTTCAGTTCTGATCTGTAATCAAACCAAAGCTCTCAAATCTTTCATTTCAGGCAATGATTAGACCAACCAATGATATCAAAACAGCAGGCACAGTGACCCTACAGAAACAGTCACCAGGTAGAGGAGCCTGCACACAGCGAGAGAAGCCTGCACACAGCGAGAGAAGCCTGCATCCCCAAGAACTGATGCTGCAAAATGACTTTTAGGAATGGCTGGCAACTCTGAACCACACTATATACGGCTTCCTTTCTGCAACAGATCATCCCAAACTGCAAGCAAATACACATGCACTGACTATGAAAACTGAATGCAAAACCACATATAAATTATGAAGTATGCCTTTCTGAGTGTTTTCATGTGATCAAATTATAGAGTATCTAAAACAAAATAAACTAAACCAAAACAAAATAAAAATAAAAGAGCCAGGCATGGTGGTGCAAGCCTTTAATCCCACACTTGGGAGGCAGAGGCAGATGGATCTCTCTGTGTGAGTTTGAGGTCAGCCTGGCCTACGTAGTGAGTTCAAGGATGTCCAAGGCTACACAGTGAGATGCTGGAGGGAATGGATCATATTCCTCATACAGAACCTGCTAATCAATTCCATAATATACTTTTATTTAAAGCTTACTTCAGTCAACTTAGATCTGTTTTTAAGTCTTATACACTTCTACTCTTACTTCCTTTATTAAAAAAAACTGAGAATTTAACATTGAACTTTTCATGTGTTTAAAATAATGACAATATATTTAAAAGGGAACATGGGGGAACAGGGTAATCAGAAAGTGTTGGAAGATGCCTTATGTTACTTTTCTCCTCTAGACCAACTGATATTTGCATGGCTTTTTTCCTTGCCTTTGGAAGCAGAAAAAAACAACTACAACACACCAAAAGTTGTTATCTACTTTGCATAAACAGTGAACATTCTCTGATGACATGATGTACTAAGAACGTGATATGTGAAAATCCAAATTTGTCAAAGAAGAGTGATTTTGCTTGAAAACAGGCCTCACTGTTTTTTCCTCAAGGAAAATATGCACGCACGCACACACACACACACACACACACACACACACACACACACACACACTTCCCTAATGTAGAACTCAGAGGAAAAAAATTCAAAGTACACTTTTAAAATACTGCTACTGTGTGAAAGAGGGTTTACCTGTGCTAACCCAGATAAGGAGGAGAAGTGATAGGCACTTAATCTCGGCTGAAAGCAAATGGCTGGCTGCTCACATGCATGTGATAAGATAGCCCCCTATCAGAACCACTCCTGACATTTTGGTTTTCATATCTCCTTTTTCTTCCAAAGTACCTTTCACACTTCCCTCAGCACAATCGCCAGCAACGACTGCTTCCCTTTGCACTTAGGATTCCAGCACAGTGTGTCACAGGTCAGCCGATACTCACTCCAGCACTTCATCACAGAAAAAAAATAAGGCAATAGAAAAAAAACCCTTAGGCCTAAGTCCTTTTTAAATTTTAAGTCACAAAGACATGAATGAAAAAATATCTTACATCCTAGAAATCAAGAGGACTGCTACCTTGGCCTCTGTCAGTATCTGAAAGGGAGTGGGTGAAGCCACAGCAAGCAGGATTTCCCACATCTCAGCGTGAGTATTCATGTGTTTTGCTTTTTTACAATACCCAGACCACTGTGTGCTTAATATTGTTCTTTTTATGATTTTAAATTGATCTGTTCATGCTACGGAGACCCAACAAAGTCAACAGCACTTGTAAAATGATCAGTCTGTAATGCCGACTACACTTAGAAAACATTTTTCTTCATCCCACTGCAAAGCGATTAGAATATGACAAGATGCCACACTGGGAAATGCTGACCTAGGGGGCTATGCTGGTTCCTGAGCCGACCCTGCCCTGCTGTGCCCCAGATTGAGTCATTCTAAGTCTTAGTGGTCTCTTGCTTTGCTGGTTCCTAAACAAAATTTTTGGATAACCTTGGAAGTCTCTAAATTAAAAAAAAAAATCAATGAATTAATGATCCTAGGGCTCCAAGAACTGCACCCCCATCCAGTAAATCAAAGACTAATCAGACCCAGAGCCTGGAATTCAGAACTCCCAATTTGGTACTCCAGTTTAGTACTCCACAGGTCTACTATTCTCCCAGGCTTGGCATGGGCAAACAATGGAAACAACCCTCTTGCCAGGAGGATCTACCATCGTCTCACTTCCTTACAACCATCTGCTGACTTTCACGAGCAGGAAACCGAGGCATGAGGAGAAGAGAAGTGCCTTGTACACAATGATGCGGATGGGAAATGGTACGTCTGGAAATTAAATCGCTCAGGGGTCTTGGTAGCCCAGGGTGAGCTTCTACCGCCAGAACACACTGCAGATTTGAGTTCCGGAAGTTGTTATGAGCTCATACCTGAAACTGCCAGGAGGGAGCAGTGGCAAGGAGAGAAAGGAAGGAAAGAAAACAAATGAAAGACAAAAACGAAACAAAACCCAGAAAATAGTGATGGGGGGAAAATGCCAGTTGGCAAACATTAAGGAAACTAAAGTGAAAGGTACTTCAAGGTATTCGGCACAAATGAAATCAACATTAAATCTTCTTAACACTAAGGGCAGATAAGAAAAACATACAGTCCAAATAATATTTGCAGATTCTGGCCTCAAAGGAGGAGAGGGCAACATTAACAAGAGAAACTGTGGCCAAAGGGCTTCAAAATGAAGTCAAACATGCTAAAATAATATGTGTGATCTCTTAGACTGACTGGCTGTTTTCATTCTTTCTACAAAAGAAAAGAAAATAATAACAGCGAGGACCACTTTTCCTGGCCTCTCGGGTCCCTAGTTTGTGAAAGAGTCTACTGGGTGAATAATACTGTATATCTCCCTGGGGGTCTAAGTCAATATGAACTCGATAAACACATTAAATGGCCAGGGCAGAAATAAAATAGCAGTGGTATGGGTCATCATGGAACACGCCAAAGAACACAACCCACACTGTGGCCTTACAATCATTGTCTTAAAACACACAAATAAAATGATTTCCAAATGAAGATAAAAGGCCGACTCCAGAGCAAGATAGGGACGAGCTATAATCTTGTAATTGAAATCTTCCTTCCAAACCCTCGTGCGAGCAAAAGGCACTCTCTCCCTCTCCCTTCACAGAGACCTGTGGGAAGCTGTGCATGCCCAACACAGCAGTGAGAATTGGCCCAACAAGAAAGCTTCATTTTTATGGTGAGATCTTAGAGTCTGAGACCATCTGCAAGCATAAGTTTAATACTTTAATTTCCTTTACTTTAGTAAGAGTGAAAAACGAATAATTTTTTAAAATAGCCTAAGGCGATGTGACAGTTAACCAAACAAACTCGTGAAATGTTAGAACAATTATGTTGATCTTTGCTGTCCAAGCGGCTTGGTCTGGTTATTTTAATATTTGTGTATCATGGATAAATATGTGTGTGAGGGGTGTCTATGAATAGATTCTTAGGAATTTAGAAATTCATCCAAAATTCAGCAGTTTTAGATGACTTAATGAGTTTGATAATGGGACACAGAAACTTTAATTCTTAAATCATTTGTTTTATTTTTAAGCAGTCAGGGTTGATTAATCAGCTTTAGTAATAGTGGAGGGGTTTGGATACACTCCCTGAAGCTCTGGGCCAGGGAGTTGGCGGGTGGGGAGGGGGAGAATGTGTTTCATTACCAGCATCCCATTGCTAGAGATTTCTGAGGGGTATGCCCTAATGTTTCATTTAATCCGTGGGTCTTTAGCTGAGCTGCAATCCTTCATAGAATGGAGTCACCCTGGAGAGAACTCCTCAGTTCATTCCTGCAGCCTCTGATTGTGTGTGTGTGTGTGTGTGTATGTGGACAGCCTTAGCACTAGGGTACATTTCGTGAGCTGCATGATGCTGTCAAGATTTTCCACTACCTCTTGTCTGAATTGCTCATCTCTTCGCCTTCCACTGAGAGGACACTAAAATGTTTCAAAGCACATAGCCAAAAGCAGCTTTGCTCGTGTTCAGAAGATAACATTTTGCATTTGTGTAAGACATTGCTGCTTTCAAAATACTGTGCTCTCTAGGACATGGCAACCATCTAAGAATTGCTACTTCGGAGATAACCATGGCATTTAAAATAAAGGAAAACAAAGAGACAATTTGGCTTCAGCCAAAAATCTTAACTAGCTAAGGAGCACAGGAATCGGTAAATTTCCTTTAAAGAATCTCTTCTTTGCTTCATGCATTATTTTGATAAGATCTGAGTGTTCCTAAAGCCTATGGAAGCTGACTGTGGCCATTCTTGCAAGGTAAGTGTCTTACGTGACATCCATCGAACACCTCTGCCTGTGGAGCCGTAACTTGAGATGACCCATTGATTGAAATAAGTGTTAATTTCTAGGAACTGAACCACAAATAACTCAACAGGAATCCTACCCAAAAATCATGGGTGGCTATGTGGAGTTAAGTACTTTCTCTGTTTATAGTTAGTTTTGCCTAATTCGGTTCAATTAAGTCACTAATGACAGACATATGAAAAAGTACGCTCATATGCCCATAAGCTGTATGTGCCGCTGTAATTTAACATATATAAAAGTCTGAACGCTTCTGAATAGATGGTGGGAATTTTGACATCCAAACCCATGCGCTCATATCAACTCATAATCCATTACAGGCTGTATCATCTCTCCTCTTTTCGTTTCACTTTTATCTTGACATTGCACGTGCCTGCCTATTTAATTTCTTCTACACCAGTGGTTCTCAACCTGTGAGCTGCAACCCCTTTAGTGTCGAATGACCCTTTCATGGGGTCATCTAAGACATTGGAAAACGTGGATATTTATATTACGATTCATAACTGTAGCAAAATTGCAGTCATGAAGCAGCAACGATGTTGGGGTCAGCACAACATGAGGAACTGTATTAAGAGTCACAGCCTTAGGAAGGCTGAGAACTATGGTTCTACACACTTCTAAGCACTAACAGAAAGCTCTCTACTGAAGCCTTAGCTGGGACAGTACCTACCTTCTTTTTAGTGTAACAGTTACCATGCAAAGCAGTGGCTCTCAACCTTCCTAACGCCGCAGCTCTTTAATACAGGTCTTCATGTTGTGATGATCCCCAATCACAAAATTATTTTCATTGCTACTTCATAGCCATAATTTTTCTACTGTTATGAATCGTAATGCAAATATCTGTGTTTTCTGATGGTCTTAGGTGACCCCTAGGAAAGGGTCATTCACCCAGGGGGTTGCAACCCAGAGATTGAGACGCTCTGGTTTAAAGCCTTCAGTCATTAGAATACCTCAGTTAAGGAACAGAGAACAGCAAGCGGTTAGTGAGGGCGCTCAGTGTTGGAGCTCAGGCCTGGCAAGAACAAGGCTCTGAGTTCAATCCCTGGCACCGCAAACAGAAAGAAACACAATCTGCAAAGAACAGCATATTTAGAAGATATCAGTTTTTAAAAGAGACGAGAACCCAGTGGAATGGTAAAACCATGCCAGCAGGAATGTTATGTTAGATCCCACAATCATTTCAGATACATTCTGAGATTTTACAAGGGGAAAAAAGTACAGCTTAGAGAGAGAGATTTAGGAAAGGGACACTATGATTTTGGAACTATTTACACAGAAGTAACCCAAAGGTTTGTAAACTGACTCTTAACTGGTTTGCTTAAAAGAAGGTAATTAATAAATGACAAGACAGAACGAAAAGTTCATGGTGCCATTTGATAAACCACCCAAGAAGCCAAATCAATGCGTTTCTGTTTAATTTCACTATTTGTTTTTCCATTCGAGCTGCCAATTTTCTAACAAGTTGCAGAAGGAAGGGTTCTCTCTCTCTTTCTCTCTCATCCTCTCTCATTTTCTCTCTCTCCTTTCCCTCTGATTGACAAATATCACAGATTTTTGTTTCAAATCAATTGAACTTTCTCCAGGTGATCCCTGCATCTGTCATGACAATGTGGGCACGCCATTATTCCATCAATGCTCTGTAACTAGCCGTCGTTTTTTTTAGCCCCTTTGACAAGAACACCATAACAATTCACAGCACCCTTGACCTTCAGTGTGTATATCATCTTGTCAACATATAAACAAACACACTATTGGTTGTATTTTAATAGATTGTGTAAATATCAAAATCCAATTTATCAAAAGGTTCACCCTGAGTGACAGCTCTGAATTTCTGCCTCGTATTTGCAATGCTAATTCTGACTTTTAATTTGAAAAGGATATTTGACTTGTGATATGTGCTTCTGTCTCTCTTTTTTTTTTCCAGGAAAGCATAGGAAACCACCAGAACTATATGTTTTTCTATATGATAGAAGCCTTGGCTGTGGTTCTGTTTCAAACATAAGAGTTCTGGAACTATCACAACAGTGCAGAGGACACACACACAGGACTTTATTTTCTTTTTTCTCTTTCTCCCTCCCTCCTGTCCATCTTTCTTTTCTTTTTCTGAGGTTCTGGGATCATCCTTGGGGTTTCACACATGCTGGGAAAGTTTGCCACCCTGCTAAGTTTCACCACCAGCCCCTAAAGAAAAATGTACAGGCTGGGCAGTAGTGGTGCATACTTTTAATTCCAGCACTCGGGAGGCAGGGGCAGGAAGATATCTCTTTGAGTTGAGGCCGGCCTGATCTACGGAGCGAGTTCCAAGACAGCCAAGGCTACACAGAGAAGCCCTGTTTCAAAAAATAAAAAAAAGAGGGAGGGAGGGAGGGAAGAAGGAAAGGAGAAAGGTCTATAGGATAACCCTACTACCTGTTCCCTTGCTTAGCAAAATGAGACAACCACTAAGCAGAAAAAAAAAAAAAAGGTTACATTTAGAGGCATCCAAAGTTCCTGAATTGTCAATACACTCTGAGAGACCTTCACAAAAGATGGTGTTGTATACCTGCCCTAGTAAAAAGTACTTACAAGAAACCCAAGATAAACGACTTCTCTTTGACAAGTTAGGTACAGGAAACAAATACAGAAACAACTCATGGGACTTTCGTTACCCAAACAGAGGAATTTGTCAGTTTTGTTTTATTTTTCAAGACAGGATTTCTCTGTATTCCTGGCTGTCCTGGAACTCTGTAGACCAGGCTGGCCTAGAACTCACAGAGATCCACCTGCCTCTGCCTCCTGAGTGCTGGGATTAAAGGCGTGCGCCACCACCACCTGGCAAATTTGTCTTATGTGAAATTTGAACCAGCAAAATCTCAAAACAGTTCCTCACACTCGTGTATACTGTGCACCAACAGACAGAGATTTAACTCTGAAAATATGACAGTGTACAAATTCATGTCTGGAAGGGAACAGAGGGCGTGTCTCTCTAGGAACATTTTAAAGAACACCGTCACGAAGAGAAATGAATTCAGACTGAGATATACCCAGGTAGGGAAGAATGGTAGAAGCTAATACATACACTGTTACACACAAAGCACCAGGCACTGCCCTGAGTGTTTCACATGCATTAACTCATCCTCCCACGCCATCCCCACCCCACCCCATGCCACATAGGAATTATTCCATGTCCCTCTGCCCTGTCTCTGAGGCACAGAAAACCAACAACCTAACCCAACATGCTATTAGTAGGGGACAGAGCTGTCGAAATGTGACCCTCTGCCATCCTAGCTACAGAGGATCTAACATGGTACCAGGCACATAACAAGCAGTCAATTCAGGATAACTATCATCACCGTGCGTTCAGTGAGCATGTGAGTTAGCCACAACCTGGAACCTCAAGTTGAGTCTGCTCAGTCTACCAAGACAGATACTCAAGTTTATGAATACAGTCTATCATGGCTGCATAGTAAAGATATCTTCTTGGGGCTTTAATTTTTAAAACATATTTAATAGGAATAATTAAAATGCCCTCCAAAAAGTGGCTTTAGGCTAAGGTGAGTAATATATGCAAAGTATATAGAGCCCGTCTGGCCTGTGGTGAATATTGCTAATAACAATAGTGTTTGACATAATGGAACCAGCATGGCAGCAGAGAGTGTTGTGTGCACTTCAGAATAAATGCACAGCTGCACTTGTGCCAATGTCTTAGACAAAACCCTCAGAGTTAACAACTTCTGATTGGCTATTATCTGGCTCAAATATAATTTTTAAATGTCTTAATGCCATAAAAACTTTAATTGAATAGATGGGCTATATTTTTCTTTTTAAAAAATTTTCTAAATAAATGTCAATTTTTAAATAAAGTTATTACAAAATTAGATCGCTCTCTGTCTGTTTTAGTCAAAAGTAATGCATGCTTTCTTGCATGTATAAATAAATGAACGAGCTAGGCATAAGTGGCACACACCTTTCACTTGGGAGGGAGAGGTAGGTGGATCTCTGTGATTTGCAGGCCAACCTAGTCTACACAGTAAGTTACAGACCAGCCAGGGCTACATATAAAAGAAGAAGAGGAGGAGAAAGAGGAAGAAAAGGATCATGAAGAGAAAGCGAGTCCCCATGCCTAAGAATTTCTTATTCTCCAAGATGTGTCATGATGGGGGCCAGCAAAATGACTCAGCTGGTCAAAGCATTGCTGTCAAGCCTGACAATGTGAGTTTGGTTTCCCCAGATTCCACATTAGTGGAAGTTGTCCTATGATGTTCACAGATGTGCCTTGGCATGAGGACACCCACATGCATACACACAATAAACAAACAGATTAATTAATTGATTAATTAAGATTTTAATGTATTAGGAATAACTGCTGTGGAAAAAGGGACAAAGAGAGGAGAGTGGATTTCGGGAGGAAGGACTGGGTTTTCTGGTTCTCCCTTGCTTATTGCTAAGTGAAATAGAATTTCATGTTCTTGGGCTTTTTTAATAAAATAAAGGGAAGAAACATTTATAGATATCCTTTTATATGATAGGCAATGTGCTATTGAATTTATAACATTTAGTTTTATTTAATTGTTATAGAATGAAGTGACATTGGTGTCCCCCATTTTTCAATGGGAAAAAGAAGTGAAGGAAAGTTCAAAGGTCACATGAAATGGTGCAGCTGTAACCCAGACTACATGGCCACTGAGAGAGCTCTGCTCGTTACATCACCCCACAGAGCTCTTTCCTCATGAATGTCTCTTTGTGCATAGGACTGAAAGGTAGCTTAATACTTGGAAAAATGATATACTAACCTTTATCTGATGCCCCCAAACTGATTGTTTGTAATGCAAGGCGTCACACATACCTTAAATTCATTGGCTTAAGAATGGGCTCACAGGCTTAATGGACCCTCCCAGACGTTATTACTGAATCTGGAATTCAGGTATGTATTTGCTAATGACTGTCTATGTAGCAAGTTCTGCATTCATGCCTGGCTTAACAGGGCATACTGACATTTCCTTCCTTTGTACACCTCATCCCAGCATTTGGAGAACTGGTCCTGTACCTTCCAAAGAACAGTTCTAATGAGAAACAAGAACTATTCTTGGCCTATTGTTTCCCTTCTTTCTTCTCACCCGCCAGTGAGCAGAGACATAAGAAAGGAAGTATTGGGAGCAAGATGGGGTATCTCTGTCTAAACTTTGAAGCCAGGGTTTCCCATTGGATTTACTGCTAATTCATTTGCCTCAGACCAATGGTGACAACAAACCTTTACCTTACAGAAACACAGTGAGTCATACCAGCATCACCATGTAATCCCAACCCTTGTGAGGCTGAGGCAGGAAGATTGTCGTGAGCTTCAAACGACCCTGAGTCTACATAATGAGTTCCAGGCCAGTCTGACTACATAATTAGACCCTGTCTCTAAGTAGCTATCTAAGTAAGTAACAACTTATTTCTAACCCCCACATTATTAAGGAGTTCATAACACAATGTAAAACACATTCTATTTATGCTAACAATTCCAGGAGGTAGCATCAGGAGAATGGCTACCTTTCCTCCTTGGAAACAAAGATAAGAACAGTTACAAAATGTTTGAGTGTTCTTACTGTTGGGTAAGAACGTTCTCCTGGAGATTATTCTCATTTTGTACATTGTAAGAAAAAATGTCCCTGGTTGCCAAGAAGCTGTATCTTGTTTAAAGAGAGGAATAAAAGAATTCATCAAGGTAGAATCCAACAAGATGGGAGCCTCTTAAAGAGAGCTAGGAAGGCTGAGTTGGTCAAGTGCTTGCCTCGCAAACATGAGGACCCAAGTTCAAACCCTAGAACACATTTTTTAAAAGTGGGGCATAGCAGCACACACCTGTATCTTAGCCCTGGAGAAGAGATGGAAGATCTTTGGGGTTTATTGGTCATCTGGACTAGCCTTCTTGGCAAGCTCCAGGCCAGTGAGAAAGCCTGTCTCAAAGAAAAAAAATAGTGGATGGCTCCAATTGATAACCATTTGCAAATGAAAAATGAGTTTTCCCCAAGAGAGTCTCACTGGAGAAATGAATTCCTCTTAAGGATAGGGCCACCAGTCCAGAAGTAGATGTCAAGAGAAAATGAACTCAGTGGCATCTTGGGAGGTTCCTCGTCTTATAATGTATCAGGAGGTTTTTAAACTTCTGGTTTATTTATTTATTTCACCCTATAGGTTTTGCATATATATTATGGCTTCCAGTTTTGTGTTTTTATGGAATTCCTGAGTGAACAAGTGGCTCTCTGTGTCTGTTTCTTACACCTGTTCTTGGGCGCTTGTCTGTCTGATTCATTTGTTTTGTCCTATTCTGATTTGTTAGTTTTCATTTAATCCTATTATATTTTATTTTATTATTATCCTTTAGATGCCTGTTTGTTTTCTAATAAAAGACAAAAATAGGATGAAGCCCGGTGGGAGAGGAGGTGGGGAGGGGCTGAGAGGAGTAAAGAGGGGAAACTGGAATCAGAATCTAATGGATGAAAAATATCTATTTTCAATAAAAGGGGAAAATGATGGATAACAGTTGAGAAATGACACTGAGGTTATGCTCTGGCCTATGCGCATGCATGCACACAAGCACAGGTGCACACACAGAATAGTTAAACTACATCTGAGTTTAGGTATAAGATAGCAATAGCTATTGTGGGTTACAACCCCTTTGGGAGCCAAATGACCCTTTCACAGGGGTCACCTAAAACCATCTGCATATGAGATATTTACATTACAATTCATAACAGTAGCAAAATTACAGTTACAAAGTAGCAAAAAAAATTTTTATGGTTGGGGGGTTACCACAACACGAGGAACTGTATTAAGAGGTCGAAGCATTAGGAGGGTTGAGAACCACTGAGCTAGCCAGAGATCATTTTTATCACTAGCTGAATCCGGAGAAATGTTCTCCCAAAGAGTACTGGCCACTGCCAGGGGTCCTGGTTCCTCTGCTGCTATGAAGTTACTACACTAATTTCACCGTTGGGGGTGGGGGAGCGGGACACAACATGGGACAACGACACACTTGACCAATTTAAGGTCATACGTTCAGACTTAAAGCATTTGCTCTCCTGCTTTGACATTTCTGTCCCAAGCATAGTGTAGTGATGTAATGCTTGGTGTCCTGGGGACAGCCCTGTCTTCACTGATGCTACCCAACCCCTTCTCAAATGAATGAGGAACTCTAGTTAGGCTTGAATGACTCAGAGCCAAAATAAATTTGTAAGGATTTCTTTCAGAGTGCTTCCTCATGCCTGGGAATTGTCTGCTGCCCCAACTTAGTCCCTACATCCTTTGTCTTAAGATGTTATTATGAATCTAAAGTAATATCTGTCTAATCATGAATTATCTCCTACTCTTCTTCCATACACATGAGCCCAACAGAGTAAACACATACAGACAGAGCAAGAGACCCAGTACAGAGTTCGTTTAGAAATCATTCTCCAAGATCTTTGAGAAAGACACTATCTTTTCTCCCTAGAGCCCACACACTGGACTCAGCATCTTTGAGGGTATGAAAGTCTTTCTCTTCAATGAGGCCACTTTGGGAAACTGTATCTTCTTCACATGTCTGACACCAGAGATTCTTTTTTCCTACCTTTCAGATCTATCCCACAGAAATCACAAAAGAGGAAAAAAAACAAATCTATTCTAAGTATTCAGTAAATTTTTTTCCCAAAGCAAGAGTATTCACCTAGCTTGCAATCTGCCTTGAACAGATCAAGCCCACAGGAGTGAGAGGGAGGAGGCGCCACGTCAAGCCAACTTTGCATCTCTGGCAAGTGGTTCACTGTATATTTCATTTCAAAGGCTTAATTACGTCTGCATAAATAAACTGTGCTGCGCAGCGTGATGCATGGCCATTTGTCATATTAAAACAATGGCACCCAAAGTAAATCTCCATTAACATTGTTTAACTTTAATGCTTTGGGGTGTTTGCTACTCAAATGATTAAAAAATGGAGTGATTTATGACATCGCAATTTAAATGAGGCAACAAAACAAATAGACTTCACATCACCAAGGTTAGCAGCAGAATTGGGAGCCCAATTGGGTTAGCAGCAGAAAAGGCAGCCATGGCTGAAGAGTTTCTGAACCCTATCCTATGTGGAATGTGCATATGCGTGTGCATGTGTGTGCACGAGCGTGCGTGCATATGTGTGTGTGTTAATATGGCTTCCAATGGTTGCTGGGAGGTTTTGAACAAGATGCCGTATTAAGTTTTATAGATCACCCACACCCAGTCTGCAGGTAGACTGTCTGGCATCAAAGCTTTAGGGTATACAAAACATAGAGAGTAAGTATAAAATTTTCCCAAACCTAGTTGTACCATCATGAACCTCTTTTTATTCATTCTACTTTCTCACTTTTAAGGAACTCCATAATGTATCTCTTTTTCTTACATAGAGGAAAATGAAGAGTTTGAAGGCCACACATTTCACCCGCCATGGCTGAGTCTTCTAAAGTAAAACACCTTACCCAGGCCAGTAAATTAACAAGTGACAGAATTAGCTAGCTTTCCAGATATTTCTGGTCTTAACCATAAATTTCTGGATGTAGCAATGTTTGGCTTTCACTGCTGCCCAGCTAGCTTGTCTACTTTGCTCCCAGGAAGAACCATGTTAATCCCTAATCCCCACCCCTCCAAAATGAGGGCAGTGTGATCCCTCCCCTAATGCCAGCTCCAAGCTGGACTGCTGTTGAGCATGTTTGAACCAGGACAGTTATCCACGGAGCTATGAGATTTTTGCTGCAGCCTTGAGAACCAAACTTCCTGTGTCTGTTCCATAAAAATACTTGGAGGTCCTTTAAACGGAGCACCATATGAAATGGTCTAAACAGCACAAGAGTAAACTTAAATTTGGCCATGTTCATTGTGCTAGTGTGAGCGGCTAAAGTGAACAACTTAAGATAAAAATCACTTTCTTTGGAGTCTGCGTTATCCTGCTGGCCATCTACTCTGGAATCATTATTTAGAAAATCACCAGATTGGCTCTTCCTGACAGGCTACATAAACAGTGACTTCTGGTGTGGCTGTTCTATTGCAGGGTAGCCACAGTAAACACTGCGCATGTGCAGCTTGCCTTCCAGACAAGATCAGCCAACCAGCCAGCCTAGCAAGGCAGTCTCTAAGGCATCGGTTCTCACCCTTCCTAACGCTGCGACCCTTTATACAGTTCCTCATGCAGTGGTGATCCCCAACCATAAAACTGCTTTCATTGCTACTTCATAGCTGTGATATTGGTACGTAATGTAAATATCTGATATGCAGGATGGTCTAAGGCGGCCTCTATGAAAAAGTCACTTGCCTCAAAGGCGCTGCAACCCACAGATTGAGAAACCGCTACTGTAAGATCTCGCCTGCCCTGCACCAGATGGAAATTAAACAGGGATCTGCTCTTCGCTGACTTTCCTATTTAAAGGCAATCAGGATCTAACTCCAAGCCTTGCATTTCTCATATTTCTCGAAGTGTTCAAATACTACAGCCCTTCTTTTTCCCACCGGGATCTCAGCTCTGCCCTTTGCTTCTCCACTGTTATTCTTTCCTTAGTCTCCCTGCAATGAGAGCCCACGCAACTCCTATTCGGTAGATGAGGCTGCACCAGTGCAGTCAGGGGAGCCAAAGAAGAGACTGGAGGCATAGCTAAGGTTTCTGTATCAAGTGCCGCGCCCTTTCCAGCAATCCCGGGGTAGTACCAGAGCTTGGCCGGGAGAAGCACGGAACCCATGTCTGTTCTCAGTCTCAGCACCTGTACAGGAAGAGATGGAGAACAATGCAAATGAGCGCAAGCAGCCCATCTGCAACTTTCATCTGTGCAAACTCGGGCCCACCAGATCCTAAAGATGACTGACAAACTTGTAAAACCTTCTTGTGAAATGCAGTCATTTCTAGGACTGGGATATTTCACTACCTCTTCCACAATACATGATCTAAAATAAGTGTGTGTGTGTGTGTGTGTGTGTGTGTGTGTGTGTGTGTGTGTGTGTCACATGATTCTGAGCACTTTAATCCCTCTCAGAGAACCCGGGGTTCTGAATGGACTACAGTCAGCTTCATAGACCTCCAAAGGTACTTCCCTAACATGAAGCAAAAGGAACAAACAAGAAATCACCAGTTATGACAGCCCTCCAAAGCATACATAGGGAACTCTACAAAAAGCAGCTAATTCAAGAAAGAAAAGAGCATGCCAGTAGCTCACCACAGAAAGAGACCACAGTGTAGACAGGGGGTTGGGGAAGCAAACAGTCTCTCACGCAGTCAAGAAAGAGACTGGTATAGTGCTGAAGGTAAGGAGGTTAAACTAAAAGCTTTTAAAATACGAAGTACTTTAACTCAGGGTCATAAAAAATTATAGCAAGAAAATAGTTAGGGATATGCAAAAAATTTGCAAGGATTTTCAGAGCATAGAAAAAAATTAAGTATGTCAAATACCCAAAATGAAACTGTATATACATCCAAGACACCAGGTAGTTCTTAAAAAGTGCTCATTCATTTTTTTTATTACAGCATGCTGTCTTTTAAAAGCCACAAAGCTCATACGCCTTTAAAATTGGTTTTTAAGAAAGTATATTGCCATAGGAGAAGAATGAAATATGGGGAAAACAGATGCTATAGGTTCTTTTTTTTTCTCTTCTCCATTTATTTCTAGTTTTCCATAATGATTACCTTCTGTGACCAGGAAAAAACGTTAAAGAGTCTCAGATCTGACACAACAGATTGAGAGACTGGAATAGACAGTGCACGTTAGAGAGCAGAAAGATCACCTGCAGCCAAAGATGCGGACAGAACTGAGCTACAGAGAGGCCTGAAGCTGCTCATCACAGCCATCAGCCAAAGAAGAGGAAAGACACACTGCTAAAACCCAATAGACACAGGGTTCACACTTGTAAAATGAGTAATTAGCCAACTAGAGATAATTATATTTAGAAAAATTTATTCATTAACTAAAAAAAATTGATCCAAAGGTGTTTTAATTCTGCCTATTTGTTTTTGCTTGTGACTGGGTCTCACCCCATAGCACAAGGCTGGCTTGAGACTCAAAGTTCTCATGACTCTGCCACCGGAAGCCTAGAATTACAGATACATGAGCCACCACAGAATTTGTTCCTCTCTATAGAAATTCCCAAGCTTTTTCATTCATCGGAATCCCTTGTAAGGCTTCCTAAACTGTAGATCATTTGACCACATCCATGGTGACCCAGGTTCGGTAGATTACAGGTGGGAATTAAGGATACTTATTAAAAAAGGAAGCCAGAAAGAAGGGAAGAAACAAACAAATAAACGAAAATCCTCCCAATGAACTGTCATACATTAAAAGAGATGTAAAAGATAAAAAAAAACTATAAAAAGTATGTGAGGAAAGATGAGGGCACATATTGGATATAAAATAAATGACTGCTCATATTTTCAGGTAATTATGTGGGTAAATTTATTTGTATTTTTGAATTCGCATCTTTCAGAGATAAATACTGAAATGCCTGTATGCAAATTGCTGTGCTGACTGGGATTTACATTAAAATATTTTGGTTTGGCATTGTGGCAGTCGTAGCATGTGGAGAGACTGCGAGCAGAGGCAATCTAGCCTAAACAGTGAGTGTCAAGCTATCCTTGTGCTGCGCTACACAGCAAGACCTCATCACCAAAAACAATAATCATGGACGCCAATGAGGTGGCTCAGAGGGCAAAGGCGCTTGCCCAGAAAACCTGATGCCCTGAGTTCAATCCCTGGAACCCATGGTGGGACAAAAGAACCAACCCCCCAAAGTTGTCCTCTGTCCTCCACGCACTGTGGCCATGATTATGTCCTTTGGAGTACACTTGACATTTCTTAAAAACTTAGAGAAAGGGGTTAGGTCCTCAGTGAATTGAGACCACTGCCCAGTGAATCCATGAAACACAGCTTTTAGAGCTGGAGGAAGCTCAGCAGCAGAATACTTCACCTGTGGAAGACCCCAGCATTGATTCTCAGAACACAACCCCAACACACCCAGTTTTTAACTTGAAAGACAGGAGGGCCCTAAAACAGCTTTTCAAAACCCACTATTGCAAAAATTAAAGAATGTTACAGTTTCATAAGGAAAATGTGATCCATATTTAATAAACACCTATGTATACATACTAATAATCACTTTGAATAAAGAAAGATAACCCATAATAGAAAGAAGTCTGAGCCACAGTTCCAAAAAACTAAACATGTACAAAAGTTCTCACCAATTATAAAAATAATAACTACTAGACTCCCTGCTTAATGTCTAGCAATAAGGAAATAGTTAAACAAATTCTGACTTATGTATTTGGTGGACAATACAGTAAATATGTTGATTGCAAAAGATTGTTAATTACAACAGGACAAGTATAGATAATAATTTTATTAGCATAATAGAAACACATAAAATTTGAAGGAAAAATATTCAAACTTTAAGAGTTTTTTCTACAGGTGGTAAGCTGTGAGAATTTAAATTTTTATGTATTTTCTGAACTATGGATAATGAGCATTAATCAGTTGCTTGCAGAGGAAAAATAAATCCTTAATTTAGTAAAGAAACCCGGCATTGCTGACTAGTCAGCTCTGTCTCATGGGCAGAGACTGGAGTCCGCAAGTTGGACAAAGCATCCCATCGTGGCCACTTCAGTCCCATTGTACAAACAAACAGCAGAGTTCTGGGAGAGGACCATGGTAAGTAGCTGCGCTAAAACAGCACAGTTTGGATGCAACACATTCCAGCATCATGAATGCTTTTTAATTATGCACATTTGTTTCTCTTTAAAGTTTTCCATTTTCATTGTCTCAAAATATTTACCCATCCTTAAACTTCAACTTTGTAAGATACACTCAAGATCTTTTTGGAACAAAGTGAATCGAGGGTAAATAAACACTCATCATAAAATGAAAAATACTCAAAGTGGACCAATAACTCCACAAAATATCTACTGGATAGCAGAGCATTCAGACAAAGTGAGGGGCACATTTTAAGACATTTTAAAATTCAAACTTTTTAAGTGAGAAATATACCAAGATATAAGTTAAAATATAATTTATTAACCATCTTTAAGACTGACTTGGTTTTGGTAGCAGAGCCATGGTTGTATTTGAATTTACAAGGTCTCCTCTTAGCTTGCTGGCTCAAATTCCTTTCTGTTGCTTAATTTCCAAACAAGAACTATTGCTGCTAGTTTTAAAGAGTGAATCTTCGGAGATGGGTCTCTCTGACACCGCCGACATTCTAGTTCTAAAAACAGAAAATTATAGATTATCAAAGAAGGAAGTTTAGAAGGATCAGCTTGGAGTCTGGAGCATGTCTTTCGAGGCCACCCAAAAAGACAGATTTCCTCGGAGTCCAGCCCTGGACTCCAGTCTCCAGCCCACAGGCAGATACATTCCACTAATTCCAAGAGGGGGCAGGGCCAGGCATCACTGCCGAAGCTTCTGGTCACCACAGTAGACTACGATGTCGCTGAAGAAGAAGGCAGTCTCCAGGAGGAAAGACCAAACCTTGCCTTGACGGCCACCTGAGTGTCCCTGCTCAGACCCTCCAACTTTCCCTTGAGTTCCTTCTTCACCCTCTCAAAGACTGCCTGCCTTCAGCTCAGGGTCTTCTCTCTGGAAGCGGAGTATGAACATCCAACATCCAGCCCTGAGCTCCTACACAGGTTGAATCCTGGTGTAAGTTTTTGTGTGTTTGTTTCCTGTGTCTTTATGCACAGCTCGATGCCATTCGCTGAAGGACTAGATCGGTGGTTCTCAACCTTCCTAATGCTGTGACCCTTTAATGCGGTTCTTCATGTTGTGGGGACCCCCAAGCATAAAATTATTTTCATTGCTACTTCATAACCATAATTTGTGACTGTTATGAATCATAAGGTAAATATCTCTGTTTTCTGACGGTCTTTGGGGGTTGTGACCCACAGACTGAGAATGGCTAGACTAGATAAAGGGAAAGAAACTTGGATCTTGAATCTAGCAAGAGGCATGCATTGCCATAAAACCTACGCTGTTCCTCTCTGTTCCCACGAAAGTTAGTTTATAACTGACTACATGGCACCACTGTATCCACTGGAAGAAATAAAAACAAAGAGGAAAAGAAGGAAAGAGAGGGGAAGGGAAAAAGGGGAGGGGGGAGAGAAAAACCAAAGCCACAGAATAACGTACAACACAAATGCTATCTGGCATCTAGAAATGCCTGCTTCACTTTGGAGCTGTTCACTGTTCTACTTAGACCTACTGCCTGGCTACTCTTGGTCTATCAAAGCAGATGGCTATATCCCATGCCCAAAGCATCACAATGTTCAAATGCCCTAAAAGTCCTATTCACTCTGGCAAACGGTTTGTACAAGGTTAACACCTGTGGGGATCAGAGGACAAATTTGAGAAGTCAGTTCTCTCTCCTTATCTTTACATGGGTTCCAGAGACTGAACTCAAGTCCCCCTCTGCCTGCTGAGCTGTCTCTCTGCCTGCTCCTCCACGCCCCCCCCAACCCAGTACCCAGGACCCGAAGTCAACTTCTAAGGACAATTTCACCCAGTCCTCCTCCTGGCTTTTTCACTAACTGCTTACCTTACTTTGAATTCCATCTGTCCTGTTAGTTTCTCTGTTGTGTTCGCTAATGTGGAATCGCCACACTGCAAACTAACTTCCAGTTGCTGGATAGGACTCTCCTCCCCAACTGGCCTGTCATTCACCTCTTCAGTTACTCCTCTAAACACCCACGCTCAGGTTTAACATATTTAAGATAATAAATCTCTTTTTTTAGGTATTTGACAATTTCCTCATGCATCGTAAGCATGTCTTTCTAATAGAGTACTCTCCCTTCATCCCACATACCCTTGGCGCATAGAGAAATGTGCCAAATAGAGGTTGAATCACTGGACTCGTGGCCCATCTAGCCACACCATGAGCCTCTCCAAAGCTGGAACTGCCTGTGTTAATGCGTCACACACCTTCACAATTTCTGACCTAGCTCTCGGTCTGATGTCACCACACACGCAAAGGGAACACTGCCTGGGATGGCATCTGGATCCCTGTGTGATGCACTCCACAGTTGTCTTTAATGAAACCCCTTCCTCCTTCAGCCTCAGCAAGATTAAGTCGAATACTCATCACGAGAGGCCTACAAATGCCAGAAAAGGCCATCTGTAACTCTGACCAAACGGGAAAGGAATGAGGGACATGGGAGAGAAGTCCATTTTACTTCCTGATTATTATCACTGCTTCTAAAGCATCCATTTCAAACTTGCCAGGCCCCTACTTGCCATGCTCTTAAGTTAAAAAAAAAAAAAAAAAAAAAAACATGAAATTTTCCACTGGGCCAGGCCACTAAACAGAGTTTTCAGATGCAGAAGCCACTGTTGTTCCACTTTAGCTAGGAGGGGAGGGAAAGGGACAAATACCAAAGGTACCTCAAATGACCCACTGCCTCTCTTGAGCAGGCCAGCCTTGGCTGTGACTACATTAGCCCTTAGTTCCCTAGAAGAGAAGGCTGGGATACGGGTTTGTTTGCCTTCTTCCAGCTCCAGGCCCCTTCCTGGGAGCTCTAAGAATTGCCATTGCATAACTCTAGAGTTACTCTGGATGCAGATCCAAATGTAAATGAACTGTTAGGTTGCTGGGAGGCCGCGAAGGCCTTCTGGGAAAAGACATCAGAGCCCAAGCTCTGCTGGGCTCCAGTACTCCCTGGCAGGGTGGCAAACCCCAGTTGTATGCAGAAAGGCAGGAGGCAAGACAAGAGGCTTGCAGCAGAACCTGGTAGCTAGAGAGCTGATTTATTCGAGGGATGGAACCCCGGGAATTTGCTAGCTACAAAGAAGTGAAATAAATTAAGAAGAACAGGGAAATTACTGGCTAGGAGACAGAGTTATTATGGAAAGCTGATTTAACTGTCCAAAAATTTACCCTGCATTTATTCTCAAAATTATCCAAATATTTCAACAATTATCTGTTGATATGGCTGTTGTCTGGACATTTCCTGACTGTTCCTCTCCAGTCTGTCTTACAGTAAATTATTTTCTGTTGAAACCATTTCCTCAGTTCTATCATGAGCAGCACAACCTACCCTACCTGTCCCTGCTGGTCCCAAAAGGTCCGAACCTGGGTACAGGATTTTTTAGCCAGTGTAAAACAAATGTCCTGTAACAGGAAAAAATAATATTTTTTTTACTTGTGGTACATAATTGAATTTGAGTTGTATATTTATCCCCTCCAATAACCACTGTGAACAGTGATCCAAATGTGTTTTATAAAGATAATTCTGTCTTCTTTGATAACTCTAGACCTGGAACACCAGATGTGGGCAGATGTCTTGCCTTGAAACCAGTACAGCGTTACCTTGATTGTGCATACGTTGCATGCCAATGCCTTTAGAGTTTGTGTATTTTGGAAAACAAGGCACATAATAACCAGGGCGTGAGTCATTGCCATGGAGGTGACTTATAATTCAAATTGAATTAACTGTAAATGCAAGCAATTTGAAAAATATTAAGGCCTTATGTTCAGTGTTGTCACAACATTTGTTAGGGATTTCATCACTGTGTGGAGGCGTTTAGTTCCAGGCTAACATTTGGACAGATCGAAAGCTCCCCTGGAGCACGTAGGTCAAAAGAGTCGGTCGGCCCAGCTCTATGCCGCCCCGCCTGGAGGAACCGAGAAGACAGCCTCTCTGGACCACAGCTTCCCCATCTCAGTCCCACCAGCAAGACAGAGCACTCCCTGATCCAGAGGGTATGGCAACAAAACCAGCCCCCGGAGCTGGTTATGAAATCTCTTGTAAGCAGAAAGGGGATGGGTAAACGTTCACTGTTGTTCCTAATACCATTAGTGTAAAGGAGGTTTCTTTTTTTAAGGAGGTTTCTCTGTGTGTTTTCTACTGCACATATTTTGGCAAGTCTGATTCAGTATACTCACTGTGTCAAATGATTAGTGATTTTTTTTTAAATAAGAGAAGGAAGGAGCAAGGAGGGAGAGAGGGACTCATGTAAATGTTCAACTATTTATTAAATCATATTAAGTAAGCCACATTTAGCATATACAAAATAAAATTATTCACAAAGAATTTTCAAGGTGAGGAAAATCTTTATGGTTTTTAAGACAACATTATGTTTTCATTTATATCTATAAAGAAATACTAACTTCAATAAGAAAGAATTATAGCAGATTAATTGTGGCTCATTTCTCATTTTAAAGTGCATTTCTACATGTTCCAAATTCCCTCTAATAAGTGGTTCACTTGTATTATCATAAAAATAATTAACAGCTCTTCTGGTCTCTTTGGCCTTGGTGGCAGGAGCAAGATGATGAAAGGCACGCCGTCCTTTGGAAAGTGCTGCAATAAGACACACACGGTGTGCCGCCGCTGTGGCCCCAGGGCTCACCACCTTCAGAAGCCTCCTACCAAGCGCAAGAGGAAGTGTAACTGGAGTGCCAAGGCTAAGAGGTGAAACAAACACTACCAGCATTGGGCAGATGAGACACCTAAAAGTTGCGCCTATCGAAGATGGAGACGTGGATTCCGTGAAGGGACAACACCTGCACCCAAGAAGGCAGCTGTTGCAGCATCCAGCTCATCTTGAGGATTTCAGTCATACAATAAATGTTTTACTTTCAAAAATGAAAACAATAACATAAGTGTTAAAAATAAGCAAAGAAATACCAGGAGAACTGGAACCGGCATGTACAGGTGTCTGTCTATGTCTACCAGGACACGCACGTGTGGCCAGCCTGGCTCGCTAGGAGCTAGTCAAGTAAAGAGGATTTTTGGTAGAACATTTAGACTAAAGATTAAGTACTTATTCCTCTCTTTAGGAAAGGGTTTGGTATAAGTAGCATCCAGACTATATAATGACTTTATGGTTCACAGGTGCCACCATATTTAGGAGTGGCAGGATCATTCAGAAGTCACTATGCCTCAGTGCATGGTCTGCCAGGGGTGAAAGCTATTCCATGCTATTCCATGGTTGTCAGAGGAGGCGTCCACTTATCTACATAGTCATTGGCCCACATTCAACCTACAGGCTCATGCAAAGGTTTACAGAATGAAAGCCATCTCTGCACCTCATAGAAGTTTTACCTCGACTCCTTCCTCTGCAGAGCTCAAGGGTCCTATGGATAAACAGCCACACACACTTGCACCTCCTAGTTTATTTCTCCAGTTAGAAGCTATGCTTGGAGGTCTCCCACCAGCACTGACCCTGGCTCTCCCACAAAAGATTCTCCAGCCCACATCCAAGTGGTCTTTTGAAAAGAAGTCAGCACATGTTAGCATCCAACTCAAAATCTACTTCACTCCAAATGAAATGCCAAGTCTTTGCCATCCAATGTATCAGAGCCTAGCTTCCTCAACCTTACCTCCCACCATGCTCCTCCAAACCCACCTGGCTCGAAACACACTGGTTTCCCTGCATAGTTACAAAATTTGTTCCTTCTTATAGCAAATCTCTCCTTGGTTGCCACCTTACTTTTAAATATAGGCAAATTTAGAAAGTAAAAAGCATGTGCCAAATATGAGCTTACTGAAGGACCTGAGGCTACAAGCAGTAGCAGGCCATAAAGCAGAACCTCGACACCGTTAAGGTCATAGCTAAAGAGAAAAGAGTGCAAAGTGAATGAGACCTAAAGTTCCCGAGAGGTGAGACTCTTCAAAGTAAAAGACGTGAATTGAACTGACCCGAATGAGAAGGGACCGCATTCTTAATGAAGGAATGACTAGGTGCTGTGGAATAATGCTCTTGTACCTGAGAAAGATTTATCATTCATATTGGTTTAATAAAACGCTGACTGACCAGTAGCCAGGCAGGAAGTATGGGTGGGGCAACCAGACTAGGAGAATTCTGAGAGGAGGAAAGGCTCAATCTGCAGTTGCCACCCAGACAAGGAGGAAACAAGATGAGAATATTGCACTGAGAAAAGGTACCAAGACAAGAATTATGGGTAAACTTAAGTTGTAAGAGCTAGTTAATACTAAGCCTAAGCTAATAGGCCAAACAGTTTATAACTAACATAAGCCTCTGTGTGTTTCTTTGGGACTGAATGGCTGTGGGACCAGGTGGAACAGAAACTTCCATCTACAACTAGGTAAGGTCACTTCAATGGAAATCAGCAAGACCCTGGGAAAGAACAGGAACTACTGAATTAGCTCAAGTGAGAGAGCTAAGCAAGGGAACTGAGTCAGTCTTACAAAGACAATGGAACCCACTGGCAGCTGACCCTGTCCAGAAGCCTCCTTCCTCCCAGTCTCCATTCTCCCTGGATTTCCCACATGCGACCTCCAGATCATATGCTCCCTGCTCCCCAAACGGTGTCGGTAGGAAGCTGCCTCTTCCTCCTCTGTGAGCCGCATAAGGCTCTTCCCTGCCCTGCCTACTGAAGCCACTCATGGCCCTACCTCTTCACAAGATTTCAGAGAATATAGTCTGAAGACTATTATTCTGGAACACAGAGTTTACTAACTATGGCAAGGGCCTTGTGAGGGTTCTCCATGAATTTTGTAATGGGTGGAGTCTAAGGAACCAATACAGTTTTCTACCGAGAAGGAAGAGATCACATCCAGACCCAGAGATTACAGTCAGTAAGATGGTGAAGCCTGTGGCAGAAATTGTGGCCCCATAGGCTTCATGGGAGTTTAAGTTAGACAGTGAATACAGAGCAGGCTGCAAAAGGCAAAATATCAAGGGCTCTCTTGTGGCTAAGGAAAATTCCTCCCTTTGGTCCATCTAACCCTCAGCAAGGCACTTCAGTTCTCAGTCTTTGCCTGGAAGTTTCATTATCTGAGAAATGACTCAGTAGTCCTTAACTCATTGGGTTGTTCTGAGGATAAATTGAGGCAACCCTCATAGATCTGGGGATGTAGCTTAGTAGTATACAACTTGATAGACAAGCACAAAACCTTTAGTTTGAGCCCTAGCATGACAAATAAATACCTGTAAGGCTCTTAGCAGAGGACTTGGCACAGGGTTTAGATTAGGTATGTTAACCCTCAGTACTGCTTTCCGATCCAAAGCAGTTACTAAGTGGACTGTGCGCTAGGTGCTCTTAGCTATTGCTGTTACAAATATCTATTTTTTTTTAAAAAAAAAAAAAAGTCACTACATTGACTCCAAAATTTTGGACTCATAGGCTGAAAGAACTATAAAATAAATATGAAAAGATGCCCACTCTAGAAGCTCTAAGACAGGGGCAGTCTGTAAACTCAATTTGAAACAATGTCAGGACAAGTGGTAGTGTTTCACAAGCTTTTGAGGATAGAGGATTTAAGTGGAATAAGTGGCTAGGCATGGTGGAACATGGCTTTAATTCCACCACTGTGAGGTATAGTCAGAGGGGTCTCTGAGTGCAAGGCCAGCCTGGTCTCTCTAGTGAGTTCTAGGTCAGCCAGGGCTACATAGAGAGACCCTGCCTCAAAGGAAGGGAGGAGAGGGAAATAAGAAAGGCAGGGCTGGGGATAGAGTCAGACAGCTTTCATAACAAATGAACAAAATAATGAGGGCTAGTGGAACTCTCTGGCTGTCAGAACAGGCCATGGACTCGGACCACTGCTAGGCAGGGCAGCAACTGGAAGCCAAGGAGGGAGACAGGGAAACAACAGGCAACTAGTAGACAAATTTGGCATATAGAAAATTTACAGACTGCAAACGGCAAGGAGCATATGGCCTCTCCATATGATACAGGACTGCAGAGAAGAAACTGGCGGGAGAAGTAGAAGAGACGGTGTAACTGGATGGGCCACTGCTGGGAGCTGAGGGCTGTCAGGCATCCTGCACATGCTACACAGATCAGGCCCAGAGAGCCCCAGACGCTGAAAGCCTTCCCGTAGGTACCTCCTCCCGCAGCACACTTTGGTTACTCGGAGGTAATTACACTCTGCGGTTGACACAGTGTAACCATACCCACCATTCTGGCTGCTTCCTTACGCCCTGCCATGCAGAGATCCAAAATACAGAAAAGATGTGAGTCAAGGGAGTTAATTTGGCTTCGGGTAGATGTTCTGTAATCTTTGCACCTATCATTTTCCCTGTGTCTCCACCTACCTGCTACATTGGGGGGAGAGGGGGATGAGACTGTCCGAAGCAGAATAGCCACAGTGCAGGAGGGATAAAGAAGGGTGGGACTAGAATGCACCCAGGATAGTCCTGGAATTAAAAAGCAGGGGGAAAAAAGGCTGGCAAGAGAGAATAAGAGTACCAAAGACAAGGAAAAAGACAATCACAGGGCACAGGAAGGCCAAGCCTGGCATTTTGATTTTAATCACAGTACTACAACACCCATTTGAAAAGCAAATTCCTGCTCCCTAATCCAGAGCTACTGAGCCAGAAACTTTTGGTTCCCCAGACCAGTGGTGCTTGCCTCCCTACTCCTGGAGATTCTTATAGTCACTAGACTCTAGGGCCAGGGTTCTCAATCTGTCAAGTGACCCTTTCATAGGAGTCATATACATTATGATTCATAACAGTGACAAAATTACAGTTATGAAGTAGTGACAAAGATAATTCTATGTTCAGGGGTCACTGAAACCGTAGGAACTGTATTAAGGAGTCCCAGCATTAGGAAGGTTGAGAACCACTGCCCTGAGAACTTCTGAGGGTCTGTGAAGTCGCTGGAAGCTTAAGGTTTTAAATGCACTTAACATAAAACTTACCACTGTAACCAATTGTCAAAAGTATGGTTTAGAAGTCTATATATCATATACATTGTTCCTTTCAGTGTTTTAAAGTCAGGGGCCTTTCTATCCAGCCCAGGTTAGTCTTGAATTCAAAATCTTCTTGCCTCAGGAAGTGCTATAATTACAGGTGTGTGTCACCACACTCGGTTCCACACCTTTTTATTATTATTATCATTATTATTATTATTATTATTATTATTATTTCGGTGTGTGTGTGTGTGTGTGTGTGTGTGTGTGTGTGTGTGTGTGTGTGTGAAGGCCAGAGGTCAAACTCAGGTGTTAAACCTCAGGAGCTTGGTGCCTTTTTTTGTTTTTTCAGATAGACCTGGAGATCTCTGATTTGGTGTCTTTTTTTTTTTTTTTTTTTTTCAGACAGACCTGGGGATCTCTGATTAGGCTAGGCTGCCCAGCCAGTGAGAACCTGCCCACTCCCCAAATCCTTTTGCCCACCTCCTCAGCACTGGGATTGGAGATATGCACCACCAAATCCGGCTTTTTACATGGGTGCTGAAGAATCTAACTGAGGTCCCCGACCTTGTGTGGCAAGCATTCTGTGAACTGAGTTATCTCTCCAGCCCCTATTTTGGTGTTTGTAAGACAGCCTCTTGCTGTTTAGCTCTGACTGGCCCAGGATTTACTAACCAGACCAAGCTGGAGTTGGATTTGTGACAATCCTCCTGCCTCTGCCTCCCAAGTCCTGGTCTGATAACTGTGTGCTAGATTATTATTCTTGGCATTGGTTTGCTAATAGTTTTTGCAAAGGTTAGCCAGTTATCTGAGATTCAGAGCGGACACCCAAGCCACAGAACTCAGATACTGCTGCAAGTATCTGTGCTTCTGAGTCAGGGTACAGGCTGCACTAGTAGAGATATTTTTAAATTACACTCTGGGGTGGGGGAGCACATGTGTGCTCTGGCCCTCATATGGAGGTCAGAGCCAAACTTCTCTCCTTCTACCATGTATGTCCCAAGGGTAGAACTCAGATGGCCTGGTCAGGCTTGGTAGCAAGTGCTTTACATCTTCCTGGCCCAGCTGAGACCTGTTTTGATTGTCTGCTTAGTTTGCCAACAGAGTAAAGACTCCAAGTACTATGAAGGAATTGATTGATATGAGATACATATATATTAGAAAAATATTGATTTTAGTCTAACTTCTTGCTCTCTATAATGTGCCTTGGCATTTGCAATTTTTATTCAAAATTTCTAGCTGCAGACTGTCACTTGGAGTTATTGTGATTTCTATGGTCAACACTGATGGGATCTGTACAACGTGCTGATGGGCCCGTATTTACTGACATGGAGTGGCACACATATTTGTTCATGATCTGCTGTTTAATATTTACTGACAAGTAACAGTTTGCTGGGTATTGAGATGTATTCAGAATTCAATACCAGTGTCAAGCCACCCGAATAAATTGACCCTGATCTGAGGTCCATGGTCAAGCAGCCTTTGCATCTTGGGGTTTCCAGAAGTCACTAAGCCATCCCCCCTGCATTTCATATTCAAGATGGCTCGTTGCTGGGAGGACACTGAGTTACTGAAGCAATGTATGTCTAGAACCAGAGTTCTATATGTTCCCAATATCTATATCCTGATTACCCTCCACTAGAAACATAGTTCTAAACATGAGCTCATTTTCTTTGGGCAGGAGAGATAAAGAGATGTCCATGATGTCCTGACTTATAGACAGGTGGGAAATAGGTTCTAGTGTTCTGTTGCACAGCTGGATAGCTTAGATGATAGACTTCAAAACAACTGGAAACATACTCAGCATTTTCATTGGAAGTCAATGACAAATATTGGAGGACATAGATAAACTGCCTTGATTTGAACATTACAAATGTATACATGCATCAAGACATTCCATGGTATACCAAAATGTGTATAATATGTATTAATTTTAAAAATAAAATATGAAATAAAAATAGAAAAGGCCATTTATTAATTTAAAAAATATCTACATTGTGTGGTATATATCTTTAGTACATAATACTTTACTTGTGAGTAAGCTTGAACATTGCATTAAATATTATTTAAACCTGATTTTGTTGTAAGTAATTAAGTCCAAGATGCATATTGTGGTCTCGTGTATATGATCTTCTGTTTTCATAGATATATAATCAAATTCTTGAGAAAATTTTATTGGTGGATAGTCACTGTATATAGTGATGGCTTCATAAAGACATTTTTATTCAAAAGTACCATACTTTGATCTTTTTCCTTTCCCAGGCCCAAACTATTTTCTATCTATGTAGAGTACACTAGAGGTAAATTTACTACTAAAATACAAGTGAAAGTGGGAGAAATTCTGCGCTGTTGAACAAAGTCATATTTTCTCGTATCTGTACAGCCCTCTGAGCTATTATTCTGATTAACACACAGGGAAAGATTAAGTAGTTCCTCTCAGGTCTAACACATAGCTATATAAATTCAGCTCTTCGGGCTGGAGAGATGGCTCGCTCAGTGGTTAAGAGCAGTGCCTGCTCTTCCAAAGGTCCTGAGTTCAATTCCCAGCAACCACATGGTGGCTCACAACCATCTGTAATGAGGTCTGGTGCCCTCTCCTGGCCTTCAGGCATACACCCAGACAGAATATTGTATACATAATAAATAAATAAATAGTTTTTAAAAATAAAAAAATAAAAAATAAATAAATTCAGCTCTTCATATTTTAAAAAAGCATTTCAAAGTTTCCTGACACCTTTTTTTTGGTTGTTGTTAACTCTTCCAGGTACAAGAAATAGATTTCTCTCCTCCTTGGAGAAACAGTCTCCTCAGAGGCCTGAAAAGGCCTCTGGTTTTATTAAGGATGCATGCCATAGAGCCTATTTAAACATCAGAAGTGTTTCTGTGATATCAAAGGGTCTGCTGATTGTCAACTAAATTTCTCACCAGGTACAGGGATGGGTGCATGAGGCCAGACTCAGAATCAAAACCTGCTCACTGTGAACCAAATTTAAACATTTGCCAAAGAGCCTGGGAAAACAGTCCCACTGTGTGTTGGTATAAAAATGTTGTTTGGGGTATCAAGGACATCATGCAAACATCCCTTTCCAAAACAGTGGCTCCACAGAATAAATGTCTATTCTCATACTCGGCTCTCCCTTGTAGGCCATTATGAAAGCCATCGGTGCTGTTTGTAGCTTTATATCATTTGAATTCTTATGTGTGCATTAATTACTTTTAATGCAAAAATCCATATATACTATCTTAAAACTTAACAATGGACTTTCCATTTTGTAGATCATTGGAGTGAAACATTATATCACAAGGAGCTGAAATTCAGTACTTCCCTTAGTAGCGGGGTTGTGGTTAGGTTGCTTTCTGTTTGTATATATTTTACATCGGAGGTTCCAGAAGAACTATATTCTCCCTTAAAAACTACAGGGCTTAGGGGCTGCCTACTCTTCTGTTGTCTTTGTGAATAGACAGAGGACTTAGCGCTGTTCCTTGCAATAAATATTACTGTGTCCAAGTAGGCTAACAAGCTTTTGGTGCTTTACAAGATGCTGAAAACATGCCTTGATTGCATTTACTTTGATTCCAATTAAGAAGCACTTAAGTAGTTTCTACTGCACTAGATTACACCAAGTCTTTTTAAAGGAGAGACTTCATTATTGGAGGCAACTTTAATTTAAAATTATCACAGAGTGAAAAACACTGTTCATTTTAATAAAATGAGCTTAAATCCCATGACATTATTTCACAACTGCATACTGTAGATTATGGTTTATTAAATAATAGTACAGGGGCCTTGGGAGAATCATTTTAAATGCCGAGCGCCTCATTCACAGTTCATTTGAGACAGGGCAGGTCACATTGCTTTTTTTAATACTAGACAGAAACCAGAAATGTTATTGGGGGAAATTTTATATAAGTGAAAATAAGGAGATAAAGCCGAGGCCCGACAATGAACATGCTGCCCTCTCCCCGGTTCTAAGCAGAGAGTTTTCCAGCTGATTGAAATGAAAATGAACTTCTGACTTAGCCAAATGAATGGAAAGTGCCACCAATTTCCTCACCTTTTTGAAATGCAACATTGCTCCTTTTAAAATAGAAAACTGCTTTGACATAAAAATCTTACACATTCACAATCAGGACAAAAATCAAGCCCCCCCCCATCTTTGGTATGTCCAGCAGTGTCAGACATTTTTTCAAAAGTTATTATTTCACAAGTCTCGGTTTGTTTTAATGTTTCAAAAGAGAAAAATGATTAAAAGCAAATGTCCTAAAGTCAGTTATTTCATACTAAGCATAAACCACACAGCTAGCTTTCATTGGATGAAGCCCTGCAGACACATTTGGCTTGCCCATCACTGATACTTCAGGAATAAAAGCAACTTGTGGTTTGTGGTTAGTGATTAAGCACCAGTGAACTCGTGTGCGCTCTCATATAGAAGAACCCGCTGCCTGTTGAGCATTTCACACTTTGTAACAGCATCTTTATTATGCCTTCCAGAATTAATTGACCTAAAACCCAGGGACTCTACGATATATCTGTTGGATAATTAGAAGGCTGAGGACCAGCAAATAAAGCCCATTATTGATGCCCAGATCTTTAGTCAAACAAACACTTCACAGCTGCAATTTGCAAAACTCACTCCATTCGAAAAGGGCATCATATCAAAGGCGTAAGCTGCTGATCTGATTCCTGCGGGTGCGGTCAACGCCCTCTCCAAAGCAGAGTAAAACCTTAGACTAACGCGCTGAGGTCAGGAGGCTGAGGTAGGAGGACTGAGTGTCCAGCTAGGCTAAACCACACACTGTGTTGGTGTCTTGAAAATAACTAATAAACAACTCTGTAACCTTGAAAACAACCTGCCCTTCATCTCTCAGAGCCTAGGTAGGTCTCTTCTGGAGATAATTGAAGCTTCCTAGAAGGCCGCCTGACCTTGAGCGCAGGAACAGTAGGGTGGGGCATAGTGACCTATTTTAGTGATCAGTAACTATAGATATCAGACAATGCGCTTGCTGTCAATGATCATTGCTAAAATCTGTCTATACCACACTGGAACAATCAATGTTGTAAATGATTGCAATAATCAAGGAAATTGCCTAATTTATAAATCCTTGCATAGGGCATTTTAATGGATTCCTCCATTTTAATGCTGATGCCTTCAGAGCGCAATGAATTGTTGTCCAGGCTGTCATTACCCAAAATGATAAAAACATTCCGTCTGGTGGGGAAACCGCATCTCATGGATATTCAGACCCTCAAGCCGCTATCACTCATTAGTGACTCCCACCAAAGTTCCGGGCAAAGGAGCAGGCGTGTTCATGTCTGTGCGTTTATGTAAACCATTACAGTTTTGGAATCTGGAAAAACACTGACCTTGTAATGTATGAACTGTAACACAGTGGGGACATCCCCCAGCCCTGACAGCCCATATCATAACAGTTTATCTCTCCTTTTCGCCTAATGCTGGCCCAGGCTTTTTAACCACCAAGTCTCGGAGTCTGCGGGCTCCACCGTCCTGCTAATCTCCCAAACCGTGAATCACACCAGTGTGGATGCTGCTGGCTGTGCGCAAGCAGATATATGCTGTCCTGATCCTCACTCGTGCACTAACAGGTGGATCTCCCGAGCCCACCTGGAAATCCAGGCTGCACACTTGGCCCCCTAAGCCCTCCGCGGATAGATTACTCGTCTTGGTTAATCCTTGGCCAATTGATTCTGGGCAATAGTGTACTGTCAGTGCCTTACTTACTGCTCGGTCTCACTAACCTGACATTTATGGTGCACTGGTTGGCCTCTGTCAGGGGTGCTGCTTGTAAATTCACTTTGAAAAGCTTTGTGTTAACAGCCTTCAGCCAGGCTCCGAGAAGAGCGAACAGGCAGCCGACAAGTTCGGCCTCCGGCCCTTTTACAGTGAGTAAATCAGGGTCTGAGCCATTAGGCTGGAGCCTGGGGCCTACACAAAGAGGACTGACACGACAAAAGGTCAACCTCTGTCACACATGTGTAACAATTTGGATAATGGAATTCTGTAACTTATCTGAGCGAGGTGGTAAACGCTCACCAGGAAAAAGATGCTGGTCCCTGGCTTCTCCGGCTTTTATGCTAAGTACTTACACCAGAGTCTGTGTTCCTTGTGTAAATACACAAGGAATGTCTGAACTCATGAAATCTTGGAGCATATATGGTTCTGAAACTGAAAGAAAGCAAAAGAGAGGCAGGCTCCGATTTTATATACAACTGCCTTCAGAACATCTGCGTACCACCAATGTCTCACAGCCATCCCTGGAGTAAAGAGGACCTCCCTACCGCAGGAGCTAAATAAGGTGCAGGTTTTCCCACTCGATCAAACGTGTTTAACCCATAAAACTACACTACAGCTCTCTGTGAATCTAAGGTGAGACACAGCTTTCCCACAAACAATAAAACTTGCTGTAATTTGCAGAGGGGAATGAGCCAGCACCCTCTGTCACTTTCTGAGGATGACGTTTCCATCAGATCACCTGCTGGCCTGATGTATAATGGGGAAGAAATTTCGTCTTCAGAACAACCTCTAAGATTCCCACTTTGCTTCCTACATTCTGCTACTAAGGCAGAGGAATAAAAAATAATAAGTGACAGAAGAAGGTAATGCCATTTTGAAGCAAGAAATACTTGTGAATCATTTTCTTCCCATGGACAAAATGCTCTCAGTAAAAAAGTCAACTTCCAAATAATAAATAAAATGAGAAAAAATAGTTCTGTGTGCACAGAATACATCAACTTTATAAGACATTTACTCCTGACACATACACCATGTCAAATTTATGCTTAGATGAAACCTCACCCATGCAAGGATTTCCAAATTGGTTTTTAAAGTTTTGTTTTCTAAGCTAAGTCTTTTAGGGATTTGGAAAACCAAGGAGAATATGAGACCTAAGCCAAAAGGACTTTAAAGAGACCCTGTCAGAGCCAGCTTGAAGTATTACATCTTTGATTTTTAACACAATGCTGGAAACCATTCCAAAAGGCAGCAGATGGTTTTACAGTTTATGTAAAACTACAAAACTCTCTCACTCTATCAAATGGGCACCCCTATAAAAGACATCTTCAAATCAAATGAGGCAAAGCCAGGGATGTCCGCCAGCTGTTCGGGTGCGTGCTTGAAAACATAGCAAGGACATAGCAATAGCTTACTTTTAATGAAGAAATGACTGGAGTTTTATGAAATTGACTTATTTATAACTAAATTGATAGGTAGAGTTGTATACTAAGTGATAAATTGCTGAAATATGATTTTTACTTCACTGTAATATGACAGTCACAAAATTTATAGAACCTGTCTTTCCCTGTCTTATGAAAAGGCCAATATGAACCAGAGTGTATAAAACAAAATATGGCATTTACAGTTACAATATTATCCCTGAACAATTTTAAGTGATTTTAACTTAATATAAAACTATTGTTTCAAATGATTTTTTCACACCTAAATATATATCTATGTGTGCATATATATAATAGAGTCATTAATGAAAAATTATACAGCACAGTCAAAAAAATAAAATCAATCCATTTCCTTCTGGCACCAATTGCCTATGACGATTTTGACATATAAACATTTAGCAGCATGAAATATATATTTAACATTGGTTTTCATTAATATTTTTTAATGCAAGCTAAATGTTAATGCTAAAAATTAGACCATTTACTTTAAGCAGAACCCTTATTATGTCTAAAATATTATGGCACAAAGTCAAACCACAAAAAAGCCCATATTGTGCTATCCTCCTTAATTTTCTGAAGAAAAACAGCTAATCTTTAAACAGAGTGTGAATGAAAATGACACACTCGGGCTTATTCAAGCGAAGGGGAAGACAGCTTTATAAAATTAAATTCCACTCTAGAACCTTGACTGTAATCCTAACAAGCCACTACATTATCTCAATTAGCAGGGGAAAAAATTACGGGGAAAATGGGTACAACTTATTTTGTCAATGTTGTTAAAATTTCTTGTCAAGTGAGACCATGAGTTGAAAGGTGTAATTCTAGCTTATCTTAGATTGTAACTTTATTTCAAACTTTGGTATTTTATTCCAGCAGAATATAAAGTATTCGCTGTGTGCATTCCTCAGGTCTAGTCATATTAGATTCTGATGTTAAGCAGAAAGAGAAAACCATATACAACTAGACTAATTTCTCTCAAGGGGAATAAAAGAGCACATTAATAACCAAGATGATGTTTTCATAAATGTTGGAATCAAATGTGCCTTTTCACTTCTTCATTGGAGAACACATTAGGGTAAAGTTATCTCACTCCCATCTATGAGACGTAACTGTGGAGAGTCCGCTCTTTCTGAATGGGCAGAATGATTTCTGCCCAATACATCTAAACAGAACTAAAGTCTTTTGACTTTAAAGTAGAACTTAGTGTCCACGTCTTTTTAGAATAAATGCATGTAGCTGAAGGGCCGCTTAGTGTTTTCTGTAATGGTCTTGTTTTCAAGTATCTAAACTTGTCACTTTTCAAAACACATTAAAAATTCTAATCCCAAAAGAAACCGGCCAAATAGAATAAATAGTAATTTGGATTTTGTTTTTTAAATTTATCTTTAACTTGCTAATCTCTTTCAACTGGAAGAAATTAATAACCTTAGATCATTGGATATGGGGAGAATTGAAGAAAAGACAAGCTCTTCTCATAAATACCTGAAGATTCAAATCACGCAGAACGGTAGCATAAGATGGTGTCTAACTCCTTTAAATTGCTGTATTCTGCATCGTTGGGATTATACACAGTGAAAACGCTAGCCTAAAACATGACGGCATGCTTACAAACAAATTCTCCATGGCAATGCACAGCAAACATTGAAAAGTTCTCCTACGAATAAAATGAAACTTTTAATGAATAAAGGAGTACCTATGTGTGAATGTTTGTTTCCGTCCTAACACTTCCTGTGTACAACTGCTGAAACAGAACCAGCCACACCGTGAACTATAAACTGAAACGAAAATCCACCATCCACTCAGAAACAGGAGTGGGGGAAATTAGCAATCCATTTACTGTACTGAAATAAAGATAAGCTACCCTGGTGAGATCTATCAGGAAATGAGAACTGGACTCTAGATATGAAGACATTCCTTCAAAAAATACTAAGAAAAATAGACTAAGAAGAAGAAGGTTTATGGCTGATTTTTAAAATGAAGAGTCATGATTCACTTTCTTGAAATTCTGCTGTAGAATTTGTATCTTAGAAAATGTCTAAGATAATATTTACATGAATAATTATTTTGTGAGTCATTAAAAACCGCTGTGAAGCCTTTCCTGTGAAGATCTGTGGTGTAGTCCAGACATGGACGTTACCGGAAATAAACAATGATTCTACTTTTTCAGGATAGAAGGCAAACTTAAAGTCTAAAATTTAAAGGGCAAGTCAATATTTATACTTGCCTATTATTAAAATGACTTGATTCAAATGTCTCATAAATTATGATGCTTAACTTTTAAAATCATAATTTTTTCATTTTTTAATATTTTGTTTTGTTAAGACGGGTCTCAGACAGCCTCATCTGTCCTCAAACTTCCTATGTAGCTGAGGCTGACTTTGAATGCCTGATCCCTCTCAACCTCCCACAAATTGGCCTAATTTTATACAGTGCTGGTGATCGAACTCAGGAAATCATGCACAGGAGGCAAGCACTCTGACAACTCAGCTACATTCCCAACCACTCATACTTCATATCTTAAAAGTAATTATACTAATGAAAGTCTAGGCCCTATTTTTAAAAAAGGTCCTGTCACTGCAAATAGTCACTGCCACTAAACCAACCCAGTCAGGAACAATTTTTTACCACCTCTCAGGAGAGATTTTACATGGTTGAAATTTCAGTATCCCTTCAGTCCCCCAAATGGGCGTCATTCTAATTATTATTAGAGAGGGATGATAAAATAGATTAATTATGTTCTGAACTAGGAGTGGGAGCCTATAGATCATTCAAGCGCAAACCTAGTAGGTCAGTTAACACCAAGAACTTAACTTTATACATCTTCCTAATACACACAACTCACATACCCCAAACAAGAGGTGAAACTCACTTTAAATCCATGGAAGTAACAAGAGAAGAAAACAGTCTTATTATTATGACAGAATTTTTCCCTCCATCATGTATTAATCAAAAGTGTAACAAAGAAGTTTCATGGCTTTTTCCACGTTAATATGTATTGCTGAAGCCTGTATGTGTAGTGGCTTCTTGCCAACAGCCCAATCACTCAAAGCCTTCTAGGAAAAAAAAAAATGAACTATGGGATTTTTTTTCACATTTATGGCTTTGTTCTCCAAAGTCTAAAAATACACAAGCCTCAGAAGGCAGGATCAGTTCAGTTTCACATTTTCAGATAGAACAAATCTGTATTGTACCACAAACCACCGCTTTGCGGGTTTCCCTGGGAAGCAACGGCAGACATTTAACAATGTGATATTAGAGTCTTTAATAACACCACTGGAGCATGAAGAGTGCATGGGCAGACTTTCTAAACGTGAAACCGCACCGGAGGTTACAACTGAATTAGTGAGAAAAAGAAAAAACGAAAAAAGAAAACAAGGAGGAAGGGCATCAAAACCAGGTGCTCTCACTATCTCCTACTTGTCCGTTCTGCTCGAACTTTGGCCTCCATGTAGCTTCATGCCAGGCCACTTACTTCCTCCTGCCTGTTCTGGACATTAAATGTCTGAATGTTTACTGTTGGTTTTGTATTTTTAAGAAAAGCCTCATTTGGTGACATAAATATGCCCACCCCTGACTCCCTCACTCAGGGACTCCATCCAGAAAGACAAAAATGTTCAACTGCTTTCCAACAACTGTTTAGGAGTGATAAGGACACTGGAAGCCTGGAACCAGGACTCTGTGGGTAAGTACAGGGCGGGCAGCCCTTTGGTTGCCCTGTCCTCACCTCTGAGGGACATTCTTCCTCCATCAAGGGAGACTTTGCAAACACAGGCCTCACAGCCCTGACCCCAGTAGTCATGTGAGGCTTCTGGACGGTAACTCTGTTACAACACTCTCTCCAGTCCCTAACACAAAGCTGGTCAAAGGGATCTCAGTAGACATGTAAGTGGATTATTATGTTTTATGTAGTGAATTGGGACAGTTCACCACAAAGATGATCATAATAAGGCCCTGACAATTAAGACTCTGACTTCTTTACTTTTCCTTTCCTTCTTTATTTTATTTATTTATTTTTTGTTTGCTTTTTTTGAGACAGGGTTTCTCTGTATAACAACCTCAGCTGTCCTGGCACTTGCTGCTGTAGACCAGGCTGGCCTCAAACTCACAGAGATCTGCCTGCCTCTGCCTCCTGAATGCTGGGATTAAAGATGTGTGCCACCACCGCTCAGCTAACTCTTTCTGATGACTCTTCCTTCATTAGTTGACCGGGCTGCAGATTTACAGCATCTATGGTTATGGCCTCTAGTATCTAGTCTTTCAAAACTAGTTTTCCATGGGTGGAGTAGCTAAAATCAGCCAAAGGATTATCTAATTATAATCCTCTATCTTTCAGGAGTGGACACCTCAGTAATCAAGCAGGAAGCTCTGATCAGGATTTTTCAGATACGGTGTTTTTAAATAATAGTCCAGATGACCTTATAACAAAATGCTGTTTTCCCATGTTTCAATTATCTACCTCGTTGAAACTTGTATAATTTTACTTTGCCAAAAGGGAAACCAAGTTTTTAACTTTTGGTTTACTCATAAAGGGGTTTGAGGACTTTCAAAGCTCTAGAACATATTTTGGTCTCTCACAGTTAGCATTTACCACCCCCCCCAAAAAAAAAAAGAGGAAAAAAACATGTTTTAGATGACCTAGAACTGACCCCAAATTTGTTATGTAAGTTAGGGTGACCTTGAACTTCTGACTTTCTTACCCCCACCTCCCCCGTGCTAGGATTACAGGTGTTCACCATCTTTCCAATTTAAGTAGCACTGAGGACCAGGGGGTCCTTCTTAATGAGCAAGCAAGCACTTTTCCTTATCACCGCAAGCTTGTTTTCATCTGAGAAATTACCCTTACTGTCCCCTCTCTGCTTCTGTGGCTCCAGGCAGAGAAAAGAGCTGGGAGCCCGGCATTAAGGTCACCTAGCTCTAATTGTAACTCTACCTCCTCCTTGGCTGTTTTCTCTTTTCTTCAAGATTGACAGGCCTAGAGGCTACTCCTTCCCAGTTTGAACACAAGCAGGTTAAGGTGGCTCTGATTTCTGCAACCCACAGGCCCCGTGGCAAGCCACACTCTGCCAGCACCCTCACTGCAGGAACTTCAGAAGCCAGCCCTCCACAGGAGGGGGGAACTCAGTCCTCCAAACGTCAGTGGGGCGGAGGGTGGGGGTTGGGCTTCTGCCCAGGGCCCAGGCTGCAGGGCAAGGTGTTCTGCTAGGGCAGCTTACCTCCCAGAGGTGCTGCGTGTTCCTCACGGCGCCGGTCTGCACTTTCTCCGGGGGCAGGAGCACGCCCTGGAAGGGCCCAATCCAGGTGCCCTGCTGGATCCTCTGCGCAGCACAGATGCCATACGCCAGGCCGGGCACAGTGCTGGTGCACAGGCACACCTCCCGCGGCAGGTCCCGCAACCACTCAGGCAGCTCCGGCGGGGGTGCCGCGGCCGCAGCGCTGCTGGTGCCCACAAGCCGGCGCAGCGAGTGCAACGGCCCGTGCATGGGGCACTCCCCGTTGCGGTTGTCCGCACACATGTCGCAACCTGTGGGAGACACCAGGGAAGGAGGGAAAGGAGCGTGTTAACCCAGTCTCTTTTTTCGCGGGTGGGTGTGTGGGGGGGAGAAGATCCTCGGGTAAACTCCCTAAACTGCAGCAGGTAACCACCTGTTGAGGAGGCACCAGAAGGGCGCCAAGGTCATAGGTGGTCGGGAAGGAACTCGCACCACACCCTGGGAACTTGCAGCACTCAAAAACGCCTACTGGGATCAACTCAAGGCTTCAGTGTTGAGTTTGCGTAGCCAGGTGTGCTTTCCAGGCTTCTAACGCTTGCACCGTTTGCTTCCGGTCCAAGTTGTCTGCTTTTGAGCTTCTCCTCTCTAACCCTCACCGGTTCCTATGCCTTCGCCCTCCCCCAGCGTTGCACCCTCCAGAAGTCTGGTTCTTGTCCAACCGGTTATCTCAGATAGCCGCGGGAGTATTTGGTTCTGCTCTTGGGCTATCAAAGCGGGAGTGACAGGTACAAACGCTGGACCCCACAGCTTCCAACTGTGTCGCCGCGCAAGCCCCAGTCCCCACCCTCTAGGAGCTGCGTTCCTAGTCTCTGTCCAGCGCCCACCCCAGGGACTCCAGTCATCTAGGATAAGTGGGAACTAGAAGACAGTGAGGGTGTCGGTAGTGATTGTACATTCAAGTTCTTCCCAGAGGCCAAACCAGATGAGAAATTTAAGGATCAAGGTAAAGGGTCTCTAATGATCGGGATAATGATTCAATGAGCAGCCTAGAAGACTGAGCCCGGGTTAAATGAAATTGTCTCTAGTGACGCTGTTGCTGAAGCTGTTCCTAACTTACTCCAGGGAAGACAGCTCGCACGCACGGGGATTCCTACCCTCCAGGCACGCCTCCAGGACACCCAGTGTTGTTTGATTCGAACTGGGCGGAAAGGGCCAGCAGACAGGAGAAGCTAGGCTTTCAGCGACCGTGCTGTCGGAATCGCAGAGCCTCAGGGTTATTAATGGGCCTGGCGGAGCCGCTGTGTCTACTCCCTGGTGCAGCTAGCCTGCTCAGAGGACTCCCGCCTGCGCAACTCTGCCTCCTGAGTTCAGCCTCCCTGGGGACCCTCAGGGTCCTCCTGCAGCTGAGCCCTGTGGCACTGCCCCTGGAACCTGGTGCTGCTGCACTGGTGGAGATGGTAAGAACCTGTATCAGGGTACCTGAGTTGCCCTTGGGGCTTCTTGGCACCTGCCCCCTGCCTCCATGGCAGCTAGTCCTTACAGATCACTCCGAATGCGCCATGTCTGCGCTGAAACTGCAGAACCAACCCAGATATTTGTTACAAAGCAAGTCAGTAAAGAATTTCCCACATGGTACATTCCTTCACAACCCAGAATGGAGCGAGAACCCTTGTCATGCCAATTGCTTGATAAGAATGGTTGACTACATGAACATCCCATATCTCACTGGAGGTGGTTTCGGTCAACTGTGTCCTGCCACTGTAGGAGTGAGGAGACCTGCTGGTTGCAACTTCCTAGCAGCTATCCCCAAGCTTTCTATGAGAAGCAACATCCTGTTTCTGCAGGTATGCCTTCCTTAACACAAAGGTACCCACCCTCTGCCCAGCAACACAGGCTAATGTGAGAACTCTTCAAGACTTTGACCCTAAGGCCTAGATGAGAGGAGATTGACACTCTCATTCACACATCAACAATTCAGGAACAAATATTTTATTCAGCCTCTCATACTGTTACTTGTGAACAACAGCAACAAACAAAATCAAAATATTGTAGAAACGAAACGACAGTAACTATTATCCCTGGAAGCCTTCTGTGTGTCTTGCGTTTGTCTTGCAGCAAACTGCTACTCTATGTACCACAATCCTCACTTTGCAGAGGAAGCAAAAGACATTTCGGGGAGCATTGGAAGAGGACCAAGAGCCAAGACACTGGAAAGAGACAGTGCAAAGACTCACATCTCAGTCTGCCTGAGCCCGGAAGGCTTCAAATGCAGAGATTCAGAAAGACTAATGAAAGCCAGGAGAATTTTACACACCAACTCACGACTCAATCAATAGAACTGAAAGAGTTTACTGATGTAACCATTTGGGGGCCACGAGAAGAACTCCAGCATGACTGAGTTATAAGGAAGGCTCTCTCTTGGACTTGAGGAAGCTAAGTATAACAATAGGGAAATAAATAGACACTATCCATAATTTTTAATGTGTCTGACATTGCAGACACATTAAAATGACCTTTCACCACCTGAACAAAAAATAGTTTTTTAAAATGACAACAAAAAAGGCAATGTGCCCATGAAAATAAATATAAATCACCTCAGGGAATGCTTAACTGATTATTCCTTTCTGGTTCATTCAAGTAAGTAAAGAGTGAGAAGCAAAAAACACAAAAACACGTGCTGCGCACAACCTAAGAGCCCGTGCCAAAAATCCTATCAGCTTCCCAGTTCTCTCTGTGGAGTGTCACATCGCCCACATGGATAAAACAGATTAGAAGCAATTAACTGCAGCCACTACCCCGCAGAAAAGAAGCACACGTCAATAATATTTGGAGTGAATGACATCTAACTCTTGTCTAACTCCCGCTTCCACTGGTTGGGTTTCATTTTTCTCTACAGCATACTTCCAAAGTAGCATTTTGTAGAGTTCTGAAGAACTGAGGCTCCCCCAAATCTAGAAGCCCAAATCCTAAATTCACTGAAAAGTAGCCAAGCCCAGTCCATGCTAATTAGTTCACTTAATATGAGTCTTAATAAAAATGTAAAAATATTCCTCCCAGAAGAGTTGACCAATCGCCATCAAAATAAAGTTAAGTATAGTCTCCAACATTTCTACCACACAAAATCCCTCGGACTGAAGATATTTGTTTCTAACCTGTCTCAGAGCCCCAGGGGAGCCTGGGGAAGTTTTGAACAAGAAACTTTTTTCTCAGGATTGACACAAGTCACAAGTTGGCAAACAGTGTTTTCTAGACGGCGAGCCACAAACACCCACATAAAAAGGTTTGGAGGACAAGCCAGCTAGATCCTCAGACTGCTCCCCACACCGCACTCCATCCTTTAAAACCAGGGGTTTCTGTACAAGTTTACAGTTATCATTCACAAGATGATGTGAATGTCACCTTAGGGTACAGAATTATAGCAATCTAGGTCTCTCTTGAAGCACATCTGCCCAGAGGCCATGAGTAAGGGAAGAGGAAGGCTGTGGGCTCCCAGCTTGCCAAAGCAGGCCTCCTGGGTGGAGAGAGATCCTTTGCTCTTCATTCCACCTCCTTCCTACTGTAGGAATGCTTTCAAGTGTATGCACTATTTTTACCCTATTTAAATGAACCCTATACACAGAGCAAAGGAGCAAAACAGGCCATGCATCGATATCCTAACATTTCTCATTCTAGGAAAGGTAAAACATAAAGCCCTTCAGGGTTTGTGTTGTCTGCTGAAGAACTGAGAAGCAAGTGTGGGTGTAGGTAGGACTCGGTCCACAAAGCTTTGCCTGGGATTGCCTCCTCTTTCGCTGTGCAAAGTCCCTCCTACTCTCACAGCCTTCTGTTAAGGAAACCGCAGAGTAACTTGGGAGCCTGCTGAGGCGGTGTCGCTTTGGCTGTAAATCCTTCTGGGCGGCCGCAGTCGGGGTCGCAGACCTCGGTCCAGTAGGCCAAGCCCTGAGGGGCCAGGACGCATTGATCGGCCCCGGGAGTGCCACCTTCTGGCAACCGGAGTTCAAAGCCCCCAGGGGAAGACAAAGTGGGTTGAGGGTCCTAGGCAGCCCGGCAAGCCGGCCAGGGGCCTCACTCTGAGTTACTCTCCAGGGCTCCATCACGCCCTGCCTTCCCGTGTGCAGGACCCGTGTGAACAAAGAGTGATGCTCAGCAGACTGAATGCCTTCGCCTCCGAAGGATTCGGTTTAAAGGTCTTACTCAGCTTTTAACCACGAAGGACTCTCATAGCTGGCGACTGCCTAAGTATTCTGAAGACCCAGCCGCAATGGACACCCACCAGGCCCGTCTTCCCAGAATAGGGAATCGCCTAGCCTCAACCATCCTCATCAACTCCAAAACAAGTCTAGGCGGACCAGAAACCTGGCAGCCACCAAGAAGAAGAACCTATTGTGGTGGCTCAGCTCACGGGGATGCGCTGGGGAGTCTGGCCGCCCGCAACACGCAGAAATCCAGTGCTTTCTCACCCTAGCCTGCTGACTTGGCCCAGGGACCAATGAAAGAGACAAAGAGGGAGGAAAAGAGGGAGAGGGAGGGAGAAAATGTGGATTTTATTTGTCTCCTGGTGACTGTATTAATAAATTAAATGAGAACGCCAGGGTGTGAGGGCGAGAGAATATTGCACAGAGATAAACCTGGCCGCCCTCTGCCCCTGCGAGGCCGCCATACACAAGGCAGAGATGATGAATAGGGGCAGAGAGAGGAGATCGAAGCAGGTCTGGGCTGGCTCCACTCTCTCCTACAAAACTATAGGGCAATTAATTGTGGCTTGTCCCCTCATCCTTCATCTCCTGGTGGCACATATCGATGGAGATTACTGCTGATGGACCATTTTATCACCTTAAATAAACAGTCACCACCTCTTCTAACCTCAATCTAATATATGGTTCTATGTTCAGTTTCAGGGCTCTAGATAAAGAATGATGTAAAATAGCTAAATCATGTGTGTTATGAGGTGGGGCTGGGAATGCACACAACACGTGAGAAAAAGAAAAATAGAACAATATAAAAAGGCCTCACACCAACGCTGAAGTCCCTCCCCCAGGGGACCAGGTCTGAAATCTATAATAAATCGCTTGCTGGTCATTAACAGTCAGATTCGCTGGACGGGAATGGAGTAGAGGGTGTGTCTCCTTGGCACCACAATCCCACTAGCAGGTTCTCAAGAAGCACCCTCAACCCCCAACAAAGAAGTGAGGGGAGATTCAGATAAAGTCGGAACCCAGGACACTCCCCAGTTTCCAACACTCCCCAGCACTAGTTCCCTGCAACCCCACGGGTGCCAATTCTTCACTATCCCCAGTCCCTTCCCTCACACCTTTGACGAGAGTGTCACTGCCAGCAGGGAAGTCTGCAACCCTGCTTCCACACCCATGCTTCCCCAAATGGTTCCCTGCCCAGCCATGTTTTTCTAAATCAGAAGGGTCAGAGAGCACCCCATATTGCTAAGGTGTAGGGTGACCCAACTCTATGCCTAGACATCAGAACAGGTTCATTTCCAGCCGCCTTCTCCGTATGAAACCAGCTGTCTTCACAAGATTAAGAAATGCTAACTTCACATCCTGGGGCATGCCCAGTAACTACATCCCACCATGCTCTAGGAGGTCTGACAAGGTCTCAGGAAAAAAAAAAAAAAAACACACATCAGCTACCCAGAACTTGAGAAGAGGCCACTGAGAAAGAGCCCCAGGAATCGGGCAACCCAGCAGCAAAGAAGGGCTCTGTGTTGCCTGACACAGCACTTGACTTTTAAGGGAGAGAGAGCTGCAGCAGCAGAGCCTAGAGAGCTTGGGTGGACCGCGAACCTCAATCACTCGCAGGCAGCTCAATAATAGGAACCTACTGAAGAACCTCACTTGGGCTAATTTGCGTTCAGCGTGTTTGAAAATCTGATAGGAAAGAGCTACAAGCGTATTCGCTGTGGCCTCTGCAATCCATGCCAACCGAGTCTCGAGGTGTGGCTGAGCAATGGTGGCCTGCCTTACTAATCACCGCAAAGGGAAGAGGAAAAATGAAGAGGAGCTTTTTTGCCTAGTAAGAAACAAGAGAACTCACTTGATACGCTTTTAATGCAAAGTCACAAAGTGATGTTTTGCTGAATGATCACTTCACGAAAAAATTTTAGAGAGAAATACACGTGAGAAATTAAAATTACTTCCTTCAGCCCCCTTCCTTCCTCCCGCACGCCTGCTCTCCTCACCCCTCCCCATGCAAAACAGAAATGAGGGGAAGCTTTTGTTTTCTGTCTTTCAAGGTACCAAAACACCAACTCCACAAGCACCTGGGAAAGTTTTAAGTCTTTGCATTTGGGGTTTGTTTGAAATGACTAGTTAGAATAAACCCAGTCACTGCTCGTCTTTAAAACACACCACACAATGCATGACTTTAAGAGTCCCAAGTTTACTTGCCCAGGACCAGAGGCCATTTCCCATTACCCAGAGCTACGTTTTCTTTCTACTTTCCTCCCAACTGTCCCTTTAATTAGCAAGGGGAATGAAGTGTAATAATCTAACTTTCTCTGTCTTCTCTCCTGTACTTTGAACATTGACTCAATCCATTTGACTCAAAAGAGTATACCAGACGGTTAACAAAATAGCAATAAATAAAACCATAGAACATTTTCTCTAACAGGGCGTGGGGAAAGCTATCTAGATCACAAACTGGTTCATACCCATATGTCAATTAGTAATCTGTCCTACTTCTTTCTCTGATTGGTGGATGTTTTCTCTAGTGAAAATATCTTAAATCTCACTGCTACATTGTAAAAATCACACACAACACAACACAAAACCAGGGTTAGTGTCCTTTCCAACCCAGATTTCATACAGAGAAGTAACTGCAAGTTTGATAAGGTGGTCCCAATCTGCAATGATTATATTTCGCTTAGCAGTAAGAACTACTGCCAAGTTTTCTATTTCACACTTTAAAAAGAACTGGTTGTAAGACAACATCTGGAAGGAATTCACGAGGAAACACACATCTTTGAACTCGATTAAGACAATGCAATTTTATAAAATGGTCTGAAATCCTGAAATACACTAGTCTTTTTAAATATACCCCAAAATTGGAATTTCAGCTCTTTTCTTAAAGCAATATTTTACCCTTAGACACTAGAAAGGAAATGGTAAACATGACTGCTTTTTTGGTTAGCAATTGCTATTCCATCACAATAAGTATTTCAAGAAGAGCGATAAGCTTCAATTATGAGGCTAATGCCTATAGTTTTCTTTCTTTGTTGTTGTTGTTCATCAAAGCAACAGCTTAGAAAACTTTAAATTACTATTCTAATTATATCATTTCGTTTTGGTGAGAAACCAAGAAGTTTATGGTGTGACAGGCATTCTACAGGGAGCAACTTATTAAAATAGAAGTAAATATTTGGTATCTACTTTCCTTATACAGAAACCAAATGAAGAATGGATTGAAGAAAACTGATGGACGAATTCGACTCTCAATGTAACGTTTACCCAGTTGCCTTTAAGGTTCGGTCCGAAGTTTTTAAGAGAGTGCAATTAATGCATATGTCAAAACCTTAGGTGTTAACATATCATAATTTTTGAAATTACCGAGTAGAGATGCGCATCAAAACACATTTTTGATCCTTCACTGAGGATTTTGTTTCAAAATATCAGACTATAAATGTGCTTAGAAAGCGTTTGGGATTATGAATACAGAAAGTTTTGGGAAGTTCAGATATGTAGCTAGTCATTTCACCGCTTACTTAAGGAAAAGGTATGTTTCTTTTATGAAATTGCCATCACTGTTAACTTAAAAAAAAACCTGTTTTTGTTAAAACGAATAAAGCAACATTGATTGCAAACATCTGTAGGATCAAGGATTGCTGGGAAATGCGGGATCCGCAATGAACGACACTGTCCTGACATTGGAAATTTTCTTCTCATTTTGTGGGCTCCCCCTTTTTTCTTTAGCGCCTAAATAAATAGTAGCCCTACTTTTAATACCTACCTGTAGGAAGAAACTGACCTATTCTTCAAAAAAGAAGAAGAAGAAAAAAAAGAAAGAAAAACAAGACCTCGATAATCACGGGCCCGAAAATGAGCTGCCACCGTTAACTCCAAAGGTGGAATAAAGACCGAGAAGCAAACCCTGGTGTCCATGCTTCCTTGGAAACTCCGAGAGTGTCCCTCCCTCGCCCCGATCAGGGTAGGCTGGGTCCATCTTTGCAATCTGGACCGCCAGCTGCCAATACGCCTGCCCCTGAACCCCGAGCGTCAAGAGGGCAGAGGGCCACTGGGGTGGCAAAGCCTGTGACTCTGAAGCGGGGGTCCGAAGAGAGCGGAGGGGCAGAAGCCCAAGATGACTCCGGGCACCCGTCTCTTCCCAGACGCCAGAAAAGTTTTGCCACAATGATGTGGGTAGCGCGGGTCAGCGCCCTGGACCAAGATTTCCCCACCCTTCACCCGTGTCTCCTGGAACTCTACCCGCCACCTCCACCATTGCCGGCTGTCGCCCTCGCCGGGGCAGAGCAGGCGAGCTAGGGCTGCGGCTACGTACGGTTGTTGGGGTCGCTGGTGTGCTGGTTGAGCGGGATGATTTCCATGCGCTGCTGGCCGTACAGGTAATAGTCCAGCTCCTCGGCGCTGCAGCGGAAACGCGGGACGCCGCGGCCATCCCCCGCGCTGCTGCCGCCGCCGCCACCACCGCACTTAGCCGGCCCGGGGCCCGTGGAGGCGCCCAGACACAGGTCCTTTGGGGGCAGCGGCTCCGCGGCCACCGCTGCAGCAGCTAGAGGCGCAAACACCGGCATCTGGGCCACCGGCAAGGCCGAGAGACCCGCCAGCGCGGCGGCGGCGGCGGCGCAGGAGGAGGCAGAAGAGGCGGAGGTGGAGGAGGGAGCTGGGGTGGACGAGACGGTTGAGAGCGAGGCGGGCCGTGGCCGCAGGCCGTCCGGAGGAGGCTCGGTGCGCTCGGGAGGCGGCGGAGGCGGTGGCGGCTGCAGGGGTTGAGGCGCGCCAAGGGGAAGCGTGGTCCCGCTGCCTTTGAGCGGGCCACCGCCACCTCCGTGTGGGAAGAGTTGCTGCCAGTGCTGCAGGTAGGCTGGGTCCACTTTGAGGAAGGCCGAGCCACCGGGGTCCCCCGGCTTCAGCATGTCCGACGCTTCGAGCTGGGGGGGGGGGGCAGAGGAGAGCAGGGAGGAGCGCAGTGTGAGCGAGACCCTGGCCTGGACTAGAGGGGCGTGCGGGAGGACCGCGGGGACCTGAGTGGAGCACTAGAGCCCCACTCGGCTCCGGCAGCACCGCTCGCGGCCGCGGCCCCCGCTTCCCAACTCCGCCCGGGCGCAAAGTTTACTCGGAAGCCGCGGTGCGACGCAGAGATGGCTGTGTGCACCGGGGGCTACCTCGCAGCCTGCGATCTCAGCTCCTACCCTGCTAAACTGGGAACCCCAAGACCCGGCGCTTTCCGGCACAACTCCAGGCAGGACGTCGCCCCCGCCCTCAGCCAGCGCCCTGGAGCCAACCCCAGGCGAAGTGGCGCAGTGCCGGAGCCGTGCTGGCCCCAGGCGCCGGGAGGCGGGACAGTCTCGCCCCCCGCCCCCCTGCCCCAGACCTCCAACCTCTCGGTGCGAGGGGCCCACGACTCACTGTCCTAGTCCAACCCCGCCGTACCTGGGAACCGAGAACAGCGGCCGATGCTAGCTTCCCTGCGTTCCAGAGGCCGTTTCCGTGCAGGAGAGGAAAGTGGGAGCCCTAGGCGAGCTACATGACCCCAAGGCGGAGGAGGTGGAGAGCCTTAGAGACCCCGCAGCCTGGAACCCTCCCGGGATGCCAGCAAAAGACGTCAAAGCCTGCCGAGGCCCGCGGAGGGCGCAATGAGCAGCTCCGCTGAGCGCCGGAGCACTGGAGGATGCCGGACCGAGCCGCCTCTGGCAGCTGCGCTCCGCAGCTTCGGAGCTTCGGCTCTGCTCTGGCAGCCCCCCGGCTGGACACGTGGGTTTTACGACAGCACCAAATACATGTGTGTGCGTTCGTGTGTGTGTGTGTGTGTGTGTGTGTGTGTGTGTGTGTGTGTGTGTGTGTGTGTGTGTGTACGCTCGTGTATGGGGAGAAGGGATAGGAGAGAAGGGAGTTGGGGAGAAGGAAAGAGGGAGGACGGGAGGGGGAGAGGAGAAAGAGAGGAAGAGAAGAGGAAATCAGAGAAGAAAGAGAGCTGAGCAAAGGACAAGAGGGGAGAGGAAGGGAGGGAAGAGAAGGGGAAGGGAGGGGAAAAAAGAGGAAAGGGGAAGAGAGGAGAAGAGAGAAGAGAGGAAAGGGAGGAGAGAGAAGAAAGAGAGAGCAGGTCAAGGGGACGTACGGGAGGGGAGCGGCAAGAAGGAAGTTCAAACTGGGCTGGACCCGCAGACACCCGGTGCGTCTCCGCCTCTCCTGTACAGACACCTCTGTTGTTACACACACACACACACACACACACACACACACACACTATTTTTTTAAATTTATTTTTTGATGCGCTGTCTCCGACTTGTTTGTTGTCTTTCTTCTGCCTGCACTGTATCTTTTCTAAGAGCGGGCTCAATGCCTAATGCCGAAAGCACTTGGAAAGCACAAACCAGGCAGGCACCTCTGGGTCAGCTGGTGTCTCTTGTGGAAGCAGAGCACACCGTGGGGGAGGGGGGCGTAGACCTATTCCCCTGAGCGAGTTTGCTTTTTAGCCGGGTTCAGATTTTCCTGGAATGCTGTTGGGTGCCAGAGTTGACTCGCCAGCCAAGCAATCCCTAACATAAATCCTCCGGAGAGAAAAGTTGGGGGGCGAGGCGGGGCACTCTGTGCGCTGGCGTGAAATCCTCAGTCAGCAGCCTGAGCCTAGCAGGAGGGCTTGGGAGCAAGGGTCTCTAAAGGACAAGCCGGTTCTGACCAGGATTCCCTCCTGGCCAGGGTAAAGAGAAAGCTGCAACGGAGCCTGTACCCAGTGCTCAAGCACCCTCATTCCAGGCTTGCGTTCCAGGATTCTCCGCTTTTGCGTGATGGCACCTGGAGCCTTACCAGTGTCTATTGAGTTACATCTATGCCTCAGCTGCTCGTGAAAACTGCCAGGGCCTGCCCTGGGGGAGGTCAAATACGAGCTTCTTAATTGAATTCTAGCGTTAGTGGTACAGGAGGCAAGCGCAGCCACCCTACCATGCCATCTCCCAGAGCTTTGAGCCGCAGCAGCTCCACCACGCGTGATCTGGGGTCCACCCATTAGGCACTCGCCACAAACTCTTGGCTTTCTGGCATTCATAGCACTCAGTGGCAGAGGACAGTGACAAACTGTGTGAAACTGGTCAACTCCGGGGCTTTCTCCTGGCCAGGGTTCTGTCCACACCTTAAAGGGGGGATTTATCTTTCCGCAAACAACACAATTTATTTAATAGTCACCATTCCCAACAAGTAATCTCCATTCTTTCCTAATTTCTGCTCGTTTCGTTTTCTCTTCCCACCGCTCATTTTGTCTGAGCCTGGGAAACGCGCTGTTTAGACTTTGTCCGGGTCTCACGCAGAACGCCTCCCTCCTGGTTGGAGCCGAGTTGGACCGAAAATGTTTTGACTGGCGTCGTTATGACAAGGTCATCCGTCATCCCTGGATAGATTGATAGCACCCAAGTCTCAGGCAAGCAGCACGAGGGAAAACGCACTGAGTTGTAAACCTCGAGGCTAACCGGGCAGTCTTCGAAGACTTCAGACAACTCCCCGGAGAAGAGGATGAAGTTCCAGGCCCCTTTCTACTAATCTGTGTCCAGAATTGCTGTGGTTGATGGGACCCCGGGAGACACAGCAAACTCCTTTTCACATCCCCTAAGCTCACTTCGGAGAGGTCTCTGGGTCACTTTCTAAGGTCTCTGGGAGAAGCGGGGAGATGGAAGTCTGGACACCGACCAAAGCAGGCTCTCTCCTAGAGTTTGGTCCCAGAAATGGAAGTGCCAAAGAATCACAACCCTCTTCCTTCCCTAGAAAATATCAAGATTTTGAGATGCTAGTTGCAGCAACTGCTTGGAAGGCCTCGTGCGGCTCACACTGTGGCTAGAGACATGGGCAGGACGCCCCGCTCATGTTCATTCCAGGAAAGTAAGCTGCGGTTAAAGATTGCTTAGGATGTGGGATGCACATACATCTAGTGTATCTAGCAACCGCGCCTGCAAGGCATTATTAACCCACCTTTACAAACGGTGGGTGGTCAGAAGGTTCTGAAAGGTGGGGCCACTCGTGAAGGATGAAGGCCCATTTGTACCCTGCTCAATGGGCAGCCAAGTGTGTGTTTCTCACGACTTTAGTCCGGTCTCTACTCATTACATTGAGCCTGGACTAGAGGTGGTGGGGTATCAAAGGAGAGGTCTGACCTGCTTCGAGGGTCAGGAATTAGGCAATTAGGCAGATGAGGTGGAGAAAGGCCCTCTCTTCCTTTATGCCTGCTGTGGAATACCTGACTTGTCACGTTTGAGGACTACCTCGCACTTGCCCCTGCCAGGCATTCCAGAGGTACTGAGCGCACAAATTGACAGGAGATCCGGGCCTAGGTACCAGAGGACATAGGAACTTCCTTAAAGGAGGAAGGCACAGTCACTGCCCAGAGGGCTGGGAACAAATGAGAAGGTCTCCAGGGAAGCGTCTACAGCCTGAGCATCCCCAGTGACTCTGTGGCAGGTCCAAGGCGCTGACTGTGGTCAAGGTCAGCTAGGTCCTTTGCAGGTTGGGTGCAGTAAAAACACTGGCAAAGTCGCTTTGTCACCCCAGCTGACCCCTGACCCTCGCAACCTTGGTCATGGTCAGCCTGGAACATCTTGGGGTTTTTAGAAAGTGAGCCCCTCCGTTCTGTTGCCTTATCTTGCTACTTACAAAATGGGGAAACAAATCACTCTGACCACTTAGGAAGCGATCAAACCTGCATAAAAATCCATTGCTCCCGAATCGATGGGTGAATATTTGCTGGGAATTTGTTCCAGAGGAATGAATAAGAAGTGAGAGTGTATTAGATGCAAAGGGGGGACACGGTAGTGTTTTTCTTCATTGATTAATGACCTCTAAAATAAAACAAGTAGGAAGAGGAGTCGGGATCGATAAATTAACTGCCCCAATTTATCATTTCTCCAGGATTTTTCCCCGAAAATTTTCCCCTAGAAAGCCCATTGTATCCTTAGCTGAGCAAGGAGAAATGGGGCCAGCGGCAAAGCAGGGAGCCAGTGGTGGAGGGGTAGGAAAACAAGAAGGTGGTCTATCTATACAGGAGACTCCCCATCTGACTTCATTTGACATACAATTTAAAAAGTTTGCCTTCCATATTAAATACATTTTTCTTGGTGGGGGAGGGAAACAAATGACTGTCACCTTTGACAGGATTCCAATAAGAGATTCAAGGGCTTTCCATTCTGCCCTGGGTGCTACTGTTTCTAGGTTTAAGGTGGCTGAGTTAATAATTCATTAATATAGACATTTATTCAGAAGGTTTTTCTGAGATCTGCCCTCCCTACCTCCTCTTGGAGATTTATTTTCTGGAGAAGTGGATGGGGGAGGGGGCTCTGGAGAAAAGAAGGCTGCTCTGGACTTGCTGATGGCCCATCCTAATGGGTTGATTCCTTCAGCTTGCCACTCAATTCCTAGCCAAAACTGTTTGAAAATGGGTCATCCTTAGGACAGGGATTCTGGCCTCTAGTGGCGCTTTCTCGCACCTCTACAGATGTCTGGGAAAACTCCTTCCCTCATGATTTAAGGTCTGAGTGAGGATGTCTCCGAGAGGACCCTGGAGTTAGAGCCCAGTGGCTCCCAAAAGCCCCCCTCCACCTTTCCCAGAGGAGTTTTCAAACTTGCCCTGACCTGGGATCTGGGAATTTCCTCCCTAAAATAGCACAGGCAACTTCAGGTAGATACTTTATCTCTCAGAAACGGGACCCTGGGGGCATTACAAAGCAACACCTAAAGCTCAGGTCTTCTGGGTTACATCTAAGGAGATAGAGGCTGGGAGGAAAGGGCTCAGAGTAAAGTCAGATAGAGAGGTGCGCTGTGGGAAGCAGTGATGGGGGTGGGTGGGTAAAAGAGCAAACCTGAATAGAGAATGAGACACCCGGTGGCCAGGGCTGGGCTGCTCCAAGATTAAAGCAAGGGGAAGCCAGTTTTGTCATCTGGATGAGGCCCAAGCACTAAAGCAGCAGAAACGCCTGTGGGGTAAGACTTCTACCTCTTCAGCTACTGGCCTCACTGCCATGCCTCAAGGCACTGTGAGCTACTGGATATCCTGACAGAACACCCACTCACGCTTCACAGTTGGAGTTGCCACTGTGCCTAGTGGCTTAAACTGATACAATGCACTACTTCCGATCGTATGGGTCTAAATGCCTTCAAAGAGGAAATGAAAGGATGAAACTAGTGTGATGTTCTGTCCTAAGCTTTGTTTCAAGTGGACACTGTCTTGAAACCTCCCTGCACTCTGTCCCTGCTCCCTAGAGGTCAGGTGTCTGGTGTGTGAGATGCTCCTGGCTCAAGAAAGCAGTCTTCTCACTGATTCCTTTGCACTGACACTTCTTTCACTCCGTGACAGAAGAGTGGCAACCACTGTGGGAAATAAAGGGGTGTGGGGTGGGTGAGGTGGAAGGCATTTTCAGCTCCCCAGGCAGAATCTGCTCTTTCCTTAGTGAGGCTATGGGAGCCTTGGCATTCTTTCCCCCGTCCCTCCTCTCCTCCTTTTCTCCCTACCCCACCCCCTTTCATCCCCTCCCCCATCCACTCCCATTTCTCCTCTGTTTCCATTCGAAAGGAGTAGGGCATCCCTTGGGAGTCAACAAAGCACAGCACATCAAGTTGAGGCAGGACCAAGCAAAGCTCCCCCCCTTGCATCAAGGCTGGGCAAGGAATAGGTTCCAAAGAGAGCTTTGGCATTCTCAAGACACATGCACCATCCTCTTCAGAAACACAAACAGCTTAGATGTTCCCACAGCCTTTTTCCTACCCCGTTCTGTATTATGAAGGCTCCTAGCTTTACCAGGTCAAAGTTGGCCTCTGGAGTCAGGAGGTCAAATGAGCCGATTTCTAAGCATTGTCCTTCATCCTCTGCCAGGACCATGGCAGACAGCACCTGTTCACTGGACTTGGAATGCAGCAGGACCTCTAGCTCCTGTCACCTTGGTCACCCAACAGCTGTCAGTCACACAATGCTTCGTAGACACCCTGGGCCTGGTTTGGATTTGACCCGCTGACCTTGAGGTGAAAGGCTCCACAGTATGTTACCAATTCCGGGGGGGGGGGCTGTCCATTTACCCAGGGAAGCCTCTAAATACATCCTTTCCACTCACAGGAAAATCAGCTATTATAATTTGCTACGCTTTCCTGAATTAAAACCTTATCTATGAGAGTTGAGTCCTGTAAAGACTTAATGAACTACCATTGGGCAGCTCCCCTCCCCGTTCCCCCCTTTCTCTCTTTTAATCTTAAGATGACAAGGAAAATGTAAATAGAGTAAACTCCTCCTTCAGACATTCAGGGATTCATTGCACTATCTTTAATCCACTATCCTTTCCCCAGGAATCAAGTCTTCAGTTTTTCCAAGAGCCCATAAAAATACACAACCCAACTAAGGTATCTACAAGAGAAATAGATACTATCTCATGAGCACCTGTGGTGTAGGAGAAATGACTGGTAGACACCTTTGGGGCAATGTTCGTCTAGCAAATGCTGCCTGGTTTTCAGAGAGTCTTTCATTGGTAACCAGGTTGTAGCCTAAATCTGTGAAATCTGTATACAAGTGGTTCTCAACCGGTGGGTCTTGATCCCTTTGGGGAGTTGAATGACCCTTTCGCAGCGGTCGCATATTATCAAATATTTACATTATGATTTATAATAGTAGCAAAATTCCAGTTATAAAGTAGCAACGAAAATAATTTTGTGGTTGGGACCACCATGACATGAGGAACTGCATTGAAGGGTCGCAGCGTTAGGAGGGTGGAGGACCACTGCATACTTAGATGTACAGTGCATACTGTGAGTTCTAATCGGGACGAGGCAAGCATGTAACAGTGCATCTGGCAGAAATTAGGAACAGATGCCATGTAGATGAAAGTGCCAATCCCTGGTGCATGATGGGTTCCCCTGCCTGCTGGCAACAGTCTTTAGGGGTCAGGATGGCTTCCAGTTAGTTCCGTAAGTGAGCAGGTCCTGACCTTCTTCTCTCCAGACACCTTGTTCTCCTAGAACAGTAATGCTCAGCCTTCCTAATGCTGTGACCCTTTAATACAATTCCTCATGTTGTGGTGACCCCCAACCATAAAAATATGTTTGTTGCTACTTCATAACTGTGATTTTGCTACTGTGATGGATTGTAATATAAATATTTGATATGCAAGATATCTGACATTTGACCCCGGAAAGGGGTCGTGACCCACAGGTTGAGAACCATTGTCTTAGTAGAGCTTACATTTACCTGCAGGTACTCTGGGAAATCTACCTGCCCCTCCTGACACACTCTCCTCCATGGACACAGATGCTCATTTACCTCTGAGCTAGAGTGATACTAAGCGCGTCTTTAAGAACATTTCTAACGAGTCTATAATCCTCTATGTGGAAGCTAAGCGCAGGTTAGTTTTGTCAACTTGACACAAACTGGAGACACTTAGCATGAGGGAAACTCAAGTGAGGAGTTGCTTCTATCAGACTGCCCTGTGGTCATGTTGTTGGAGCATTTTCTTGATTAACAATCAATGTGGGAGGGTTTAGTTTGCTGTGGGCAGGACTACCTCTGGGTAGGTGATCCTGGGTTGTATAAGCAAGCAAGTTGAACAAGTCATGGGGAGTAAGGCAGTAAGAGCACTCCTCTGACCTGTCTGCTTCAGTTCCTGCATCCAGGTTTCTGCCCTGACTTCCTTTAACCATTTACTATAAAACCATAAGGTAAAATAAACCCTTTCCTCTCCAAGTTGCTTTTGGTCATGGTGTTTATTAAGACCATTTGCAACAGAAAGCAAATTAGAACAAGTCTGTAGTGAAAAGAAAAGAAAGAAATACCTTCTCCTTTTCTGTGGGGAGAGGGAAAGCTTGTTTCAAAGCCCACATAAAAATGCAAGGCAGGTTGTGGAAAAGTCAAGACTGAAACACTGGCACCTCTGCCACCCAAGATTCCGTGCTGCAGAAGTGTTTCAAGGCTCAGCTTTGCTTGTAGAATGGGGCCCTGGAGCCAGCAAATGAGAGTTCAGAAGAGAAAGTCATCTCTCTGGTCTAGGATGATCAACAAAGCTTCAGAAATGACATGGGTCACACAGACTTTCCTCCTGCAGGTGGGTGGAGTGAGAATGTCAAAAGGCATTCTAGGAGCACGTAACTGTCTGAGTAAGGAGCCAACAAGGGCCCTACACAAAGAAGTTGCAAGATGCTGAAATCCTCTTTCTTTCTTCCTTTTTTTTTTTTTTTTTTTTGAGACAAGGTTTCTCTGTGAAATAGTCCTGACTGTCCTGAAACTCACTATGCACACCCCAGGCTGGCCTCGAACTCACAAAGATCTGCCTGCCTCTGCCTCCCAAGTGATGACAGAGGCATGAGCCACCACCGTTTGGTGAAATACTCCTTCTTTATTCAAGAGAACAATTGGCTTCTTGGCTACTTTCTCTAAGAGCCAGCACTGTTTCTTCTTGGTGACCCTGGAGTTACATTTCATAAGCATGGGAAGAGATGCTGTTCTTCTCAAACTTACGTGTTTCCAAATAGATGTGTTCTGATCCAGAATATAGTCTGAGAATCAATACACCACCAAGACTGTTAAAAAATAGTTGAGGGATGAAGGATAAGACGTCAATGCAGTTGAAGCTGCACTGCAGTATGCTTTTGTGAGCTTGGCAATGCCCCTGCCTGGCTCTGAGTGGCGTAAGCTATGGTTCTCTTGCCCTTTATGAAATAATTAAATAAACAATTATTTATTATTTAAATAAATAATTAAGTAAACAAATTAGCAGGCAAGCTGAGATGTTCAAAGGGCTAGTTATCTGGAGCCTTCTGAAGTAAAAACCATGTAAAGAAATATTTTAGAATAAGCAAAAGCATATCCCAGAGATCCAATTAGCCATGTTTCTTCTCCTTTTAAAAAATAAAAAAAATTCAAAAAAATTACTTAAGATTCTTGAGATGCCACGTTAAATATATAAATCTAAAATTCTGAAGCTAGGACCCATGTACACAAAAGAACATGTGGTGTTTGTCTTTATGGGTCTGGGTTACCTCACTCAGAATCATATTTTCAAGTTACATACATTTTCCTGCAAATTTCATAATCTCCTTGTCTTTACAGCTGAATAAAATTCTGTTGTGTAAATGTACCACATTTTCATTATCCGCTTTCCAATGGAGAAGTATCTAGGCTGTTTCTTCACAATGGTTTGTAGCCATTGTGAACAGAGCAGCTATGAACATGTATGTGCAAGGGCCTCTACACAGGAATCCAGTCCTCTAGGTGTATGCCCAGGAGAAGCAAGATGGGTCGTAGGGTAGTTCTATTGCTCGCTGCTTGAGAATCCTCCACACCGACTGCACCAGTTGGTACTGTCACCAACACTGAATAAGGGTTCCTTCTTCCCCACGTCCTTGCTGGCCTTTTTTTGGGGAGGTTTATTTCTTGATAACCACTCTAAGTAGAGGGAGTGGAAATCTCAAAGCAGTCTTAATTTGCATTTCCCCGATGGCTAGTGATGTCAAACATTTCTTAAATGTTCATTTGCCATTTATACTTCTTTAAAAATCCTTTTACATCTTTCTTTTACATCTTACGTATTTGTATGTTTATTTTATTTATGGCGTGTGTACCACAGCGTGCATATGGAAGCCAAAGGATGACTTCCAGGGGTCTGTTCTCTCGTGTTACCACATGGGTCCCAGGGATTGAACCCAGATTTTCAGGCTTGATTCCAAGTGCCTTTACTTGGTAAGCCATCTCACGGGCCCTATTTGTATTTCTTTTGGAAATTCTCTTGTCAGATCTACAGTCCATTGGGTTGATTTCTTGATATTGAATTTGAGAGGCCAGGAAGCTAGAAAAGGGGTATTGGATGGGAGGATGTCTTAGGGAGGGGATAGGAGAGTACAGGTACAGTGAAAATAGAGGAGAAATATGAGGGGTTGAGAGGTTTGAGTGGGGAAGGGGAGATGAGAGGGTTGGGGGAAGAATTAGTAAGAATGAAGGGCACATGGCACGGCCATATAATAACCCAGTATATTGTAGGTATATTATATTTACAAATACATTTTAAAATTAAAAATATAATTAAATTTAAAATAAGTTAAATTAAAAATATAAGCCAAATTAAAAATATAAGTTTAAAAAAAGAGTTCAAAGGGAAATATTCTCCAGGACTTCTCCTAAAAACCATGGGATAGTGAAGATGATCCTAGTGCCAGGAATGGGGTGACTCATGAGTTCTCAAAGCCCCCCAAACAATGTCAACTCTTCCCATTCTCCTGGATGCCCAGAACTAGATGATCAGACACTATTACTGAAGATACCATACACATTGGTTGTAATATATATGGTATATATATTACATATAACATATATGTAATACATTACATTATTATATTATATATTACATATATGTGTGATGTGTTTATATACATATTATATATGCATGTATATATATTTATTTATATACTTGAGCTGTCATTGAGCTAGAAGCTTCCTCTCTCCTGGCTACTTGGTTGCACACCCTGTATATTGGTATACCTCCCTCCAGAAGGTACCAAACAGGCTGCTAGGGCAGAAAACTAGTCAACAGCCTTATCCATCTGAGAACCCCATGAACTACAATACCAAGATGCTACGCATAATGCCTGCACTGGTACAATAGTGGCATGACTGTTACAGGCATAACTATCTGACTTCTGATTGGACTTTAGGCCTAGCTCACAGGAGATACACACCTGTTACTGCCAATCTGGGCAAAGACCATGGCTAGGAAGGATCTAGCAGGCAACTACTACTGCTGGACATGGTAACAACCTGCCCTCTAAACACTTATGTTTATATTCACAAATCAGTGCTGCTGCCTGCCCTGGTCAGATGAGCTTCTGGTTGCAGTGAGCAATCATCGCTGAAGAGACTAATAACCAGTTCACGTGCTCAGTACAAGTAACTGTAACCATTTGGCCCTAAACAGTACATATATCACCTCTTCAAGGCTCGGAAAGCATTGCAGATGAGGGCAATAGAAGCCAGCGGGTGAGAAGGCTTGCTGTAAAAAAATTGTCTTTCTGGATGTGGCATTGTTGTTACATCCATGGAATCCCACAGCAGTAGTGACTAGTGACTGAGCTCATAATGATTTTATTAGGAGGAGGGGGTTCACAAGTCCTCACCCCTCCCAGAGGAGCTAGTAACAGTTAAAGGACAAGGGAGGGGAAGTGGTGTGTGTGTGTGTGTGTGTGTGTGTGTGTGTGTGTGTCCAGTAGTGTACCTCTTAGTGATTGTCCCCACTTTAACAAAAAGGTTCCATCAATGCTGTGCATGCAACCCTAATTAACTGCAGTGGGTCACAGGAATAAAAGAAGGCAAGAAAGAAGGAGGAGAACTTGGGAAGAAGAAGGGATTTGGAAAGTGGGAGTTGAATAAATGAGTAGTGATTATCACAGAATGTTACATATGTATATGAAACTGTGAAATAAAAAATAAATTTAGAGCCAGGCAGTGATGGCACACAACCTTAATCCCAGCACTCGAGAGGCAGAGGCAGGCAGATCTCTGTGAGTTCAAGGCCAGTCTGGTCTGCAGAGAGAGTTCCAGGACAGGCTTCAAACCTAAAAAGAAACCATGTCTCGAAACACCAATAAATAAATAGATAAATAAATAAATAAACAAGGAAAAGGCAAGACCTAGAAAGGGCAAATACTATACAAATATAGGATCATTTCTACTTTGACAAGACTGCTATATTCTTTTCCTTGGCTTTAGTTTTGGCTTTTTGAGACAAGGTCTCCATGTGTTCCTAGCTGGCCTTTAACCTGCTATGTAGATCAGACTGACCTCAAAGTTGTGATTCCCCTGCCTCTGCTTCCCAAACACTGAGATGATAGCTGAACTCACAGTGCCTGGCAGGATTGCCAGACTCTTCAGGAAAACTAAAAGTAAAATGTGGCTCATAATAAGATAATCCTGAATCCACTTTTAACAGTGATGGACATGTGACAGGGGAACATTGATTGGGAAATTGACATTTTGACAATTCAGTGTTTAACAACTTGGCTTTGAAAATACTGCTCAGAGTGACCGCACTTTGAGGTTTTCCTTCTTATCTGTCTCCACTGGCAAGCATTTTCAATGGAAGCATATGTTAGATGGGTGTTTTACTTGGCAGCAGCCTAATCGTTTAAGTATAGATTTCAAAAATCAAATGTTTGCTTCATAAGCAAACGTTTTTCAAACAGAAGCATTTCTACCAATTGTTCCCTCAAAACAAATGTCTGTCTTGGAGCCAGCATGGGAGACCGAGCATCCTAGCAAGCTTCTCCTATAGGACTGTCACTGTCTTCACCATTTTATATTGGTCACAGCCTCTTTCAAATCTCTGTGGGCTGCTTACAGGGCTGGTCTCTACAACTGATTTTGCAAGATGAATGCAAGCGTTTTTCAATGGATGTGTTCCTGGAAAGAATAAATTGAAAATACATACTATATTAAATTTTATCTGTATAGCTGCAATGTTTTGTGATATGAATATTTGCAGTACTTATTTAGTTTTGTTTTCAGGTACATGATGCTAAGAAGATTGGGACGTCCCAACTCAGGGATGTATATGGAAGATGAGGCGGGAAGATGGGAAGAGCCAGAGGTGATGGGTGACTCCAAGGAAACAGTGCCTTCCAGACCCAGCAGGACTGACGCACGTGTGGACTCACAGAGACCGTGGCAGCAGACATGCAACCTGACCTGCACAGGATCAAATCAGACGAAGTCCCACCACTGAGGAGGGGAGTGGACACAAAGCCACCCTTCACCGAGAAGTTATTTACAGCTGATACTTGCTGGGAGAGGTATTTTCTCCAACAGAGTGTCACTGGGTTTATCAGCCACACTCCAGGGCATGCTCCATGCCCAAGAGTAATTGACTAATACAAAATGGACTCCATGACTTTTGTGCACTTTTTGTTTTTTCTTATTTTGTTTAGGTATTTTTGTCTGGTTTATTATTATTATTATTAGTTCTGACTTGGGGAGTGGGTTTTTTTTTTGAGACAGGGTTTCTCTGTGTAACAGCCCTGACTGTCCTGGAACTCTCTTTGTAGACCAGGCCTCGAGCTCACAGAACTCGGCCTGCGTCTGCCTCCTGAGTGCTGGGATTAAAGGCGTGCGCCACCAGGTGATTGTTTTGGTTTTGATTATTTGTTATTCCTTGTTTTTTATTAAGAGAGAAAAACCATGAAGTTGAGGGAGGGAGAAGAATATGATCAAAACTTATTATATGAGTGAGAGCCAGGCTGTCTCTGTGTTGCCTGCTTTGGGAGCCATTCCTCCTATTGGATAGCCTCAACCAGCCTTAATAGAAGTGGAGGTGCCTAGTTTCACTGTGGCAGCTTGATATAGATAGCATGGCTGGCTGATATCCATGGGAGGCCCAACCTGTATCTGAAGAGAAATGGTGAGGAGTGGATGGGGTGAGCATGGGGGGGACTGGGAAGAAAGGAGGGAGGGGAAACTTTGATTGGGATATAAAATAAAAAAAAAATAACAAAAAATATTATATGAAATAAATTGAAGAAAAATTATCCTAAAAGAAGAATTGGGAGGCAAAGGGGATGACTCTGTGGATAAAGATGCTTGCCACCAAGCCTAATGACCTGAGTTCAATCCCCAGAACTCTCATGGTGGAAGAGCAAGAACAGACTACCACAAATTGTCCTCTGACCACCACACATCCACAGTAGCATATGCATATCCATCCATACACACAAAATAAAATAAAATAAAATAAATAAAGCTAGTCTAACTTCCCTGTATTACTGAGGCATCTTTTCAACTACAAGTGACAGAAGCTGAATTAATCTCGTATCAGCTTGTTTAAAAGGAGACATAATGGCTCACAAGTGAGAAACAGCTTCTGAGTCTGAGGACAGATAGATTCAGGGATTTAAATAATGCCACAGTCTTTCTCCTCAGCTCTTGGTTCTGCCTCTTTTGTTCTGGATTTAGTCTCAGGTGAAATCTTTCATCCTTTCTTCTTCTAGATTGCAATCCAGGGACACATGAGTTGTTTCTTATCATTCGCATAAAAGTCCTAGAATCCAGTGCTGCTGGGGTAATATGGGCCACATACCTACCCTTCCATTATCATGAAGGAAATAGAGTATAGTGACTGTTCAAACTGGGACCCCACAGACTTAGACGGAACAGAAAGTTTCTCAAAGAAAAACCACGGCATGTAGAAGAGGGGTGTGTGTGTGTGTGTGTGTGTGTGTGTGTGTGTATAGATATACAAGAAGAATGGGGGTAGAGAACAAGTATTTCACGGTAGAGAGATGGTTCAGCTTTTAAGAGCACTTCTTAACTTAAGAGGATCCAGTCTGACTTCCCAGAATGCAAAGGGTGGCTCACAACTACCTGTAACTCCACCTCCAGGGGATCTGATGCCCTCTTCTGGACTCTATGGGCATACACACACACACACACACACACACACACACACACACACACACAGAGCACACATACAGGCACAAACACACAAGAATAAAAATCAATCCCTTTTAAAAGGTAAATATCTTCTCTATGCAGGCAATGTATGCTAACAGAGACTTTTTTTTTTTTTAAATATAAAGAACATTGCCATCAACAAGCACCAGCTGGTCATACAGCATCTCCCTTCACTTTGGGGATGATGGATAGTAGTTCTTGGTCTTCCTTTGAAGCTACTGGGTTTCTTACAAGCAGGGCTTTGACCTGTCATTTTGGCTCCTCCAGCCAATCATCCTGGGAGGCATAGCAGTACATAGCTGACCTAAGAACACTTCCTTTTCCTATTCACTTTCTAGAATAGATTTGGAAGTCATCAGTGAAATGTAAGTAGAAGTCCCTTGGTGGAGCTTCTAAGAGACAGCTTAAGAAATCTCTTAAATCTTTGCCCCTGTTCCCTGTCCTTATCCCCATCTTCTTCCCAGGGCACTAATGTGTTGATTGGAGGTTCACATGTCATCTTCAAAAACTGAGGCATGAGGATACAGGCTAAGGATGGAAGAACCACAATACAGAAGCCTAGGTCCTTTTCTAGAATCAATTAGCTGCAATACTAGACTGAACAACCTGTCCCAAGACCTCTTGAGCAACACAATACCCCTTTCCCTCCAGCCAATCCCTAACCAACACACAAGCTCTGTAGCTTTGCTCTCACTCATAATGACTTTATTAATTAGGCATACTACTTGGTATGCTTGGTGGCTCCCTTCTTTAATTATTCTTGTTAACGGTAGCTAAGATCATGGTGTCTACTCTTCAGGCAGGCTTCTGGTCAATACAGGCAGTATAGCTAGATGCCAAATACATAAACCTAAATTAGGCCATGTGGGTCCATCCAGTATGTAAACTGGGTCCAACCAGAGGGTAGCGCTGGTACCCTAGAAAGATGAAGTTCACCTCCCCAGTGCTTCAGAAGATTTCTCTCGTGTACCCTACTAACATTGAAGGCTTAGGCTCTTTCTCATGCCGGCCATAAAAAGCTAGAAATTGAATTATGCCCACAATTATCAAGCACTCGTAAATAAACCTAAACCTTTCCTGAAGTGAGGGTCTCCGCATATGCCTCCCTCTAGCTCCCCTCAAGCCTTCTGACTTCAACTACGCTTTCATAAACACTTCTTCCAATGAAAAAAGGGAAACTAAGAGGTCTATCCCCTCGAATGGAGCATGCTGACAAAATTACTACATTCCTATCACCTTTCCCAAGCCTTCCTCATGGTCTCATCGTTCTCACTCAGATCTTGCCAGTGCAAGCCAGAAGCTTTGGTCTGTTTTCTCCTTAATAGGAAATGCCAGCACTTGCTTGTGGGCTGGCAGAGTACCTCTCACACAGTGACTGCTGAGCCCCATTGAGTGCCATCTTGAGGATCAGAAACCTAAGCCTCTAACATTATGTGATCCAATCCATGTAGAGACAAGAACCAGCAACTTACGTGGCCCCAGCAAACGATTGAATCATCTTCTAAATCAATCCAGTTCATTTTTAATTAGATCTAAATTTGAAGGGGATTCATGACTTCTATATGGAATATGGAGTTGGGGACTCATGTAACATCAGCCTTCAGCAAAAACCAGGTCAACCTTCGGTTACTCACTCTCTTACTTTCTAGATATCTGAGTCAAAGGTCAATAAATACACACACCAGAAGGAAACCTCTGCACAGCTGAATGCTGTGGAACTGGGTGGAGTGGGGATGTGGTAGGTCAGGAAAGACGGAGAGTTGATGAGGAGAGAAAGGAGAGAGGACAAAAAGAATGACAAATTCTCCTCATTCCTTAGAAGAAACTCAACGGCAGGAGTTAGAACCTTCCTTGTGCTTGCTATTTTCGTGGCCTCCTGTATGAGGGGTAAGTTATGAGTAGACACAACTGGTGTCATATGGCTGAATCACATGAGCCCAGTATGCTTCCCTCAGCCAAATTAGTCAGGAAAGGGAGCCTGACTCAACACAGCTACCTATATATGAAGAGGTAACCTAGTTTAGTCATCTTTGTCTAGAGACAAACTACAAGAGAAGGGCCGGCTGATCAATCATATCTTTTCTCCTGGGGAGTACAATTTTATGATAGAGCCTTTGGGTCTTTATGAGCAGGTGTGAGGGAAGGAGAAACAGGAAGCCGGGTCACTTTGGAGAAGCTCCGTAGAAAAGAAGTCAGAAGACATCAGCAGTTGGGATAATCAGACGGCCATTCTCCATTTGTTCTTCCTAATCTTACCATCTTTCTTTTCTTTGTATCTTCCTTTCTTCCTCCTTTCCTCTCCTTCCTTTCCTCCCTATGCCCCTCTCTTTCTTATTGGTTGAGACAGGCTCTGACAATGTGACTCTCAATGGCCTGGAACTCACTATATATACCAAACTGGGATCCAATTAATGAAGATCCTTTGTCTGCTGGAGTTAAAGGCATGTGACACCATGCCCACTCCACTCCTTGCTTTTTAAGAGTTAAGACTTGTGGAGAAATAATAGAATCTATATTTACATAGCTTCTTACAAGGTTTACAAGAATCTTTATTTACACTTATTGTGTTTGTGTGTGTGTGTGTGTGTGTGTGTGTGCTCTTGCCACAGCGTAAGTGTGGAGGTCACAGGATTACCTGACAACCTGCAGGGACCACTCTCCCCTTCCACTATGTAGGTTGGAGCATTGTTAGGCTTGTTAAGTATCTTTATTGGCTGAGCCATCTCAAAGGCCCAAGTTTCTTGAAGATTCTTAAAAGAATTTTTAAACAATTTCTTTGTGACCAAAGAATCCTAAGTAAGACAGTAGTTTTATTTATTTATTTATTTATTTATTTATTTATTTATTTATTTACCTAAGTACAAATAAATACATAATTGTTCCTTACCCGGGGTATTTGGGAGGCACAGAAGTCATTTGAGACTTATGAGCTTGGCTGAGTGTTCAATGATTCATCTAACATTTTCTTGTGTTTATTTCAGCCAAAGATGAAAACATAGCATGATTCAGAGTTCCCTCAAGGAACAGAACTGATAGAATGAATACATATATGTGGTAAAGGGAGATCTATTAGAGTGGCTCACAGGAAATAGCTGTCTCTCAATGGAAAAGCCAAGAAGCTGGTAGCTGTCCAACCCATGAGGATGGATATCTCACAGTCTGCAGTATACACTGGAATCCTGAAGAAGTAGGTTCTAATACCAGCTAAGTAATGAACATCTCATCACCAGGATAGATGAGCTTATCAGCCAGAGCGAGGCAAGGAGGCAAAAATAAAGGCTTCCTTCTGTGTTCCTTTATGTGGGCTGCACCAGAAGGTATAGTCCAGATTTAGGGTTCACTTTTCCCACCTCAAAATATCCCATCAAGAAAATATCTCACAGGCTTGCTCATCTTGAGTTGTAAGGGATTGCAGGTATAGTTGGGCTGTCAATCAAAGTTAGTCATTACACATAAGCTGAAATTTGTCATCTAATTCTTTATTTTCACCTCCTAGAAATGAAAATAATATGTCATGTAATGCTCCAAGTATACAACTACCATTAGAATTAAAATGATGATGGACAAAATAAGAGCGATTTGAGAAACAAAAATCAGTCTTTCTTCAGCCTAAATATGTTAAGTTAGGAGGGAGTTCTGTAAACAATTTCCCCCAAGGAACTAGATTTTGGCATGTTGAAAAAGTTCTTGCTCAAAAGTTGTACTAGACTAGGATCTATTATTTCAAAGTTGCGAGTGTTGAAAGCTGGCTTTGTTAAAAATCTATTTTTAAAAATTTTTTTAAAAAATCTATTGCATGTACATAAGCATGTGCGCATGCTACAGCATGTGTATGTGTATGGTGATCAGAAGACAACATGCAGAAGTTGGTTCTTTCCTTTTAATATGTGGGGCTCAGGAGTAGAACTGAGCGCTTAGGCTTGGCAACAGGCATCTTCATCCACCCGACCTTCTCACTGGCCTGGCATGCTGGTTTAAATGATCCGTATTTTGTCCTAGAGTTGGATCATGAATTATCCACAATGTCGTTTCACAGTTCTCTGTGAACTTTTGCATTTGCAAAATTGAATTTGCACATTTGTGGAACTTGAGATTTGTTAGACTATTTTCTTTCTATAAAAAGCAGCGCAGTTTTTACAAGACAGGAGGGCAGTATGCAGCTCCTGCTTGGAATCTGAGCTGTAATGTCATCTGGCGTGCGTCAGCCATCTCCTTCCCATGTTTACGAGGTGCTTTTCCACGGAGTCTGTACCCGGGATGGAGAAGCTTTAAATCACCTTTAACTTGAGGCTCACACTCTCTTTGCTTGGGGATCTCAGAACAGCAACAGCAGTTAGACGGAGGAATGAATGATCCACGTGCTAACACGTCAGCAGAGGCAGCGGGAGAAGCAGCCTGGGCAACAGCAGGAACAAAGGTGTCATGTCACATGGCATTTAGAGAGAACAGTGGAGCATTCTAAAGGGGATGCATGGATCCAGTTAGCAGAGTAGGTGATGCTAGTCTTTTTCTCACTTAGTCTTCCCCCCTTCAACAAACACAGGATTGAACAGTCTCTGTGCCCGACACTCCGCAAGCTGCAGGAGGCAGGCAAGGAGTGATACTTGCTCACCAGGCACACTCTGGCCAGTGCCTGTTACAGGGAGGTTGCACAAAGGCATCTGGCAGATCCCTCAGTGAGTGAGGAAAAGGAAATGATTATAGAAGGTATATGGCCTGTGCGAGAGGGACCCTCTCCTGCCTGTTTTTTTTTTTGGAGGTACAATGAAGAAAGATTGTATATATTTAAGATGCACAGCACAAATAATTTGTTTTGCGAGTGTACTGTGAAACAATTAGCTTCAGCTAGTGAACACTTCCAGAATCTCATATGGATGTTGTGTGTATAACACGAATAAAAATGTGAATTTTTGAAAGAACAAGACTATGCCATATTTGTCAAAGTATAAACTAAAGGGGAAGACAAGAGTCCATAGTTTAAGATCTGATAAAAAGCAAGGCGAGAGAAAAGCATAAAGGTTAATCATTGGTGTGTCTTAGCTTGAGTGTGAAGTTGATCCAGTCTTAACCACTTACTTATATACTATTTGCTTAAAGACTACTTTTAAAACATATAATGGTGGCTTTGGAAACTTTGTCTCTTCAAAGACTTCTGGTAATGGTGATGGCAAGAAACAGCTAGAGTTTTAGAAGCCTTGAATTCTCACCAGAGCCTGTTTTGCCTTACGCCATATTCATCATCAAGGAAACGGATTTCTCTTAACTTTATGACAAACATCTGCAAGCCCCATGCCCAACTCTGCCACATCCCACCTTGATCTGCTAGGCTGGAACATCCATATCTCTCCCCAGATGATTATTTATGATTCTTGAATCTGGATCGTGCTTTACAGAAGTTCAGAAGCGGTGCTTTTGTGAAGCGTGAAGAACTGGGGATGACGTGGGATTCAGCGATGTCCCTCAGAACTCCCTCCTGCCCAGAATCTTAGGATGGGGTCTTATTGGAGAATGAATTTTTTTATAGATGTCAACTATTTAAGTTAAGGATATATTGGATTAGGACAGGCCCTGGTGTCCTTATAAGGTGACCATGGGGACACACACACACGAAAGACTAGTAGGTGGAGGTAGCTTTGGAGTGTGATGCTACCACAGTCCCCAGAGCCATAGAAAGTTGGAGAGAAAGGAAGGAATTCTCCTCAGCGCCTTTGAAAGGAATATCACCTGGACTTTAACTTGATTTCAGATTTCTGGGCCTATGAATTGGTACAGTAAAAAAAATTCAGTTGCAATAGGCCACCTTGTCTGTGATACTTTTCTTATTTTTTAAAGGAGCACAAGGGAACCAATAGACACAAGAAGGATTGCAGTTACAAACTAAAAGCAAAGAACGTCGGCTGGATAAAGAGAACAGCTTTCATCAGTGAACTAATGCATGGCAGGGTCTGGTTCTGTCTCTCACAGGGAGACACTGTAAGAGCTGCCTGCATAGGTTGGTAGCTGTGATTTACCTCAGTCCTAGAAGGTTCGAGTGAAGTCTAGTGTTTGCAGCTTCTCTTCTGTTTGCCTCAGGATAGACCCCAGAATTGATCATCTCCTTGATGCCACCATCTTCCCAGGCACTCAGCAAGAAGGATGGTTCAAGTTGGCCCATGAAAATCAGCCTTGGTGGCAGTAAGCTCTAGGCCTGGGAAAAACAGGTGTCCCGGGCCTATCTGCTGCCCCAAAGCTGGGGCTAGAACAAGTTCTCTAGAGTCTCAAGAAAAAAGTCAAGTTGAAGACTTGGAAATTGCTCTAAAAAAATTACAGCACATAGACCTGGGTTTGTGTTCTCAGTCTACTGTAGAAATTACTGTGCAAACTCAAACATGCAGTTATTTACTTCCTGGCTTTCTCTTTCTTTTGCCTGGTTCTCTGGAAATTAGAAACAAGAAAATAATGAATATTATTTTAACTGAATATTTGCTACAAAATTTGCAAAGTATTTTTGCTGAATTTGTATTCTAAATTGCAGAATTAACCATGTATCTCACTCTGCCCCCAGACAATTCATCTTAGATATCATCAGATATTACTTTTTCTTGGAGGAAGGGGGATGAGACTTCATTCTGTAACCTAGACTAGGCTTGAAATTGGCATCCTCTTGCATCTACCTCCCAAATTTTGGGATTACAACTGTGTACCACAACACCTGGCTCCAGTGTAATAATAATAAAGAGCTATTCTTTCCACCAAAAAAGGGCCCGCCCTACTTGACCACACATTACATGGTCACCCAAGTTATGAGGCATTCCCATGCACACACAGAGGAAAACATTCAGGTTTAGACCTGAGCCTGGGCTAGTGACTGTAGAAAACACAGTGGTCAGAGGTCAGTCATTCTCCCTGGAGAAGGGTGTTCTGTGTATCTACCACTAACATACACACATGTTATTTTCATTACATTTCATTTCAGGGTAGAGGGAAAATGTCATTAGTGTATAATACTGTAGAGAGTTGGGTTTCAAATACAAAATATCCAGTGCTCTCCTTAATAATTAGATGATTGGTTTCCTAATGCTTTACATGATGCAGAAATCCTTGGTATATTCCACAGCTGTTCAAGCTGTGCTGTGGTATTTGAGCAAATTGATTGCAATTTTTGGATATGCCTGGAATTCATTATATTTTGTTTTACATTTAAAATAATGGAATATAGTCATCCTCATCCCCTCCTCCAACCAACTCTCTGGCACACTTTCAGGAAAAAGTTGCATTGCGAATGAGAGGTGCTGGCCTTCTTGGGCTGTGCAGATGAACTGAAACAGGCTGTGCCACACAGTGGATGCCTTCCCCCTAATGAACATGAAAATGTTATTATATGGTAAGTAGGAATGTGAGTCCCCAAGCTCAGTGCCCAAGAAGATGACCTTATTTATATGTCAAGGGGCCGTTCAGCCTTGGTGACAGCAATTTAATCTTAGTTAGAGGGAATTCTGGGGTATACCTGGCACTCCGGGTCTTGGGTATAGGAGCCCACTGGGTCTTAGGTCACAAGTGCATTTGTGTCACTGCCAAGGTCTTTCTGGTCCCTGGGTGTGTTCCTTCAGGTCTCTGCTGACTCCATCTGGGGCACAGAAGACTTGCTGCATAGCCAGCTGTGATCTTTGCCATGACAAGCCATGTTAGTTTTTGAGTGCTGTTGTCACAGATGGCCACAAACCCAGCTGCGTCCGAGCCACAGATACACTAACTCACAGGTCCAGAGGTCAGTGGTCCCACAGGAGTGGCACAGACTCAAACAAGGTCTCCCTTTGGGAAGCTGTGCAGAAGAATCCATGGGCTTGCTTTTGTCACATTTGGAGGCCACCTGCATTTACCGACTCAGAGCCCCTTCCTGCACCTTCAAAGGCAGCAGCCAAGCAGCGTCTTGCATCCTCCCTGATTATGTTCTATGGCCTCCCACCCAGAAAGAGCCTGGACCACACTGGCTCCACCTGGAGACTTAAACACCCCTGCAGTTCTTTCACTGCACAAAGCAATGTAGTCTCGGATCCCAAGGACTAGGATGCGGCCTTTGGGGGGACCTTTCAACACCCTTGCAGATTCCAGTTAAGTTTCAACCCCAGGACAAAAGGCTGAGGTGCCTACTTAACATATCAAAGCAGACCTGGCTTCCAGGTTCTCCCAGCATCCCTCAGTCCTTACCCTTTGCCAGGGATGGCTGGCATACCCAGAACTTTCCAGCCCAGGAAAGTTCTGGGCTGCCCTTCCCTCAGAGGTTCTTCCCTATAACATCCAGTCATCTCTGTTTCCCGCCCCTTTATGTACCTTTGGCCTGTTGGCTGCTGCACTTGGTTCCCCTCTTTCCCTTCCCCTCCCTGTCTCCCGCATGGCCCAGCTCAGTCTGGCCATGTCCACTCTGGACTCTCCCAGATGCCTCTGCCTTTGACTATGCTCTGCCACCTATCTATGATAAACTTGCTCCTCCACCATACCTAGGGCAGGCACGTCCTTTCCTTTCCTATCCTTTTTATTTATTTATTTTCATTCATCTGCTAGTCCCCCCCACCCCCGCCGCAAGGCTCTCTCGACATCATCATTCAGTCTCCAGTCTGGCACATACCTCTCTGTTTTTATACCTTCACATCCCCATTAGCTCTCCCCACCCTCACTTCCGTCCTGGAGAACTGTATTTCAAGTTTGGATGCAGAAGGTATGACTCCTCTCTCTCCTAAACATTTCTCCTAAACCCATAATCTGCTAAGTGTTCCCAAATATTTAGGCTTCTGAAACACACAGACACACACAGATACACACAGACACACACAACAACTTATTGTCAGTTTCTGATTTTTGGTCAGCCACTCCCTCTTCCTGAGATTATAGGCCAGGGATAACTCATTGACAAAAAGGATGGAAGCAAAGGGTTGAAGTATGGGAAGAAGAAAAAAAAAATCTATACATTGGTATCGTATGTACTAATTTAAATACAGAACCTTCTGAAGCTGAGCACTAAGGCATTCGGTGGGAATGGGGCGTGGGATCTGGCAGCATAAGCAGGGCTCCCGAACTCCACCTCCCTCTGCTGTCTTCTCACCCTGCTCCCTTTCCCTGCAGCTGCCTGGCTCTGCACAGGATCACCCCAACTCCTTTCAAACCAGTGCTTAAGTTCTACAGAAAGACCCCCATCCACATTCTGCTTTTAGCACGACCAAGACAGGTGGCATTCTCACCAGAAACCGTACTCACCAAGACAGACGAAGCTAAACCAACCCACTTTACAGCCAGGCAAGACTGTCTGGCTTTCTCCCTTCACTCTTAACCCGTCTGCCATTTTTATCTTTCTCCATGACTCCAAATAGGCACCCCATTATTCTTTGACACAGCAAAAAGCCAGGGAGCTCCTCTTCTTCCTGGTCACTATTAGAGCCCATATTGGCAAATCTGCCCATCTGCTCTTCCACTTGACTCCCCCAGCCTGAGGCATCCCCCCCATGAAGGATAGATGGAAGCACCCAGTCTTCGAGTCTTAGGCTGTCTGCACCACGCACACACACACACCATATGAAAAACAATATAAAAGCATTTCAAGAATGTGGTAACTATACAGTTGGGGAGCAGAAAAGTACACTTTCCAGTCGGACATGTGGAATTTTAATGAAGAAAAATGCTCTAGTTGGTTGTCTGGTGTTGTAATAAATACTATGACCAAAAGCAACTTGAGAAAGGAAGACTTTATCTTAGTTTCTAGGTTATAGTTCATAATTGAGAGGTGGCGGGACAAAACTCAAGGCAGGAGTTTGAAACAGAAACTATGGTGGAACACTGCTTCCTGGTTTGCTCTTGGGTCATCATCCATTTTCAGCTAGCCCTCTTAAGAAGTCCAGGTCCCAGATGCTCAGAGATGGCACCACCCATAGTGGACTGGGCGCTTCTACAGTAATTAGCAATTAAGGCATTAATAAGCAATGAATGCCCCACAGGTCAATCTGATAGAGGCAAATCCTTAGCTGAGATTCTCTCTTCCAAGGTATGTCATGTTGACAGCCAAGATTAGAGATGATATGGGCCTGGGAATATAGATTAGGGGAAGAGTCATTGTTCTGCATGTGTGAGGCTGTAGATTTCAATCCTTAGCTCTAAAGGAAAGGAAGGAAGGAAGGAAGGAAAGAAGGAAGGGAGGAAGAAAGAAGGGAAGGAAGGGAGGAAGAAAGAAGGGAAGGAAAGAAGGAAGAAAGGAAAGAAGGAAGAAAGATAAAAATATTCAGGGCAATCTAACTTAGAGGACTTCAGTAGACATTTGCATATGACAAATAGTGCATGAAAGTTGTTCAACATTAGGTATTAGAGAAGCACAAATCCAAACTTCAAGGAGGTGCATCCCCATAACTACTAAGATGGTTACTATCCACTGTTGAAAGTAATACCACATTGAAAGTAATAGGCATTGCTGAGGACGTGGAAACCTGGAGCCTCACATGCATGTAAAATGTAAATTGCTGGATACCAAAAAATGTGTTAAAAACTGAATTACCATATGGCCCAGAAACTCCACCCCAGGTCAGCAGGCAGAAACTCTGAAAATTGGCTCTCAATTGGTATATGTGCTTACAAACAACGTTGAGAAGAACACCGAAGAGGAAGCAATCTGCATACACATCAACAGACCTTACGATACAGTCATAAAATAAGCTTATCAATTGTAAAAGGACTGGAGCGTAGCCAAGAGTATTGGCAATAGCCTGAAATACTTGGAGGTCTATGTGACCACACTGGCCATCAACTCACAAAAGAGGAAACTCATCTCTGATACTGGGGTTTTTATTGCTAGCGTGGGGTATTGTCCTCTTCCATTATAGAACAATTTCATTAAACCTCTTTTTATATATGTAAGTATTTTAGGAAGGTCCTACAGTAGTAGGTTTCACATGGCCTCTTTGAAAGGTCTTTAGTGTTAACTGTCCCTTCCATATTCCCTCATCCGTTATCCCACCCCCTTCCCTGCCTTCCCCGTTATATTGTTCCCTTTTAGTCCTTCACACGACGGTGTTCTATCTCCCTTCCCTTGAAGGAGCCCGCCAATTCCACAGACCCTTACTAAATTCCTGACCTCTGCATGGATCCAAAATGGAGCATACAGATCTGAAGACTCAAAGCTAACATCCACAAATGAGACAAAATATCTAACACTTGTCTTTCTGAATGAAAGATCATTTCTAGATCCATTCATTTACCTGTGAATTTCATAATTTTGTTTTTCTTAACATCTAAACAATATCCCATCATCTAAACAGACTACATTTTCATTACCCATTCATCAGTGGTTGGATAGCTAGGCTGTTTCCGTTTCCTGGCTATTATGAATAGAGCAAAAATACTTCATATTCTAGCTGTTGAAATAATGGTCGTTAAAATATATGCCCAATAAGAAAACCGAGAGCTTCTTTTTTCACATTTTCAAGATCCAAGTTGTGATCAATGTACCTTTCTACTTTGAGCTTGTATATTGCAAGAGAACGTAGTAGGTCATTTTAATTTGTGTGAGTAGGCAACATCTAAAAATGTGCTTCATGATATCAACTCTCATCAGAAAAGCAGCCTTAGGGAAGGAAGAGGAAATACATATCCCACATTTATGGACAGGTGACAGAAGTGTGAGTCTGTCATATACCAAACAGGCACAAGTAACACCCGGATATTTATGATACATCAGTCTTCCTCCCACAGAGTAATGAGGAAAATATTGGGCAAAGGAACCTGAAAACTTTTAGTTTAAGAAAACATTTAGTATTTATTTCATTGTCGCAATGGCTTAGTGTTTCATTACCATATTAGTGAAAAAATGTCCCTTCCCCACATCAAGATGATAATTTAGCTTTAAAATATAAAATAACTGGAAAATCATCAATATGCTAAAAAGTTTAGGAAAATCACCAAGAGATTCTATCTATCTATCACCTATCAATTATCTATCACCTATCAATCATCTATCTATCAATCACCTATGTATCATCTGTTTATCTATTTATCTATCTATCCTCTATCATCTATCTATCCATCTCTCTTTCCCTTTCTTTCTCCCCACCTCCTAATTAAGATCTTTATATTTGTGAGGCTGATAAATAGCCTTCCCCCACCCCTGTGTGTATAATTTTTTTTAAATTTTTTTTTGTATATAGAATCACTACGTCACTTAGGCTGGCCTCAAAGTTGTTGCAACTCTCCGGACTCTAGTAAAATAGTCTAGAGCTCCCTTTTGACTGTATCTAAGAGCTTCTATACCTCAGTAACTTGAGTCATATACAGAAAAGCACTGCTATTGAACCTGGAGGCATGGTGCAGAGGTAAGAGCACTGGCTACTTTTCCAGAGGACCCAATTTTAGTTCCCAGCACCCATGGGGCAGCTCACAACTGTCTGTAACTCAGTTTCAGAGGCTCTAATGCCCTCTTCTGGCCTCCACAGGCAATTCATTCACATGGAGTATATACATTCACAGAGGCAAACATCCATACATAGAATATTAAAAGAAACACTTGCTACTGAGCATCCACAACTTGCTAGATTCTGCTGCATGGATGTATGATGGATAAACATAGTCTGTTGCATATATATATATGTCTTCATTTAATACTCACCCAGATCTCATGAATAAGTGCAGCCATCTCATTTGTAGAGATGAGAACCCTGAGGCTGGGAGAGTATAATTGTCTAAGGTCCCATAGCTAAAGCCAAATTCAGGTTCAAGCACAGGGTCTTCGGCCTTCAAGAGCAAGGCTTGAGAATACAAGTTAATGAGTTAATGAAGAACCTAGCATGCCAACAGCAAACCAGACTCCTGTAGGTTGAGAATGGAAATCAGTGCCAGCCTGGATTTTGGGGATGACGACTAACCTTCTCACAAGGATTTTTCATGCATACTCCGAGCTCCTTGCATTATGCAATGTGCATGAGACAGCTTCGTTCCTGCCTTAACAGAGCTTCCAGTCTAGAGGCTGGCTTAGTCCCAGCCAGTGATCCAGTGGCTCTGAAGTGCTGTGAAAGTGAGTCAAAACATAGCCCAGAAGAACCTTCTGACTTCCAAATAGACTCTCGAGATGATGCGGAAGAGGTGAAAAGACATCGTTTAACAACAGCCAACAGAATGATTTTAACAAGATGTCTTTGACGGCTTCAACAGGCATTGACAGGGTGGATGCCAGGTACATTCAAGGCAACAAGCTCTGTTTCATAAGACATTCCAATGTGCTGTGGCCATCTTCTGTTTCATAAATAAAAGCATCTCCTAAAAGAAGGTTGCCTTCTGTTAAAAGATCACAGGGCATTCAAAGATTGCATTATTATCTTAAAAGGGACATGGAGATAAGATACCCTTCCATATAGGGAACCTGGTTAACTCAAGGGCACAGGGCAGGGTGCTCCATACCAGATTACATACAGGCAAGGACCACAGAATTGGGGCATTCAGGTCGTGTCTCACTCCAATGCATCTAACTGTGGAAACTCAATCAGGTCCAGAAATGAATCAATTTCCTTTGCCTGTGTCCTTAAATTTGATGAATAGAGCCTTTGCTTAGAGCTACTGAAGCTGCTATTCATCTCAGTTAGTTGCTAAATAAAACGTTGTTCTTGGATGTAATTCTGGTGGATATGACTTTGGAGATTTTTTTTTCGTTTAACTATGTAAGCCCAAATTATTCCCCAAGTGATTCTACACTTGAGCTATTTTTGTTACACAAGCTCCATATTTCTTTCCACCTTAGACTAGCAACTCAGAAGACCACATTTTCTTGTTGAATATAAGGGAAAATCTAGCACAATTACACACTTTGTGATCAACAGCCAACGTCATCCTTATTGAGAATTTCTTTTCTTACATGTATACATATGTGTGCTTTATTGTGTGCGCACATTATGCATATATGCAAGCAGCAGTGTGTGTGTGTGTGCACGTGCGTGCGCACGTGTGTGTAAGCTAGAGGTCAATGTTTGCTATGTTCCTCAATTGCTCTCCACCTTATGTTTTGAGACAGGGTCTCTCACGGAACCTGAAGCTCGCAGAATCGAGGCAGAGCAGGGGAGCAGCAATTTCCTGGGATCCGCCTCCCTCTTCCCTGCTCTCAGCACTTGGGTTACACATGGCAAGAGCTGCACCTGGCTTTTCCATGGGAGCTAGGAATCCAAACTCAGGCCTGCGAGCCTGCTTAGAAGCATTTGACCCACTGAGCTAGCTCCACAGCCCTTAAGAATCATAAATACTTTTCTAATCAGTGCAACTTGATAACCTGGGGAAAGTTTTGAGCCTTTAGATATACACAGCTTCAAGTCACAAAGAAAGATAAAGCTTGAATAAACGTTCTGGCCAGAGAATTAGCAATGTTGAGCTGAAATAGGGTTGAATGGAACTCTTTTCACTCAATAATCCATATTCTGCTGACTTCTGTGATGAAAGATGAGCTCAGTCATGGAACTAGTGGATGGTAGGATGTAACTGGGTCAAAAGTATTTTATTCCCCTTTCTTTACATTTTTAAATAAAATGTTATTTTTAATGTCATGAGGCATGTTTACAGCTTAGAAACAAATGTAACAAGTAAAAGCCTCACTTTCTGTTTTCAATGAATAGCCTTCGTGAGCCTTTGTGAACAGTTTCCAGAACTTACATTTCTTAATCTTTCTAAGCCATAGGACTAAGGTTTATATTAGGTGAAGAATAGCATGATCTGGAGAGTGGGACCCATGTACTCAGAGGTCACACAGTTTCTGGCAACATGTGAGTCCATTTGAACTGGATGTTATCAAGACTGTGCATGAAGTAAACCATCTTGTTAGTTGCTTAAAGTCTTTGTGAATTTTACACACACATGGATGGCTGTGTTATACAGTGAATGCTATCCTAGACTTCAGGGGCAAGCAGTGCAGTGTTGGGTGGAAGATCTCAAAGAAGAAATTCCTGAGCCTCCTGGCCTGGAGGTTTCAGTGCGCCTGGCTAAAGAATTTCTGTTGTTTCGTTGAGAGTCACAGAAGCTTAGGCACGTTGCTGGTCACTTAGACAAATGTAAGATATTCAATTGTTTAATTATTAAACATATTTTAGGGACTAGTAATGTAGGTGAATGATAGACTATGCTTGCCTTGTATGTGTGAGTCCCTAGTTTTTATCTCCAGAGTTGCCAAGAAAGGAAACAATGGTGTGTTGGTGTGTCTTTCTCTATGTGTGTGTGTATGTGTGTGTTTTAACATAAGAATGCTACCCATAAAAAATAGAGTAACAATCATAAATGACATATAAATAATTTATATAAATATAAATATATTTATTTATATGAGTATAAAGATAAATGCAAGCTGAATCTCTGTTAAATGAAAATCCAAGAGTTAAAGGGAAAGAAAATCTCAAGTGGAGAGCCCCAAAGAATTATTGCCTTAAAAATCTTGATTTCTGATACCTGCATAGGAGACATCATTTCCTTAGCTCCTCCCAGCACAGGTGTGCACACACTGATGCTAGGCATATCCTTGATGTTGCCATGCTGAGATCAGCAGAGAGTCCGAACATCTTCCAGAAACGTCTCTACCTTGACCAAATGGTGTCCACATAACTTGATTCACTGGCTTCGCTTTTCCAACCAGCTTGCCTGGTCTTTAGTCCTAGACCTTCTTGTTGGTTTCTGTTGGGTTAACCTGCCCTGTCCATTGGCTCTTTGACCCAGGCTCTTTGAATTCTAAAGTCACACCTGCTTTAGCTTCACTATGGAGCTGAAGGCGCAAATGAGGATCAAAAGCTTTGCAGCTGCTCAGTCAAGCTTGAGCCATGGTGTGCTAATGCGCTGTGCTAAGAGGGATCTCTCCAGTGGGTAGAGGTTCAGGACCATTCTGTATTAGTAATGGTTCTTTATTACAGGTGACAGACTCTACATCAGCTAGCTTAAGTAACAAATAGTTCATCAGAAGGAATTAGGTAGCTTGTAGAATTTCTGGGAAGGCTAGAGAAGTAGATCTGAGACTCCAAAAGTCTCTAATTGTGCCCCAAATCCGGGTTCCTCATGCACTGCATTTAACAGTTCTGGTCTCCATCCGCAGGGCCACCACTCTCTAGCAGCATGGTTTCTTGGCGACAGACTGGCTGCATGTGGAGCCTCAGTGCAAGGACGCTGCACTCCAGCCTTTGGAGCACAAGAAGGAAAAGTGAAAAGGAACTGACATTGTATTGCAGAGATCCATTTTTAATACGTGCCATATGCTAAAGAGGGAAGGAGATTCCCGTATTACTCATGGGGCATGACAAACCCCAGCCATGAATGTGGAAATTTGGAGCCTAGATAGAAGGAAGTTCCAATGAAACGGAGAAAGAACCTAGCTCAAGTGACAGGGGGCCATTGCAGCAGGAAGAGAGAGCCATGCCAGGAGTCATTGTGAATGACTCAAGGTGGCTGTGCAGTATAGACACAGACTACAGTCACAGGTCAGACTTCTAGGTGTGACTGTCCCCCACTTACTAGTTACATGACTTGAGGTTTTTTGTTTGTTTGTTTGTGTGTATGTGTGTGTGTGTTTTAAATTTGGTTTTGTTTTTGTAAGTCTGAGGGTTAAACCCAGGGCCTCACACATCAATCAAGCTCTCTCACTGATCCATATCCATACATATGTATGCATATATAATATTATAATATTAATAGTATATTACATATCATGATAAAGATAAGATTATATGTTGCTGAGTGATGGTGGCACACACCTTTAAGCACAGCACTAGGGAGACGGAGGCAGGCGGCTCTCTGTGAGTTTGAGGTCAGCCTGGTCTATACAGCTAGTTCTAGGATAACCAAGGTTACACAGAGAAACCCTGTCTTGAAAAACGCAAAACAAAACAAAACAAAACAAAAAAGAATACATGTAATATAAAGATGTGCCTACCTACAATGGAATTATGTGTTTTGTCTTTTAAAATTTTATTTTAAAATTCAAAAATGTTCATTTTTTGAGTGTTTTGCCTATATGTACCGTGCATGTGCCTGGTGCCCACAGAGGCCACGAAAGGACACTGAATTCTCTGTAACTGGAGTCAGATGTTTGTGAGTTGCCGTGTGGGTGATGAGACTCAGAGCCAGGTCCTCTGGAAGAGCAGCCAGTGCTCTTAACTGGTGAACCATCTCTCCAGCCCCTGAATTATATATTTGAGTAAACCCATTATTAACTAAAATTACCAAAAGTTGAAAGTGCATTTAGTACAACTAATTTCACAGACGTGAAAGCATAGAAACACAGTTCATAGCCCTGGTCATTCATCCTGTGGCTCATTTACACCAGCCACCATCCTCAGAGAAGTTTTTTGTTGTTGTTGTTGTTGTTTGATTTTTTTGAGGCAGGGTTTCTCTGTGTAACAGCCCTGGCTATTCTAGTACTCACTCTGTAGACCAGGTTGGCCTTGAACTCACAGAGATTCCCCTGCCTCTGCCTCCTGAGTACTGAGACTAAAAAGCATGTGCCACCACTGCCTGGCCTCAGAACAGATCTTATTGTCTGTTGATGGCCCAGGAAAAGATCAACTTGAAAATGTGAAGTGTTGCATGTATCACCTTTGCACCACAAGAAAATCTTTAAAAATTATCATGTAAATACAATGTGTTATGGGCTGTCCCGCTAATGCCTCATATTTTAAAAATTTCTAGTTACAATCTTGTAAGATGATGTGTGTGTGTGCCTGAGAGAGAGAGAGAGAGAGAGAGAGAGAGAGAGAGAGAGAGAGAGGGAGAGAAGGAATTTACCCCTTATTTCCTGCCTAACTGCTAACTGCTCATCTTGGGACCTCTCATCTCAGGTTCTCAAGCTCTTGCACTAGGATTTAGGATTTATAACAAATCCCAGCTTTAGGCTTTTGGATTCAGATTGAATTATATACTACCAGCTAACCTGGGGCTCCAACCGACAAAGCGTAAACCGGAGGACTTAGCCTCCATAATCACGTGAACAGGTTCTTCACAAACTTTCTGTTTCAATCTCGCCCCCTCCCTCTCCCTATGTGTGGCTCTCTCTGTCTTACTCAACAAAAATGTGTTCATATTTGTATATTAAACTGAAACTCATAAGTTGGAAGAGTCTCAGAAAAAAATGGTTTATATTTTTATGATTTTATTGATTTTATTTCATACAAGGTATTTTGATCATATTCACCGCTCCCCCAACTCCTTTCAGTGTCTCAACCACCCCCCTACCCACCCAATTTTACTCCTCTCTCTCCCTATCCCTTCCCCCCAATTCCCCCTAAAGGGTTTTGCTGTTGTTGTTTTATTTTTATGTTATTTATTTTTATTTTGTGTATATGAGTATTTTATCTGCATGTATATATGCGTGCCATGCTTATGCAGTGCCCATGGAGGCCAGAAGAGGACTTCAGAACCCCTTGGAGCTGGAGCTACAGACAGTAGGTAGCTGCCATGTGGGTGCCACAAACAAACCTGGCTCTCTGGAAGCGCAGTCAGCGCTATCTTTATGTAGCCTCTTGGGATGACGCAGTCCCTTAGGAAAAAAATTGGATACCAGGGTGGGGTGGGGGCTGGAGCAGGGGGTGATGGCTATCTTGGCACTACATGGGTAAATCTAGAACAAGGGTAGATAAGCATTCAGTGCCTACTGTGATCTGAAGGTGTACCCCCAAAATTCACACATTGACTAGCGTATGGAGACATGGAGCCATTTCGGTTGGATGGGCCCACTGACCTTATGCAAGGGCTGTAGACAGTTGCTGCTTTCTGTCCTCTGAGCCACACAGCAAGAAGGCCACACAGGAAGCCTGTTAGTGACCAGCCTCAAGAACTGTGAGAAATAAATACCTGTCATGCATACATTACCCAGTCTGAAGTATTTTGATACAGTAGGAGGAATGGCATAAGACAGGGCTAACACAGTAATCCAGTGGTCCGTTTCCATCTACTCAATAAGGCCAACACAAATATCATCATGATTTATCATTTCTTGTTGTTTTATAACTCAGTGTGAAATAATTTTAAAAATTGTGTAATAACCATCATAAAGTTAAAGCAGGAATTTACTTTTTACATTTATTTATATATTCATTTCTGTATTGGGGGGCTGTATTTCGAAGGTTAAGCTCAGGTCATCAAGCTTGGTGGCAAGTGCCTTTAGCCACTGAGCCATCCTTCTGGCCCAGCAAGATGGGGAATTTTAATAACATCTTGGTAATGGACTTAACAACTTAATGTTGTGCCTTTTAAAACTATAATTTAGAAAATTATATAAGAAATTATATAATTATATAAGAAAATCTTTATAAAGACCTTCTAGCCACCAAGGGTTTAAAATTCCCAGATCTATATGAAGCTTTGAGAGTGCAGAATCTTTTTTTTTTGAGTCCTGTTATTGAGAGTTTTCATGTTCCCATTTTCTGTCATTTCCTGTTCTCAAGAATGGAAACATAAGAGATTTTTCAGAGTCATTCCAATGGGTATGTGTGTCCCAAGTGGAAAGGGTGGTCAAGATGCTTCTCTGGTTAAGAACATTCACACGTTCCCATCCTTTAACACAGGCTAACTTTGGTCCCCAGTGCTAAGCAGTTCTAGAAGTCAACAAGAGGCTGCAGAACCACCTGGGAAGGAAAGTGGGCATTTGCCTCCAGACCCTTGCCTGGCAACAGAGCCAGTCCTGCATGGGTTACTTCACTTCTCTGTGGCTTTATCTGTTATCCAAAAGGCAAGCTAGGATGATACAGTTAAGGACAGAGAGTAGAAGCGGGATGGATGCTGCAGGCCAGACCTTTGACATTCCCTGCTGGTTCTGGGGCTGCAGGCAGGTCTCTGTATATACAGGACCGTTGGGTAAGCCTTCTACCAAGCTGCTTGCTCCAGGAGCTGGTAGGCAACATTGTTGCCCACCTGAGAAGTGAGGGAATCTTTCCATTCTTCCCCAATAAGGCCCTGCTGTCTTTTCAAGCTCAGTATAGTTCCTATACTTAAAACTACTGTGTGTTGTTTGCAAGCTTTGAAAAAAAAAAAAGCTTTCCTTTTGAGCAACTTTGCCATTGCAGGAAAGATGATCTTTAAATTTGTTCACTTAACATCTTCCAAAACCATGGTTGTTCAGAATTTATACTTCACCATAATAGATAACCCAAAGCATTATATTAAGATAATTATGATAAAACATTAGATACAAAGTTGGATGAGATATAGGATAAGAAAGAGTGAAAAGAAAAACAACAAAACATCAACAGTATCTATTTGGGGCGGGGCGGGGGGGGGGTATAAGAGATAGGGTGGGGGTGGAGATACAAATGTTTCTCCTGTTTGCCTTCCAGAACTAACATGAATTAAACACAATACTACAGACATGCAGGAAAAGCAAATCCACCCAAGAGTTACTACAATAGCCCCTCAGCCACAACTACATGTTTAAGAAGCAATTAAAATTTCTGTTTCCACTCCTAAAATAATTTATAAGTTTGTAAAGGTTGATGTGAAAATAGTGAGCTGCAGCTCCTCTTACAGTTGACTCTAATTTTATGGCCATGGATTATCCATATGATAGCAGTGAACACAGGCTGGATTTACGGTAAGCGCCTTTTTCTTCAAGGAAAGTATATTAAAGTGACACTCTAATGCCCCGATCATCTCTTCCTGGAAGATCAGTAGCCCTTAACTTACCATCAAATACGAAGTCAAAAGCAAAGTTAAAAGCCCAAAACAACGACAACAGCAGCAACAACAACAAATCAAGAGCAGAAGGCACGGTTTCTGCAACAATTCCAAATATGCACTATCAGCTTGCTTTCTCCAGCAGCAGCCTGCACCAGAATCCTAACAGAGACTCACTTATCGCCAGATGGGGTAAAGATACCCCACGAGAAATCCACAGCCCCCGTCAGCCTGTGGCCAGGACAGAGCACATGAAATGATAAGAATGCCAGTGTTTAAAAGAGCTGTGACTTTCTGAAGCACAGGGGCACATGGACTTTGTCAGCCTGATGTTTTAACGAGGAGACAGATGCCACCCTTTTGGTCGGCCAACTTTTTTCTTGGGGTAGGGGGTGGGGAGGCTTCTGATGATACTAATTATATCTGAAGTTGCAACCAAGAGAAATTTGGCCTCTAGATTACTGTCCTGACCAGCAATGGACCTTAGGATTGGATATTTACTACTACTACTATTTATAATAATAATAATTTTGTGAAAGTATAGTGTTAGAAGCATTTTACTATTATTTAATACTGATCATTTGAGTTTTCCAACTTCTAATGAAAAAAAGTTATTCAGGCAATTTCTGTGAAGAAGATGAATGACAAATGGTTTGAAGCAGAATTTCTCTCTTCAACAACAGTGAGCCTTTTGTTATTATCATGAGAAGATGTTACCAAGAGAAGTCGATTTGTATTTTACCTTTTAAATGTAATGTATACTATGATTCAATTCCACAAAACAGGTTTTGAAGTAGATAAATCTGTAATGGTAGCTTCGAGAATGTTCCTTTGACTTGGGATTTATTATTTCTGTGTCTCTGGTGAGAGCACTGCACATGCTTATAAATCTACGTGGTTTCTTTTTGTGTTTCACTCCTTCATGTTAATGGACTCTATAACTGTTACATAAAACACTTCTATCAGCAAAGGTTTGGGAACAAACATTTACACCAAGACTGTTTAAAAGTTGGCAGCCTTGGTGAACGGTAAATAACAGTGAATAGGACAGAACATAAATACACAGATCAATTTAATAAAAGATTGTCTCCAAAGAATTAAAAACAGGGTTGCCTGGACTGTCAGGGAAGACATTTCTAGGGCTCAAATCAATGCAGTCAGAGCGAGGAAGCGTCATGGCTTCCGAGTACCAGGTCTGGGTTCCTTTACATGAAAACATTTCCTTTGGTTTTTGGAATAAAATCCGTTTCTAATCAATCTTCTGTTTCATGTAAGTTGTGACATGGCTTTACCTGTCCTTCCCACTTTTCACTTAACATGCAGGAATCCAACCACACATCCATGTTCCTCAGTGAGCCATTTTGACCAAGTTCTTAGAAAGTCAGTCATCTGTAAAATCTCCATCTGATGTGGGATTCCCCTTTGTGTGCTGTGATTACCATTAATGAATAAAGAAACCGCCTTGGAATATTGATAGGGCAGAACTTAGGTAGGCAGGGAGGACTGGACTGAATGCTGGGAGAAAGAAGGGTGGAGTTGGAGAGATGCTATGAAACCACCACCAGAGTCAGACATGTTGAATCTTTGCTGGTAAGCCACTGCCACGTGGCAATATACAGATTAATAGAAATGGGTTAAATTAATATAAGAGTTAGCCAATAAGAAGCTAGAGCTAATGGGCCAAGCTGTGTTTTAATTAATACAGTTTCTGTGTGGTTATTTTGGTTCTGGGTGGCCAGGATGAACAAGCAGCTCCTCCTACATCCATCACACTTGAACTTCATAGAGGAACATGAATGTTTCCAATGGACCTTGATTCCTCGTTTGTAACATGATGGGCCTGCTTGTTGGGGTTTCTGTCCTGCCCAGTTCCCACAGCCAGTAAGCCCCAATGAAATTACACAGAGGTCTATATTAATTATAAACTGATTGGCCCATTATCTCAGGCTTCGTATTAGCTCTTATAATGTATACCAGCCCATTATTCTAGTATAAGTTAGCCACATGGCTCAGTACCTTTTGCAGCAGGGTAGGTCACATCCTGCTTCTTCAGTGTCTGGGCAGGACTGCAGAAAGAGCTTCCTTCTTCCCAGAATACTCCTGTTCTCATTGCCCCACCTCTACTTCCTGTCTGATTTTCCCACCTATACTTCCTGCCTGGCTATCAGCCAATCAGCATTTATTTAAAATATAATTGACAGATATGGAATTAAACATAATTGACAGAATACAGAATTGTTCTCCCATACCACTCGTTTTCAGAAGTCTCTAGCAATAATTCTTTTTTTTTTTTTCTCATGGTTGTTCTGGGAAGCGTATGCAATGTGTGTGCTTTGCATGCAGCAGGCACTCCACAAAAGCTAAATACCTCCACTTTGTGCTCTTTGGGTTATTCACTGGCAAACTGCTCTTTAATGCTGTCCACACGTGCCAGTTTTGAAACATCTTTGACATCCTGCATCTGCTCTGGCTGGTAGCTGAGAGAGCTCAGGTGTGACACTTCCGGGAAGCACTAAGATTGCTAGGAGCTGGACTACATAATCAAATATGGTGTCATGCTATATTACAGTATATCAGCTGGGGATTGTCAGGACTTTTATTTTTTTTCTTTCTAGACCTAATCAACACATTTAATCACAAGCCCCTGTCAGAGTTTTTATTGCTGTGAAGAGACACCATGACCATGGCAACTCTTACAAAGAGAACATTTAATTGGGGTAGCTCGATTACAGTTTCAGAGTTCAGTCCATTATCATCATGACAGTGACTATGGCAGTGTGCAGGCAGAGGTGGTGCTGGAGTAGTAGCTGAGAGTGCTACATCTTAAAGGGAACAGGAAATGGCCTGAGACACTGGGTGGTATCCTGAGCATAGGAAATCTCAAAGCCCGCCCCAGCAGTGCCACACTTCCTCTAACAAGGCCATACATACACACTCCAACAAAGACACACCTCCTAATAGTGCCACTCTTTATGAGATTATAGGGGCTAATTAAACTACCACAGTCCCCAAAAGATTACTGTTATCCATGGTTTTTACCCCAATCCATGTTTTCCCATCTATGTCCAGTTAATGTGTTCTTGTCATTTGCTGTATACAACTCTTGAGTATCTCCTTGCAAAGTCCCTTTCTCACCAATGCAGCCACCTGGCCACCTGGCTAGCTTAGACCCAAAATAATCACACAGAAAACTGTATTAATTAAATCACTGGTTGGCCCATTAGCTCTAGCTTTTTATTGGCTAACTCTTAACCCATTTCTATTAATCTGTATATCACCATGAGGTTGTTGCCTACCAGCAAAGTTTTGGCATGTCTATCTTCAGCAGCAGATCCATGGCGTCTCCCTGACTCCACCCTTCTTCCTCCCAGCATTCAGTTCCGTCTTCCCTACCTACCTAAGTTCTGCCCTATCAACAGGCCAAGGCAGTTTCTTAATTCATTTACCAAGAAAAGCAACACACAGTCAGAAGGACCTCCCACACCATTTTCCCTTTTCTGTTTAAATAAAAAGGAAGGCTTTAACATAGTAAAATTCTAGCAAGAATTATAGTTACAATATTTATATCTACTTTATCTTTTATCATAACTAAGGAAAACTATAACTATAAATTCTTCAACTCCATGAAAGACTCCAGAAGGATATAATATTACCTAAGTAAACAGGAAGTGAATTGTAAGCAACTTCCAAAACTCTAGAAATGGCAAAGACGTCTCACTGCCTGAACAGTCACCCAAAGTTCTTCTGTACCATTGGGGCATCCATCTTCAGCCTACAGGCCCATAGTATCCAGCAGACTTTTCCATGAAGCAGGAAATTTCAAAGGCAGATCAGTTACTTTCTTCTGTATCCTGCAGACTGTCTCACAGACTCTTTCATGAAGCAGGAACCCCAAAGGATAGTCTTACCTTTAGGCAAGTTCAGCAGTCATTTCTCTGTGGATCTTGCAAATCCAGTGAAGCAGTCCAAGAAAGAGCAGTTTCTTGTCCAAATGGCTAACCAACTTCATAAGGAGACTCTTTGATGCCCATCTTCCTCTTGAAGTAGCTTGGTGTTGCCAGGAGCAGATGTGTCTCATTGTCATGAAAAGTCTTAAGTTCTTAAACATTTTAAATGCCATATTCTGAAGGTTTCTGAAAGATTTGAAGAATATCTATCTAACTGAAATATATCTCTATATATCTAGAAAACCTAACTAACATGACTACAATCTTGACTATTATAGATGACTAGCAATTAACCTATATTTCTTAATTATACATTACATTTTTAAATGAACTATACAAATACAATACCTTAATCAAGGGCAGAAATATACATATATAGTATAACAAAATTTACCTTAAATTTGTACCAATAAACTAAGATCTATACCAAAGTAAATTATTCATCTCTATAGCATATTCCCCCTTTAAATGTAAACAAACAATTATTGACAATATTTGGGAATATGGGTGTAGTTATTTCTCTCCAAACTGCTTCCTACTGTTTAGGGTGCTGTTAATCATGTCTTTTATGGTGTATCTTGTGTGCTAGGTTCATCTCAGTCAGCATTTGTGTGAAGTAATTTTTTGAGGGTTTTCAAGGCAACCCTTCAGGAGGTCTTGTTCCATCAAATCACACCAGTCTGGAAGCAATCTACAAGTTCTCATCCTCTGTGGAAACAAAGGAAGAACCTCTTTTCCAAAGCAACATATCCTTATACCCAAATTTGGAAGTCATGATACCTTTATAATATACATGCTGGTTTATCTTAGCAGTCCATATAATGAAGTGTCTCTCTGTACTTAGCTCCTTCACAGTCAAAAAATTCAAAGAAAACACAATAATATACATAATTCAGACTCTCTGTGAATTTTCCATCTTTACGTGGCTTATTTTTCTTTACTCCTTTTAATCTATGACTGTCTGTACTCTGTCTCTTTAAAGACTTTCAATTATTTTTACTTCTTTTTCAACTCTCTATACTCTTTTTCTTCTCTCTCCCAAGCCTATGTACATTTATCCAACACTATGACTCATCTGGATTTGTCTTTATTGCATATCTGCAAATATTTTCTGTCCAGGAGCGCTTTTGCACTTCTTAAAACTTAAGCTGCGGCATTATTATGGGAAATAGGGCAGTGCCTGCTTGCCTTCCGAGTCTAAAATTTAAGGGGTACTATTACCATGGCATGTACGGTACTGCCTGCTCACTTGGCACAGTCCAGCATGGCAGAGCCACTTGTGCCTCTGAGCAGTGCACACCACCCCAGTTCCAGGCACAAAGCTGGTCCATGTTGCCATCAAGCGAGTTGCAGCACTCTGCCCACAAACCCCACTCAAATGCTCTGTAGCTGGACTTCCTGCCTGAAAGAGCCAGAGGTCACACTGGCAGTACAACCCAGAAAGCTGGCATTTCAAAACCAATGCTTTTTTTTCTGCTGCGCTTAGTCAGGAAAATCTCTTGTAAAGGAGCAGCAGCAAGCCGCCAGCAAATGCAAGAAGCTGTGTTAAACTCTGTATTTTTTTTTTCGTCTAGAAATCCTTTTCAAGCCCTCTCAGGTTTTATGTGGATTTAGTTGGCCACACGGGTGCCAATTTGTAGGAGGAGGGCCCACTTGTTCATCCCCACCACCCGGCTAGCTTAGCCCTGAAATAACCACACAGAAACTGTACTAATTAAATCACTGCTTGGCCCATTAGCTCTAGTTTCTTATTGGCTAATTCTTACATTTTAATATAACTCATTTCTATTAATTTGTATATCATCACGAGGTTGTGGCTGACCAGCAAAGTTCTGGCATGTCTGACTCTGGCGGCTCCATAACATCTCCCTGACTCTGCCCTTTTTCCTCCCAGCATTCAGTTCCATCTTCTCCGCCTACCTAGGTTTTGCCCTATCAACAGGCCAAAGCAGTTTCTTTATTAACCAATAAAAGCAACACACAGACATAAGGACCTCCCACACCACCCCACTACTTCACTATGTCTGTACTTTCAACTCTTTCCTATGTAATGTATCCTGTCTTGTCTGCAATGTCAAGATGAAAAATAATTATAAACATAATCTGAAAAAAAAGAGGTGCCAAAGGAAGACTTGGTCAGTAAACTGTTTGCCACAAAAAATTGAGGACCTGGGTTCAAATCTCCAGCTCACACATGAAGAATCAGGAGCAGTAGCTTACTCCTGAAGACCCAGTGCTGGGAAGCCAGAAACTGGGTCATCATTGGATGCTGATGGCTGGCCAGTCTAGTATGATTGGTGAGCTATAGTGTGAGAGACCCTTATATCAAAAATCATGGTGAAGCAGTTTAAAAGTAGACACCTTTTGTCAATTTTTAGCCTACACACATGTACTCATACACACACACACACACACACACACACGGAGTGGGGAAGCAGGTTTGTCTTGGCAAACTAGTTAAAAATTTGTTTTTCATCTCTTAAAGATTTTGTCATGCTTTCCTGGCATATGTAAAGCCCTGGGTTTGATGCCTAGTATGGCATAAACTTGAGTGGTGATGCACACCTATAATTCTAGCACTTGGGAGGTAGAGGCAGGAGGAGGACAAGTTCAAGGTCATCCTCAACAACATAGCAAAAAAAAACCAGCCTGAAAGACTATGAGAGACCCTGTCTCAAAAACAAAACAAAACAAAAAATATTTTAGAAAGTTTGACCTAAGCAACTCATGAAGTGTGTGGGGGAGGAAGGGGGCTATGGGGGTAGGGATTGGCATCTGATACTACTAGCTCTGAAAATAAAAAGTGTTATGCATGGAAAATATAAAGACAAAGGAGGGACCAAATAATATCATGGCAATCCTCAGGCCTGGCCAGTAGTTCCAGAGCTTCTTGGTGATCTTAAGTGACTATACACTTCCCTTAGCCTAACACTTAAAAAAGTTCTCATTTCTGAAAGCTTATCTCATACCTAGTAGGTATCAGTGACCTTTGGCATTTACTTGCCAAAAATAAGTTTAAGAAATATATTTTCCATGTGTAACACATTTCTTTTCTGGAGCTAGTAGTATCTCCAGATTTATTCTTCCTCCCAACCCCCCACCATGCACACACACTTCATGAGCTGCCTAGAACAAAATTTCAAAGATAAAATATTTTTTATTTTGTTTTGTTTTCCTGAGACAGGGTCTTTCACATCCCTCAGGTTGTTTGTTTGTTTGTTTGTTTTGTAGGCTACACTCACATGTACACTCAGACACACATAGCAAGATAGAAAATAGTAAATAAAAAAGCTAGAGAGAGGAAGTATAATAAAATAGACACCATAAATTAAATACAATATATCAAATATACTGTATTTTTCAGCAGTTTCCTGGGTAGAGCATTCAAGGGGGGTGGGGACAATAAATAAAGTTAAAAAAAGGAAACATTATTATAGTCCTACCCATCTATTAAAACCATACAAAGATATTTTATACAATTTTGTATTAATAATTTAAATATAAATTGAAATGTTCCTTAAAAATACTCCTTGTAGAAATTGACAGAGTAGAAAACTTAGATGATCTTCAACTAACTTCTTACAAATACATATTTGGAACTTTTTAATAAATTAAGCCAGAAGCCCAGGGACTGGCTTCTCAGGAGCATTTGAAGGAACCCTACCCGGACCTCTAAACTACAGCACTGATGACTGCCATGGGCCACCCACAGCAAGGGGCCAGAGTAACCATGCTGCAAAAACTCACAGGAAACCCCAGGAAAAGAACATTTCAAACACACCTCATTCATAAATTCAGATGCAAAGTCGTACAAATAAGATTAGTAGATTTGGATATTAACATCAAAAGAGCAAGGGGATAAGCAGTGCAGTCTAGATAGGAAAGCCAGAACCATACTTTCTTGTGTTTATCCTGAACCTCAAGGTAAAAGACATTTCTTTTTTTCCAAGTTCTTAGTAAGTTTGTTTGTTAATTAAAAAAATTCAGTAAACCACATCTACTAATATGTAAAAAAGCTAATATTACACATGTTGGATGCATTTACCCCAAAATCAAAATTTGGTAACAATTTGAAAATCAACATAATTCATCACTTTATCAGAATAAGGGAAATTCAATCGATCACTTCACTTGATTTTAATATATGATGCCAATAAAACTCAAACTAAGTTCAGGAGCAAAACAACAACAGAAACCAAAAATAATAATAATAATAATAATCAGGGTTAGAAAGTAATTTTATTAATCTGATAAAAAAAAAACATGTACCATGAAAGAATCTTTAGCAAATATCATAATTAATGGAGAAACACAAAAGCCAAGACAAGGTGTGTGTTTCCTAGACTTGGGTGATAAGGTAACTCAAGTTGGGTCACTTAAACACCAGAACTAAATGGCCTCACAGTCCTGGAGGTTAGAGTCTGGAATCCCAATGCCCCCAGGAGGGCTCTGGGTTCTTCCTTGCCTCTTAGGTTTTGTGGGTATCAGCCGACTCTGGTGTTTCTTGGCTTATGGAGTCAAGGTTCCAGTCTTCACTCCCATCCTCACTGTATTCTTCCTTGAGGCCTGTGTTTCTTTTCTCTTCATAAGGACACCATTCCCATGACAGCAGGTACAGCCTATTCTACCGTGACCTCACCTTAATATTGATTACACTGGCAAAGTTATTCCCAAATAAAGTCACATTCATCAGTACTTGAAACTTCAATGCATCATTTTTGCTTTACATTGTATTTAATTCTTTTATTCATGGGGGCACACAAATGCCACACCCCATGTTGCACATACTCACAAAAAGATCCACACACATGTACGTAGTTTAAGAACAAAAAAAAATAGATATTTTTAAAAGAATGAGTTATCCCCACTTGGTACCAAAATAACATGCTAAAACACTGATGAATTTCACAAACAAAAATCGAAGTAAAAAAAAAAGTATACTATAAGACCCACTGGTACAAAATTGAAACTAAACTGTAAAAAGTTTAGTTTTTTAAAAAGTTTAGTTAAAGTGTGTAAGAAGTCAAGACTGTAACAAGTTTTGAAAGGGAAAAAAACATTAATAAAAGAAAGGAGGTGTACGAAAGGGTTTCTAAAGAGCCAATGGCCTTTTTAGAGAGCATTTCTTTGCCTGGGGATGGTAGAGTTGTGGCACAGAAATAGACACACCAATCACCTCACAAACATTGGTCAATATTCATCATTCTGTTCTAGTCATCAGGGGGAACAGAATCAGCTACGATCCCCGTTTCTGCGGTGTTTGCTTCAGATAAGACAGACACTGATAAGCATAGAACAGTCACCCAACAGGGTCATCCTTGGACAGATAGCCTTGATCCTCAGTGGGGATTTCTTCTTGGGGTGGGGCGAGGAAGAAAACACCTAGGTGGTTCTCAATGGACTCAATGGGAAAAATGATTCCATGGTGTTCTGCTCTACCTTTAAACGCAGCAGCTACATCTCCTGTCTATAAGAAATCCTTCCAGTGTCTTTAGATTACTCTTAGATTCCCAAATTCCAAAGACAGTTCAGGTTTGTAATACATGGCATTAGCCCCAAATTTTGTGGGGGGAGAGAGGTGTACTAGTAATTTAAATTTAAATTTTAGTGATATTATATTAGACTAAAATGTTCTTCTGAATTTATATTTCAAAATGCAGTGTTTTATTCTTATTTATTTGTTTATTCTGTTTTATTCTTGTTTGCTTATTCTGTTTTATTTATTTATTTTGAGACAGGGTTTCTCTGTATAATAGAACTTGCTTTGTAGACCAGGCAGGCTGGCCTCGAACTCACAGAAATCCACCTGCCTCCCGAATGCTGGGATCAAAGGCATGCACAACCATGCCCAGCCAAACTGTAGTGCTTTAAAATAACCCTTTCCTCCAGGCCATAAAATACGTATATCTTCATTGGAGAACGTCTGAGAAATAAGAAGACTACAGAGAAAACAAAGACGTATATTTCTATCACCACAGCTATTGTAACTGTCTCTGTCTCCTGTAGTCTCACGCAGCTCAGGCTGGCCTGGAACATGCTGTGTCTCCAAGGATGATGGGAATAAATTAGAATTTCTGATGTGCTAGCCTCTGTCTCCGAAGTGTTGAGATTACAGGCTTCGCTGCCCCACCCAGTTTATGTTGTGCTAGGGATCCAGTCCACAGCTTCCTGCCTGCCAGGCAAGCACTAAGCCAGCTGAGCCACACACCCAACCATTTTTAAAGTGCTGTGTTTATATTTATTTTCAGAGTTAAGATCAGACTTTCAATGTGATTTTGCAACTTGAATTTTTTTATTTAAAAACTGCATTGAGACTTTCTCCACGTCATTAATTTTCCTAAATGTAATTCGTAAGATTGTAATAACAACAACAACAATCCTACAGCTACTCCTCCAAGCCCAGTTTGAGTACTTTGTTTTCGCAGAGAAGAACTCTTTCTGGGCCTGTGTAAGGACTGCTCAGAAAACTGTGGATAAGGCCACGGAGTCAGCGCCCTCACAAAATGCCTCGATCTCGTTAAGTTTTTCCAAAGGATTGAATCCTGCGACTCCAAAAGATCTTCAAAGACTAATGACTCTGCCAAGGGTCATCTTGACAAAAAAGGATGCCCTCCCAGAAATCCACGAAGGACGGATTGGTGCTCAGGACTTCCAGACTCCAAAGGTGCCCAGTTAGTAGCCGGCTCTCTGCGGGGCTCTATGGGCCCCGCGGCCCCGCCCGGCTCTTTGCCCGTGGCCTCCCCCACCAAGTCGCGCCCTCCGAGACCCCAATTCCGGCCACGGGTTTGAACTTGGGAGGAGCGCGCCCCGGGTTCCCGCCCTGCCCGGATCCACCACCCTCCCTACCCGACCCGCGCAGGCGCAGGCGCCCAAGAGTCCAGCCACAGTCCGGGAGCCCAAGGTTGCGCCCGTGCCACCGCAGCCACTTCCACCGCTCACTATGATCCTGGGTCCCCGTCTGCTGCTGGCCACGGTGCTCTGCCTGGGCCTCGGCGCGCTCGTGTCTTCTTCTGGGTCCTCAGGCGTCCGAAAGCGAGGTCCCTCGGTGACGGCTAAGGTGATCCTGCGGCTACTGCAACTTCTCTTCCTGAGGTCCAGGCACCAGGGCGCTTAGGCGACCGGACCGCTATGGCAGGGCTGGAGAGGAGGGGCCCCCGGCCGGGGAACTGCAGGGGATTTGGGGGATACTGTCTGGGGCTGGAGGAAATTCGGGGGTAGGGGCTAGAGAAGGGACTAACTGGGATTTGAGGCTGGCTGGGATTGGAGGAGGTTGGAGGTGGCCACGCGGCTAGCGGGAGGGGGACGTCTAATGGTGCACTCGGGCCACTCGGGCTACAGGGCCAACTCCCACCGTCCCCGCCGCCGGTTGTCTGAACTTGTCATCCGGTCGGGTCCAACGTGAGCAGCCGGGATAAGTTCCCTGAACCCACAGGCCTTTTTATTCTAGAAGGGAAGTTGCTGGAGTACTTCCTTGGAATGGCCTGGGTATGGAACAAAGCTGGAAGAATGTGAGGGGAGGGGACAGGCTGAGAACGGGAGGCCGGGCGCCCGCCTAGGACGTCACTGGCTGGGGAGAGGCCGAATGCTCAGATGAGACCCGTCCTCCTCCCTTATTTCGAACTGTCACCCTCCAAGAGGAAAGTGCAGTTTTGAACTTTGTGGCAGGCCTGGATTGAGCCCTGGGCAGGCGATGACAAGGCAATACGTTGAATCTTAAGGAGGCAGGTGGGGAATCACGAGAAATTTAGTCCATACAGTGTCCACTGCTGAAGTTCTATTTCAGTCTGTTTTACCTGAGGATAGAAGATAAAGAAAAGGTGCTAGGAGAAAGGGAGGGAGGGGCTGCAGTGGTGGAGTAATGACCACGTCCAGGAAAAACCCTAGCATTGTTGGAATGGGGTGGGACCAGCAGAAAAAGGTCTTAATGACCGGCCCGGTTTGCCACTGAAAATGATACCTCAGGACTAGAAGAAAGTTTAAATCTTCCATGGCAGACTCAACCAAAGAACCAGCAAGGAGAGAGAAGTAAGTCCAGTGTCCAATGCCACTCCCCTGAGACCTGAAAGCCAGCATGATTAGAGTAACATCCATCCTCAGGCAGCCCCTTGATCTGTTAGGTCTCTAAACTGGAAAGCTGATGGGTGCAAGCCACACAGCTAGTGCAGATTTATTCGGTCTGCAGATACTATTTCAGATAAAACCATAAACATAAAATACATGTGAACTATGAAATGTTGAAGGGTGTGAACCTGATATAGGTTGGGTGCCATTTAAAAACACCTGACTGGTGAGAAAAAAAACAATCTGGCAAAGGCTAGGGTGCGAACGGGAATTGCTTGTGCAAAGGTCTCTGAGTGGGAAATCCTTTCTTGGCTCAGAGCATGCTGAAAGGACAGTTTTGGGGGTGGCACTGGGGATGAGGTTGGATGAGTGAGTAACAGAAAGACTCTCAACAGCCTGAAAAGGAATGCCTAGGAGTGTGACCGTCGATCACGGTCATCATCCACAGGACTCAGGTCTTACTCTAGAGCAGTGGTTCTCAACCTTCCTAATGCTGCAACCCTTTAACACAGGTCCTCATGCTGGGGTGACCTCCACCCATAAAATTAATTTCATTGCAACTTCGTAACTGTAATTTTGCTGTGATGAATTGTAATGTAAATATCTGATATGCAGAATATCTGATATGCGACCCCTGTAAGAATGTCATTTGATACCCCCCAAAGGGGTCGCCATCCACAGGTTTCAAATCACTGCTCTTAGGTAAAAGTGGCGGGCGGGGTTTGCACATGGAAATGACATTATTGCATATTTGCTCTTATTTCTATGATCACTTCGGAGGGTGAACAGAGAGGCCATTCGGGGCTCCGTGCTAGACTCCAGATGGTGGCTAGGATCAGGGTGATGATCTTGGGAATGGGGAACAAGGAGCTTGAAGTAGATATTGGAGACATAATTGACAGGAGTCACTGAAAGCTTAGATGAAAAGGGACGTAGGGTAGTGAGGCGAAGAGCAGGATGCCCAAGTAGATGTGCACTTCCGATTAACAAGGGATGCCTGTCCAGTGTACGTCTCTGGTGACACTGGAAGCATTTTACCCAGAGAGCCACTCAGAGCAAGGCCACGGCAGTCTTTGCGGCAGTGCCTGACCACTTAGTTTGACATCTCCTGGGCAGCCAGTGGAATAGAAGAAAGCCTGCACAAGAAAAAAAAAAGAAAAACATGGCTGCAGGGCAGGGGTGGGACATACTGACATCTGCAGCAATGGCACTGGGACCTGGGCTCTACTTTCAGGATGGTCACCTATTTTCTTCCTTTCCACCAAGCTTCCTGAGCTCCGACGGACAGAGGTGTATGTAGGCGAACCTCACACTGATCTACATTGGTCGGGACTCTTGAGTTCCTTTTTGAATGATTCAGTATAATAGAAAATAGAGACATTAGAAAAGAAATGTAGGCTAACTGGCTGTGACTATGCCATGGTCCTTTCTTTCACTATGACTTTATTTAAAGCTAGGAATCCGTAAATAAGAGGCATGAGGTGCTGCCCCCACCCCCAACACACACAGTGGGAATTGTGCCTCCACTTCGATCCTTGCAGTCTCTTGTCCCGCTGCTGCTCTGGTGGGAGCTCTGCATTGTCCACTCCGAATACACTTTCCAGCAGATGCCATGGGGTTTCTGCACAAGCCAGCACAGAGTGCATAAAAATTGACACCGCCCTCTTTCCCACTTTTAATCATGTCGGGAAGTAGTGGCCATGGGGTGGTGGCCAAAGCACTTTGGGCAAGTTATCTACTGTCTGAGACTTTGTTTCTTCTTCTGTAGAAAGTATACCGAAATGACAAATCTTCATTATTATGTGTATATTTGGAGGGTACGTATCTCTCTGCATATAATATGGACTTTTGCAGACGAAGTGTGATAGAGTAGGTAAGTGTTTAGTTTGTGGTCCCTCATTTGTGAGGTCGCTTTTTAGTGTTGTTCATCCATGAATCCTATTGTGACAGCCTAAGCTTGAAAGCAATTGTCACCCATCTAACAGATGAGGTATACAGCTCAATTTTAACTTACTGAAGGTCCCATGGCCATTTAGTAGTGGAATTGGGTTTAACCATTTCGAATTTGGTGTCTTCTTGGGTGAATCTGAAAGTCGGTCTATACAGGATCGATCCTACAGGGACTTGGTCGGGCTTTGTGAGCACCCCATCCCTCTTCAAACCGTCAGTGTCCCATAATTTTCAAATGACTTTCAGGGCAGCATCCAGGAATCAGAAGTGTCTGAGGTGCCTACCCACTAAGTATGGCGTAGAAACCAAGTGCTATCTTTTCCAAGGAGCCGCCCACTCCAGTCCGTACCCCACCACCAACTTTCATCCTTTCCCATGACACTTTATCTGATTTGCCTTATAAAGACCAGTTTCCTATTTAAAAACAAAACAAAACAACAGCAACAAAAAAAAACCCACATCATTTCTATGTGTGTTTTCTCTTTCTTGGGGAGAGGAGCTTCCTCGTCCAGCTTGGATTGTATTCCCAAGGGGCTTCAGCAAAGTCAGAGACAAGGCCCTTGGAAGGAGAAGTTTACCTGACACCTACCTCCCCTCCTGTGTGGTGATACTGAGCCATCCAGTGGTCTCTGCTTGTCTGCTTTCTGTTGGCATTGTGCTGAGATCTGGGGATCAGAAAGGACAGTTTCCGCTCTCTAGGTGCTCTAGCGAGAGGTCACAGATTAATAAGAGGGGACCTTGGACTGAACTCCTAAAGCTCACACTCCTAACTGGAAAACTCAGACCAATCAGCCTCCCTCATCCCCACTTTCCTCATTTGTGAATTAGTGATAACATGGCCTGCTTCGCTCCAGGTGGGCTGGGGATTAATTACATAATGTGGCAGAGCACACGGAGACGCCGTCTCAGCCAGCTTTCCGGTTCCGGAGACCCTCATTCTTGAGCTGCTATGGAGTGTCCAGATTCTCTTTGGGCTCCATGTGAGGCCCCTTCCCAAAGCCTCACTCTGGCAAAGCAGGAACCCCTGAGAGAAGCATTTGTCCTCCGCCTGTCCCAGCCAAGAGAAAGGCTGCCCTGATGCTTGGCAGAACATGGCATTTGCCTGGCTGTCCTGGCTCCAGGAATGAGTGTCAGCTGAGGTATATGCCTGGTCTTGTCTCGGAGCCCGCTGCCCTCCTCCCATGCTTTTCTCCCCCTCCTTCGTGGTGCCCTCTCCCGACCCATCCTGCCCTCCAAAACTTCATAGACAGTGTTCTTGGGCATCGCTCACATGCTGTCTTGTGCTGACTGTGGTTTTTTGTTTGTTTGTTTGTTTTTTACTTTTCTTTTCTAAATTTTTATTTTGAGACCTGGAACTTGCTGGCCTCAACCTCACACGGATCTCTGTGTATCTGCACCGCGTATCCCGTTTCTTAGATGCTGCATTAGGACAGCTTGTGCAGGGGCATTACCTTGTAGGGAGGTATTTAGTAGCTATATGTTGGCTAAACAAGCTTGGACTCTGCCACTTCCGTTAGAGCTGGGAGCATTCGGATGTGATTCCTTATAGTGTCCTCATGGAGTCGAAGGGCAGGACAACTGGGAGAAAAAATTAAGAGACCTATGAACTGGGCCGTGTGTGAAAATGGGATTCTCATTGCAGATATGGGTAACAGGTTCTTTTTCTTCATCCCCTGTAGCTGCCTTCCTTGTTGCTTTCTAAGAATTTGGTCCCGTATTTTAAAAGTTGGGAAGGCTTTGCAAGTATCTTTCTGGTAGTCTCTTCAAAATTACACCCCTGGATCTCTGGCAGAGCTGTTCTGTCACTACCCACATTCCTTTCTCACGGGGCAGGGAAACCCCTTCGAGAAACCACTTCTCACTGCCAGACTCACCTGTGCTGAGGCAGCGTTTTGTCCCTAAGCCACACGGGTGGTTCTCTTCTGCCCTACCTCACACGAAGAGCCAAGTCTTCAATGCTTTCAGTAAAGCTTTTGTATATAAATGATAATAAAACGGTGGCTGCTTTGGCCACGTGGAAATGTAAATGCCACACAAAGCACTAAATATCACATCAGCCCGTGACAGGCGTTCTGATATATTGGCAGGAGCCCTTTGCCTTGAGCTGAGTTTGACAGTCTTTACCTAGTGATTTTTCTAGATTTGCAAGGCGTCTTTTTTCTTTGACAACCCTTCTTATATTTTTTTAAAGCCATCCCTTGAATGTCTTTTTTTACCCATTCAAACAGTAAATTGGTTCGTATAATCTAAACTTGCTAATGGAATGCCCTTTGACTCCGTGGCCTTTTCAAGCCTTCTGTCTCCGAATCATCCGAACATAGTGATTTGTGAAGCGAAGTGTGTATAATTTCCTTCCAGGTGAAACGGTTTTGAGAAAGAACTCCAAGAGAACTTTTAAGGTTTAATCTGAAATAAAAAAAATGTGACGTGTGCGCTTCTAGCTGTGTTATCGTTCTTTTGTTCTAAGATGACAGAGGAAGAACAGATTCTACTTGGGTGACCACGGGAACCAGACACCCGAATCCAGTGTTGAAGTTTGCAGGACAATAGCTTTGTAGGTTACCTGTCCTGCTGGGGACCTGGTGTCTTGCTGCTCTTGGATGTGAGTGGCAAGCCTGCCGAAGGACTGCTGTTGTGTTTCATGGTCTTTGGCCGTTACCTTGACAGCAGATGTCTACTAAGAACTCATCAGTGTTCAAAATGACAAAAGATAAATTTGGATAGCTAGCCTTCAGCTCCACTCAGTGTTTTCTTTTTTTCCTCCTGCCAAGAATAAAGAGAAGAGCAATATTCTCTGTTCTAATCTTCATCCACAAAGCAGGAAGCGGGAAAAGCAGAGCTCTGGTTTGCTAAGGGAAAATGTCGAGGGGCTAATGGCCTGAAGACTTTACAAGTTAACTCTGGCCATACTGAATCAAGCTTTCTCAGTACTTAGCTCATGCTCGACTCATAGGTGATGCTCAATAAATGTTTGTTGAGTGAATCTTTGGGAATGACCTGCTTGCACAGTGTTGTGTCAGCACTTCTAACTGGCCACAGGCTTCGTGACTCTCATAAAGCACTGATGGGCAGGCTTTCCTAGAGGGACAAATTTTGAGATTTAATTTTGACTTAGCTCAAACTTCTGTCTTTTTCATGTGGTGACCTTCTACTCTGTGTCTCAATTTCCCACAGGTCTTCTTTGATGTGAAGATTGGAGACAAGGATGTGGGTAGAATTGTGATTGGCCTCTTTGGAAAAGTGGTACCCAAGACAGTGGACAACTTTGTGGCTCTGGCAACAGGAGAGGTCTGTCCCAGCCTTATTGACTGTAACTGAGCACAAGTGTGGATCTTACTTAAGACGTCTTCTAGAAAAATGAGAATTAATATATTAGATTGGTGTGTGACACCTTAAACTTTTGTTTTCTTAAAATTATTCAACCACTCAGTGTCCTTAGGCTTCTAGAAATTTAGAGTAAAAAGCACCAAGTTAAAGTACTGACTATTCTTTTTCTACTTATTCCCATTAGTAGTTTATTCCTCTACCTCAGTTATTTTGGACAGCTGATGATAAACTTTCCTTGTATATAAGTGCTAGAACAGAGGCAAGTTCTGCAGATGTTTTGTTCAAATGTTCTCATTTTCAGATAAACACTATTCATCTTTCAATGAGGGTTATTTCTACTTGTGTACTCAATTGAAACCATCTCTTTAGAAAGGCTATGGGTATAAAGGAAGCATCTTCCATCGTGTCATCAAGGACTTCATGATTCAAGGAGGGGACTTCACGGCTAGAGATGGCACCGGAGGTAACGCGGTCTTTGTTTTTCTCCTTTCTCCATTTCAGCCAAGCTGAAACCCAAGCATTAGAGCCTCACAATTATGGTACAAGAACATAAGCCCATTCCAGTTCTTTCTTTTCTTTCTTTCTTCTTTGCTTGTTTTTGTTTTGTTCTGTTTTGGGGATAGGGTTTTTCTGTGTAGCCCTGGCTGTGCTGGAATGTACTCTGTAGACCAGGCTGGTCTCGAACTCAGAGATCTGCCTGTCTCTGCCTCTTGAGTGCTGGGACTAAAGGCATGCGCCACCATGTCTGACTCCCACTCCAGTTCTTTAAGGAGGATGGAGTTATAGAGCCCTAGCACCAGAATCCTAGCAGATACGAACAAGAGAGGTGCGTCTGAGGCTGAGCAGGGTACACAGTATGGAGACAGTCATTTAGCAGGATACACAGTTTGGAGACAGTCATTTAGCAGTATACACAGTATGGAGACAGTCATTTAGCAGGATACACAGTATGGAGACAGTCATTTAGCAGGGTACACAGTATGGAGACAGTCATTTAGCAGGATACACAGTATAGAGACAGTCATTTAGCAGGGTACACAGTATGGAGACAGTCATTTAGCAGGGTACACAGTATGGAGACAGTCATTTAGCAGGATACTTTGCAGGCATTAAGAATAAAAGAAATGTTGAAGTCGTAGCTGAGCCATCAACAAATATAATACAAACTAAGCAAGTTTTATAAGCAAAGTTCAATAAAAGACAAATACTTTGGTTTCTAGTTTTAAACTACACTGTGCTATCTCTCCAAGGGTCACCATCGGCCCATTCCGGGGAGTGTTTTCCCTTCGGTGAGCACATCCATCCATGCATCTAGACAGAACTTAAATCTACTTCAGAAGTAAATGCTGGATTTGGTAGATATTAGTGGATAACTTTTTGAAGGCTATTCTCAGGTATTATTTTGAACTTTACATTTTTTTGCAATGGCTTATTTAGTTTTAAAAAAAAGTATTGCTATAACTCTTCAATTTGCCATACACATTTTGAAGGTTGAGCTTTAGTTCTTGTGGAAATACCAAGGCGAGGGATGTAGCTCAGTGGCAGAGCACTTGCCTGGCAGGCACAAGGCCTCGAGTTCAGTCCATCTCCAGCATCACAAAAGAAGAAAAAAAATCTTATCAAATTGGCACAGGATGTGACGCTCACTCAGGTTCCTCCAGGATAAGATCTGATGAGAACCATGCCGAGGAGCACCCCAGCCGCTGCGACACCTGCTCTCAGGCAGCTCTGCAGCTGGCTCCAGCACCGGCGCTCCCACTCTGCACCCGCTTCTGACCAGCCGTCAGCAGGAACAGTGACCCTCTTTTCTGTCTTATTCTATTCTTTGCCTTCCCTGCACGTGTGTGGGGGGGCGAGGGGTCTTAGATTAAAATTTTCTGAGTTTGGAAAAGAGGAAATTTTGGACCATTTAGCCTAGGCCTCTCTGTGGGCAGAACTATCTTCAAGCCTTCTCCTATGTCCTAGACAATCGGCTTTAAAATTCTCGGTTTTAATTCCACCTCTGTTACTTCTAGCTGAGGCAGGATTTCTAGGTTGACAATTACTGGACAAAAGACCGTTGGAAGAAGCGGTAGGCAGGACAGGCCCTTGGGTGACTGAGACACGAGGAGGGTGGCTCTCACAGTCCACACTGCTGCTGTGGGAACACGGCTCTTGCTGTGGCTGCTGCTTTGCGGGAGCTCCAGGATGTGGATGTTCCTAGTCTGATCATCTTCTGTGTCCTATGGGTTCCGAAGTCACACCTGTCACTTATGGACTAGCTGCTACTGCCCTTGGTGCTGAAACAAGAAAAAACAGTAGGCTTAGAGTCCGAGAGTTGGATGGTGCAATTGTGCTCCGCTATTTGCCAGCAAAAAACGGGCCTGAGAAGGGCTGTGCTGTGGGGCTGTTGTGGGGTTAAACCAACGTATGCGCTCAGTGCTTAATTAGCCTGCTGGGTGTGGAGATGGGAGTGACCTAGAACTATGGGCATACAGCAGTGGCAGAGCCACCAGGATGGCTCAGCCACCTTTCTACCCTGCTTTCAGATGCCATCTTCCCTTCAAAATAAAATCACTGACTTATTTTGGTCAAATTTTGGCTTGAGGCCATGGGTACTTTCTTTCATCTTATGCCACATAAAGGGCCTCCTTTGGTTTAGTTCAGACCCTGGTGCCTATTTCCTTGATGGGCCGCTTTTACCCTACCCATTCACTTTGTAGGCTTGCTATCCTCATTCCTATCACCTGTGGGATGCCATTAAACTGATTACATGAAAGACCTAAGTTTCTCTGAAGAGTTTGCTTTTAACATTTGCTTTTGTCCCTCCTTGCTTTGCCTCACCCAGGGGTGAGCATTTATGGTGAGACGTTTCCTGATGAGAACTTCAAACTGAAGCACTATGGAATTGGGTGGGTCAGCATGGCCAATGCTGGCCCCGACACCAATGGCTCCCAGTTCTTCATCACCTTGACTAAGCCCACCTGGCTGGATGGCAAACATGTTGTATTTGGAAAAGTCCTGGATGGGATGGTAATTTGATATATCCTTTTTTCCTCTCTTATAAAGCTTTATATTTAAATATGAGGAAACCTTCAGTAATTCATTGAATCTTCAAGTGCATTATTAGATAGCCTTTATATGGTGACTATAGTTTTTTGTTGTTGTTGTTTTTTATTGTTTCTCTTTTTGGGGCGTGAGGCTCAGGACAGGGTTTCTCTGTGTAGCCTTGGCTGTCCTGGAACTCGCTCTGTAGACCAGGCTGGCCTCGAACTCATAGAGATCCACCTGTCTCTGCTTCCTGAGTGCTGGGATTAAAGGCGTGCACCACGCACTGCACAGCTGTGACTAAAGTTTTTGAAGGTGAACAAATTACATATGGCATGGAGTTTTAATTGCTAGAGGCATTAAAGAAGATATTGAAGAAGTTAGGTACTTCTGTTAATTTAAGAAATGTAACCAAATAAACCAGGGACCAAATATGCATCCAATGAAATATTATTTGATATTAAAAAGAACATTTAAATGCACGCTATAACACAACCATATATGTGTGTGTGTGTGTGTGTGTGATCTATCTGTCTGCTAGTCAGTCTATCTATTCACACACAATTTGAAACCTATCAGTTACAAAAAGACAAGTAGTGTATGAGTTTAATTATATGAGATATTTAGAGTAGTCAAGTCTATAGGAATAGAAAAAAATTGACAGTTGTCAGGGGTGGGGAAAGAGAGGTATTTAATGAATACAGAGTCTAGTTTTGCAAGTTGACAAAACTTCTGATTGCATTCATATAACCACTACTGAGCTATGTCTTCGTTTTGGGACTTTTCTTGGAAAGATATGGGCAAACATCTATTCACTCTAGATAGATCAAACCAATGAAGTGACTCTACCAAAGTGCAACTTGGTGAACCAATGAGTTTATTGGGGTTTCTTATAGCAGTGTAGGGGAGAGGTTACTTACAGGAACATGGTTGACTCAAAGGCAGGTCTATCACTGAAAAACTCATCCCAGCATGGATGGCTATGCAAAAAAGCTACAACCTTGGAGTTCTATGCATGCCTCTCAGCAATTCAACTGCCCCTTTGCCCATGGAAATCTTTATTCCTTATATAACTTGGGGGAAGTATCTTGTGAATTTTGTAAATTTCAGGGACTTTCTGAGAGTTGTGAATTGTTTACTCGTGAATCTTAAGAAGCCTACCTTTAGAACAGAAATGTTTTGATATAGAGTATACTGCTACACAATAGTTCTTAAAAATGGATTGATGGCAAATTTTTGTTACATGTTTCTTACTACAATTAAAGTATTAGCCTGCAGGTGGTGCACAACTTTAATCCCAGTACTGAAGAGGCAGAGGCAAGCAGAGCTCTGAAATTGAGGTCATCCTGGTCTACATAGTGAATCCCAGATCAGACAGAGAGATATGTAGTGAGAACCTGTCTCCGAAATTAAATTAAATTAAAATACTATAGCCAAGTGTCATGGTGCATGACTGTAATCCCAATACTTAAGAGGAGAGGCAAGAGGATTGTGATTTCAAGACTAGCTGTGCTAGAAAGAAATTCCTAAGTCAGCCTGGGCTAAAAGCAAGACTTGGCTCAATAATAAGTAAATGAACAAATATTTTAAAAAAAATTCTGAGCCATGCGGTTGTGACACATGCATTTTCCCAGCACTCCAGAGGCAGAGGATCTCTGGGTCTGAGTGAGTTCCAGGACAGTCAAGGCTACAGAGAAACCCTGTCTTGAAAAAAAACATTCCTGAACTCATGAGTCTGTCCACATACTAAGTCACATACATAAAGACATAGGTTATAATAACCAGAAATTATTAAGAGGACCCAAATCTACATTGCTAGTTATTCACTGGAAAATAACAAGGAGAGCCAATTCCTAACCCATTTCTGAACAGCCTCATTCTTTGCATCTCTCAGGATTTCTCTTACAGCTGCCCAGAGCCGCTCTCTCAGACTCTGCCAAATGTCCAGGTATCCTGGTTAGCTTCTCTGTTGCTGTGATGAAACACTGATGAAAGCAACTTGGGGAGGAAAGGATTTGTCTTACTTAGGGTTTGTTTTGCTGAAATACCATGAACACAAGCAAGTTTGGGGTGGAAAGGGTTATTTGCCTTACACTTGCACATCACTGTTCATCACTGCAGGAACCATGGAGGGGTGCTGCTTACTGGCTTGCTCCCCATGGCTCGCTCAGACTGCTTTTTTAAAATATAACCTACAAACACCAACCCAGGGATAGTACCACCCATAGTGGGCTGGGCCCTCCCCCTTCAATCACCACTTACGGAAATACCCTAAAGCCAGATCTTATGGAGGCATTTTCTCAACTGAAGCTCTCTCCTTCCGTGACTCTAGCTTGTGTCAAGTTGGCATAAAACTAGCTAACTCAGAATTTATCAGGCTTCCAAGTTATAGTCCATCATCCAGGGAGCTAAAGCAGAGGCCATGGAAGAGCGCTGCTTACTGGCCTGCTCTCCATGGCTTGCTCAGCCTGCTTTCTTATACATCCAGGATCACCTGCCCGGAGTGGTCCTACCCATAGTGAGCTGGGCTCTCCCACATCAACCATCAACAAAGAAAATGTCCCATAGACATCCCTACCGATGCCCGCAGTTCCTCAGTTGAGGCTTCCTTTTCCCAGGAGACTCGTTTGTGTCAAGTTGAAACACAAAGCAGCACACCAACCCTGGCTTCCCTTAGCCCTTCGCTTTGCTTCCCTGGGTTTCAATTGCATGTGGGTTGCATTGTGTCATCTGGGTTTGCAGAGTGCCTCCCTAGCTGTGGTCCTCACACTTCCATTGCTGTCCTGATTCCACCCAACCCAAGGCCAGGAACTGAGCCGCATTCTGGAGAACTCATCAGGAATGACTTTCTTGGTCACAGTGTCCTCCTTCCTTCAGTGTGACCCTTAGGTTCATGGGCTTGAGAGGCCCTCCAGGACCCCTACAGCTTGGAATTAAATTATATCCCTGGTAAATTCAACCGCTAGACAAATGGCTTAGGTCACCTCTAAATAAGTAAAGTCAGAGCCTAGGCTACTTTTACAAATATTTTTTTGGCTTGCATTGGCACACCTAGATGAGAGTTGGGATAGAGCTGAAACCAACCGCGATGCCATGCTGATAATTATGATAATTAGCAGTTAAATAGAATTATCTTTTATTAGAGTTATGGATTTACAAAACTAGCTAAGTCAAATATAACATGTTTATTATTAAAGAAATGGGGAAATATTATCTGAGTTTCTGAGAAACAAGTGCCTTTATCTCTCTGAGGGGACTGATATAATGTGTGTATATATGTGTGTACATATACATATATAACACATATACATGCAACACATATATATTATATACATGTACACATATTTATTACATGCACAACATATGTATGTGTATGTATATATTATGGTATATATCTGTAAAATCTGAGGATTGTCTCCTATGTGCTCCATGCACAGTGGCACTGTTTTGAAGATGATAGTAGCAGATAAGGAGAATGCTGGAGTTATTTGCAAAGCAGCGCTCCTCAGCGTACACGTTTTTTTAGAATGATAACACGTATGTCCCAGGGCTGGGGATGTGGCTCGGTTGGTAGAGTGCTTACTGAACATGTAGGAAAGGCTGGGTTTGACCCACTGTACCCCTCCAACCTGTCATGGTGATGCTCATCTGTCATCCCAGCATTTGGGAGGTGGAAGCAGGACTATCAAGGTCACCCTCAGCTACATCGTGAGCTCTAGGCCAGCCTGCTATTCGAGACTCTGTCTCAAAAGAGCAATAGCAACAAACATTTCCCATTTGTACTTACGGAGTTGGAGTGGCTATTCCTGTGAATTGCCATAGCCGCTGACCCCAGATGAGCCACAGCTCTGTTTTTCCCTTGCCAGACTGTGGTGCACTCCATAGAACTTCAAGCCACGGATGACCATGACCGCCCGCTCACTGACTGCACCATCGTGAACAGTGGCAAGATAGACGTGAAGACGCCCTTTGTGGTCGAGGTTCCTGACTGGTGACAGAACTGTCGGAAAACAGGGAACACACTCTGGCTGGTCCGTGTGTGCATCTGCTATCTACTACCTGTCTTTTGACTCTTTAGTTACTTAAAGTTGTACTCTTTAATCTCCTAGTTCAGATTGCAACAAAAATTTAAAAATCAACCACACAACTAGATGTCCTGGCAAACACCTGTAATCCCAGCATTTGGGAGGTGGAGGCAGGAGGATTAGGGATTCAGGGCCAGTCTTTGCTAAATAGTGAGTTTGAAGCTAGCCTAGTGTAGTTCTGTTTCAAAAAAAAACCATGCCAACAACTGTAAAAATCAACCAAAGTTTATTGTGCATGGATTTTGGCATATCATCCACTCAGGTGCTCTAAACTGAAACAACATATCCTTCTTTTCCAATGGTGCTATGCTTAGATCAAAAAACTTTGTATTGGCTATTTATTTTTCAGAACATGGTCTCTTATTTGCTTAGTTCCACTCAGTTCCTTGTAATCTCCATGTTCAGTGATCTGGAAGGTTTGTTTGAGAAAGGTGGCTACAGTGAGGCTTAGCATTCTTTGTTCAAATAATTCTTGACAGGTATCGGGAAACTTGAGGAATTATCATATGTTGTATGTCATCAGCATTTTTGTGCTTTGATATTCTTTATATTAAATGCTTTTTATATGAATTGGCTCTTTTGTAAGACTTTTATTTTGATTTTTCATTTTTATATGATGGATGTTTTGTCTGCATGTATGTCTGTGCAGCATGTGTATGCAGTACCAATGATGTCTAGAAGAGAATACTAGATCCCCTGCCTGGTGCTGGAGTTATAGACAGTTATAGAGCCTGCCTGAGCTGCCATATGTGTGCTAGAAATTGAACCTGGGTCCTTTGGAAGAGCAATAGAGATGGGACACAGAACGTACATCCCAAACACAGAAGCTAATCATTCATCAATTTTTACTTAACATTTAGGCCAGTGGTTCTCAGTCTTCCTAATGCTGTGACCCTTTAATACAGTTCCTCATGCTGTAGTGACCCCCAACCATAACATTGTTTCATTGCTAAATAACTGTAATTTTGCTACTGTTATGAATCATAATGTAAATATCTGGTATATGACCCTCCTGTGGGAGGTCACGGCCCAAAGGTTAAAAAATCACAGGTTTAGACTTGTCTGGAGTCCAGTTGCTATGGAATCTTAGTTGGTAGTGTTAGTCTAGATTCAGGCTATATTTAAATGAAATTAGACAGTACAGTCTTAAGGCTGTGTGATGTCTGAGGCCAAGCTCTGGTTAGATGGAAACAGAATCCTGCCAGGCAGTGAGGAGCCAAAGAAGTCTCATCATCTCAACCAAAGATGGAAGTAGGGGAAGCAGAGAGATGGCTCAGAAGTTGAGAACACTTATTCTTACCAAGAACCAGGTTTGAGTCCCAGCTCACATGGCAGTTTATAACTGTCTGTAACTCCAGTTCCAGGGCCTCTAACACCCTCTTCTGGCCTCTGTAGGCTCTAGGCATGAATATGGTACACATACATGCATGTAGGCAAAACACACATAAAGAAATATAAAAGCAACAAGTTTTTTAAAAAGTCCTGAAGAATCAGAAGAAGGTATCCTTGATGCTGCTGCTGATGGTGTTGTTACATCTATGATATGCTTGGGGAATGGTGTGCTCATATGTTTTATGATAAATATTTATTGTGGAGCTTTGCTATAACAGACTGTGTCAGATCTTAGTTTGACCTTTGGGATATGACAATGGACAAAGAGAAATAGTCTCATGCAGTTGACATTCTAGTGGAGAAGATGGAAAGTCAGCAAGCATAAATAGAGATGAGGGAGATGAAGACGACATGTGTGTCGTTAGGGTTAGGTGGGAAACCCCCTTAGATCTGCTTCCTATGACTCCCTAGAGGGATCAAGTTAGCACAGACATATGAAGAAAGAGTGGAGGTGACCAAGAAAGATGGACCTTATATTGAGTTCTTTTCTAGTGCTGATAAAACAATACAGTCAAGGCAACTTATAGAAGGAAGGGTTTATTTGGGCTTATGTTTCCAGAGAGATAAGAGTCTATCAGCATCACATCAGGGAAGTGTGCAGCAGACAAACAAGCAACTGGAGCAGCAAGATGAGAGCTCACATAATAAACTACAAACAGGAAGAAGAGAAAGTGAGCTGGGATTGGTGCCTAGCTTTTAAACCTCAAAGCCTACACCCTCAATAACCTACTTCCTCCAGCAAGACCACCCCCCCATCCCCGAAGGAAAACACACTACCATCTGGGGACCAAGTATTCAAGTATCTGAGCCTATTGGGGCCATTCTCTTCCAAACCACTGTAGACCTAGGGAAAAGACAAAATACAGAGGCCTGCTATGAGGAGGAGTGGATTTCAGGCAGAAGAGAGTCAGCATTTGGTGGTCTGGTGTGAAGGGTGTTGCAGGGGGCTGCTTGTTCGTCCCAGTTGCCCAGAACCGAAATAATCACACAGAAACTGTATTATTTAAATCACTGCTTGGCCCATTAGCCCTAGCTTCTTATTGGCTAACTCTTACATATTAATTTAACCCATCTCCATTAATCTGTGCATCATCACGAGGTTGTGTCCTACCAGCAAAGTTTCACTGCATCTGTCTCCAGCAACAGCTTCATGGCTTCCCCTGACTCTGCCTCCTTTCTCCCAGCATTCAGTTTAGTTTTTCCCACATAGCTCTGTTCCCCTATAGCTCTGCCATAGGCCCAAAGCAGTTCCTTTTTCAGTGGTAATCACAGCATACAGAGGGAAATCCCACATCAGAAGGGGTGCAGGATGAGGTGAGGCAAGACAATGCTGAGCATGACCAACTTGGACACGGGTGTTAGGGGGGATTTGTTGATTCCCAGTGTAATGGGTAAAGTTTGTGGAAAGGGACATGATGGAATATGTATTTCAGGAAAATTAACTTGTCTACTGTAGGATTAAAGGGGCAAAATGAGAAGAAATTAGTATCAGGAAACTAAAACACACACATCCTATGTGTTCTCTCTTCTGAGATTTGACCTCAAAAGCAATCTTAGTCATAATGGACCTCACTATTTTAGTCAGCCCAGCATCCTTGCTCCTTGCAGCAATGGCTGCCCAATTTCTTATTTTCTTTCCTTTGGGGAACTGCACTGTCCCTCCAACTACTTCTTCAGATGGGTTAACCCTACAGATGGGTATACACCTGCCTAGCAATGTCTTTCATTATTAAGTACAAGAAAGACCTATTTAAAAAAAGTTCTCTTGGTCAGTGGTTCTCAACCTGTGGGTCGAAACCCCCTTGGGGGTCACATATCAGATATCCTGCATATCAGACATTTACAATATGACTTATAACTAACAAAATTATGAAGTAGAAACAAAAATAATTTTATGATTGGGGGTCATCACAATATAAGGGGTCGCAGCATTAGGAAGGCTGAGACACACCACATGAATATACAGCAGGTCATCAGGCACCAATACTTCTGTGATAGAAAACAGAGTAGAAGGTAGGGAGTGGACACAGAATGCAGGGTGGTGGGATCAACATGAGTGGGGACTAAAGACAGTGATGGGGGAGCAAACCAGTAGGGCCGGGGGGGGGGGTCAAGAACAGTGTCAGTGTCCCCCAGTGAAGGACAGGCAGATGGGTCTAATAAATATCACAGGCTACAATGTAGTACCCAGTGGCTTGGTACTTGCCCTAACTAGTTTTATGTCAATTTGATCAAAGCTAAAGCCATCAGAGAGGAGGGAGCCTAGTCTATAGGCAGGCCTGGGGGAGGGTCCAGCCCATTGTGGGTGGTGCCATCCATGGGTTGGTGTAAGAAAGCAGGCTGAGCAAAGCCATGAGAAGCAAGCCAGGAAGCAGCACCCTCCATAGCCTCTGCATCAGCTACTGCCTCCAGGTTCCTGCCTCACTTGAGCTACTGTTCTGACTTCTTTGGATGAACAGTGACATGGAAGTGTAAAGCCATATAAACCCTTTCCTCCCCAAGTTGCTTTGGCCATGGTGTTTTGTCAAAGCAATAGAACCCCTAAGACAGTGCTGTCCCTCAACCTGGCCCAATGGATGCTTCATGTCTGGGGTTTGACCTCAGTTGTACTGACAGCACAAACTGTTAGTTTGACCTCAGTTGTACTAATCAGTCTCCACCATGGGAAATCAGCTGGAGTGTGAATAAAGCAGCTGCCTTTGTGCAATGGATGCAATGGAGTAAGATTGAGAATAAAATTATCAGGGAAAGGCCAGTTCAGAAAAAAAAAGATGAATTCCTAAATGCAACATGAAAGCAAAAGGAGGGGTTGTGTAGGGTGGAGGAAGAGCAGAGAACAAAGGCAACGAAAGGGAAATAAAAACAGTATAATTATATGTGTGTGTGTATGTGTGTATATATGTACACATATATAAGCAATATAATTATGTATGTATAATTATATTGTGTATGTATGTATAAGGTATATGGAAATGGGACAATGAAGCTTGTTACTTTGTATGCTAAATTTAAAGCATTAATGAAGAAAATGAGAAAATACAAGTTCCTGAAGACATCACTTAGCTTCTGTGTCCAGTTATGCTTGAATTTAATTCATCCCTTGCTTTTCGCCACCAAGTCAATACATCTCCTTTTCCCCTTAAGTCAAGGTAAATTGATTTCCTTTGACATACAACCTGAACTCATTGTCTAATAGCAAGACAGCAAAAACATTTTATGCACAAAGGCTTAGAAGTAACTAAAGGAAAATACTGGAAGGAACTTTAATCCCCAAATCTTTATAAAGTAGACAGCACATAACAAAATAATATCATTCATTAAGACTGGAATTGATGGTGCGTTTATTTATTATTTTATTTATTTATTTTTGAGACAAGATACCATGCATCTTAGGCTAGCCTTGAAATCTCTATATAGCTGAAGATGGCCTTGAACTTCTGATCTTCCTGCCTCCACCTCCCAAATGCTGTGATTATAGATCTATATCAGTTTATGTAGTGCTGGGATTGAACCCTAGGCTTAGTGAACATTAAGCAAACACTCTACCAATTAAGTTACATCTCTGGCCCCATACTGAGGGTTTTCAAAGCAGAACTCCTGGCTGGCAAGATGGTTCTGTGGATACAGGCATCTGCTGCTAGTCCTGGAGATCTGAGTTCAATTGTCTTCGACCTACACAGTGGAAGAAGAGAACTGACCTTCAAAAGTTATCCTTCGACCTCCAGATGGATGCTGTCGCATGAGTCTCCTCTCTGCTCCACACAGTAAATCAGCAAATGTGATGAAAAGTAGAAATTCTGAATGTAATATGACCCCCAGTCATGTAAATGCAACTGCTTAAAGCAAACAGAACAAAGTGTTGCTTCGTAAGGTGGATGCAAATGATGGGAGGTTGTTACTCTCTTCTGCTGTATACTTTCTACTCTTCAGGTTTCCAAGAATTCCCAGCGGCACATTTAGTGTCAGTAACAACAATAGAAACACCACACAACAAACAGACAAAAACCAACCCCTATATGTTAAATAAAGGCAACAAAGAAATTGGAAACAAATGAGCTTACATGGGCAAAAGTGCTTGTGGCCAGTAGTGTCAGAAAGCACACAAACTACCATGAACCCATGGATAAGGACATGCACCTTGGACTATAGCTGTTATCTAGGTTTTAATCGGTATGAGAAGAAGCAACCTCTCGCCAGCAACAAGGGGGAAAGTAGTTCATCTTAGAAGTGATGAAATTCTGAGAGTACATCTTTGACTCTGACAGATGACCAACGAGCTAATGGCACCAAGCCCTACCCAAAAGAACTTATTGTATGTGGAGGACCAGACTTCATCCTGAAACTAAAGCAAGCCAATCACTATGAAAGTAGGAATTGTGGTTTTTTTGAGCAAATTTTATGTGTGTGTGTGTGTGTGTGTGTGTGTGTGTGTGTTAGACAAATCTTGGGAGCGGTTTTCTCCTTTCACTGTGTATGTTCTGCACATGGAACTCGATCATCTCACTGGCCCCATCTGTTGCTTTTTATAGTCTAGCATGTTCTGCAACAGTTTTTGAAGTAAACACCTCACTATTTTACTGATCCTGATGGTAAAAGGGCACATGTGTAAGCTGTGGGTGGATATGAACTCAGAGGAAAATTACACTGGACACCATCACCAAGTCCAAGTTATTACAATTTAGTCTAGAATCACTTCCATAAACAATTTAAAACATTTTGGCATTCTTAGCCATAATCTGTTTTACTCTCTCTCAGTGCTAGTTAGTAATTGTCTGGGCCGTCAACTAAGTGCTCAGAAAAATTTATCCTTGGTTCACATTAGTTGGAATGATAGTTTAAGAATTATCAATTACTTCATTTTTGATGAATTCTTAGATTTTTTGAATAAAACTCAACCAATTTCATTTCTCAGTTCAGCCGTTTTGAATTACAAAAAGGCAAAAATATGGTAAGGCTTTTGCAACGGGATTGGCTTTGTTTTTCAACATTCTTGCAATTCAGACAGGCAAAAGAAAAAAAATCTTTGATCTAGAAGGTTTGGAAATTCAAATACTCCTTAAGGCATTTTTGTGTTTTTCAACTTCACGAAGAGTGAAAACAGTGTTTGTCATGGGAAATTTTGCGCCACAAAGTACATGACAGTTTTCACTTGATTCTGTAACTCAGCCCATTGACTGAAGATTTTGGCCAACAGAAGCTGTAGCTGTGATATATAACATAGTCCCAAATGCAAACGATATCCCAGAGTGATGGAAAAACAGCTGTAACTAACCCAGAATTGGGGTAGGTAGGCAGGGGGATAGTGGCAGGACAATGTCTATGTGACAAATGTCAGAAGACAACACAAGATGAATCTCGGAACCTGTTACCAGCAGCTTTCTCCTGATGCTGTTTTAATGAGGATGCAAGAGAGATGTAAATGTGTAGGACCCCCAAATGTCTAACACACAAACAGCCCTGCAGTACCTACTTTGGGGGGAACAATGTCATAATTGCACTTGACACTCCCATGGCTAGTTCTCATCCATGCCAACAGTGTGTAGATTTTGACTGGTGACAGGGACACGAGTTACCGAAGTTCAGAGCTTTTTATCTGAAGTTATATCCTCAGTATGGTTTCCAGACAAGTACGTGGAAGAGATGTAGATGGAGCGTTCTTTGGTCCAGAAAACCTTTCTGAGGCTGGCACCAATGGGCACATTTACAGTCTCCTGTTCCTTGACAGCAATGGCCTGATCTGAGAGATGGAAGGCATGTTTCTTGAAGTCCACTCCCCAAATACACTTGCAAATGTAGAGGGGTGTAGCATTGGGTTACCTCCTTGATAGTAAAATGACCCTTTCCTTCTACACCGCCCTAGTTTTAAGGTGAGTCATTCTGTCCAGCCCAAGCTAGGTGGGGATACACAGAGTTTGAGGAGGGATATGCATCTCCAATAAGAAGTGTAACCACAGACATTGCAGCACTGGAGAGGCAGAGGTGGAAGGGTCACAGTTTCAAGGCCAGATTGGATTACATACAAGAACTGGTCTCCACAGAACACACACAAAACCCAGAGTTCTAACCCTGCAAACAGAAGGTTGACTGGAGAGTGGACCGGCCTGAGCTCCGCAGAAGGAAGTTTCAAATCCTGGTGCCCTGTGTAAACTGGTGGCCCAAGGCAAGCCGTTTCCTCCTCCATCTTGACCTTCCCATGGTGGCATAGGACAGTAATACATGACTCAGCACAGATGTGGGGACTAGGACTTGCTCAGAAACTACCAACCCCAAGGGGATGCTCAGATTAGCTACTTTTCACTACTTTGAATCTCTGCTTTTCAACTATTGCTATGTGTAGCAAGACCCTGTCTACTCAATGGAGTAAGTATGTAAAACTCTAGTCCCACAAAATACATGGGAGAAGCTCTGGAGTGTTCAAGTGAAATGGACGTCATAGCTTGAAATAAAACAGATATCACAGAGATCACTGGTAGACAAGAAGACAGGAAGTGGTTCACAATTTCAGGTCAGATTTATGAGCATATTCACATTTTTTACTAAGTTAAATCTATCTCAATAGCTCTATAGTTGCTATATTTTCCACCTTTTCGCACAAAAATACATTCTGCTTCACCATCAAAATTCTGGCTGCCACAATGTACCTGCATAAATAGAAAACAAATCCTATTTATATTTTAGTTTGGAACTAATGGCTCTATTTCCTTCAGTTTCTCTACTCAACTGAAAATGTACAATTATCACCAAGGACAAAAGCCAAAACAGAGCCAAGATGATGCTGACTTCCAGAAAGTAGACAGACAGATTGAACTTTATTCCCTAAGTCAGCAAAGTGGAAGAAAAAACTCCTTAGAAAGTGGTTGACAATTTGAGAAACAAGGAATTGTATTTTATTCTTTAGAGGGTTATTACAGTGGCTTAATGTATTAGAGGAGCTAAATGTACTTCACTGAATGAATGGATAAACAAGCAAATACAGAATTTCCCCACAGTGCATAACCACATTGAATGAGAATGTTCCTCCAACCTGTCAATCACCCTTGGTGTATTTTCAGCCTCTTCATGTGACCACATATAATACCCTGACTTGTGTGGTTTTGGATAGTGGATTCTGAAGGAGTTATTAAAATAAATTTATCAGGTTGCTTAGCCAGGTGCAATGGTAGGTGCCTGCAATCTTAGGTACTCAAAAGGCTGAGGCAGGAGGATCACTTGAGCCCAGGAGATTGAGGACAACCAAGGCAACACAGTAGTTTAATCTCAAAGACACTCAGAGAGAGTGGAGCGAGAGTTTGAGGTACAGGGAGAGAGAACAGAAGAGACAAGGGGAGAGAAATCCCTCAAGATGCTAAACTTACTGATCAGAAGGCCCCAGGGTGCCCCCAAACAATACGGGTTGTTGTTATCACTCTTAGTTGCTTAGTATAGTTAGATAGCATGAATTACTCTAACACTAAAGAAACAACACACATTAATTACAGGACATTGAGAAATCAAACTGGAAGTGATCTGGAAACTTCCTCTCTGCTGGTGGGTTTTCATAGTGCCCATAGTATTATGTAGGTAGACTGCTGGGTGAGAAGTAACCAAGGGTCTTACCCAGTGGTAGACCCAGTATGCTATTATACTGACCTGCTAGGCAAGTGGTACCTACTGGTGCAATGGCGACATGACTACAGTGGGGGTAACCAATCACTTTGTGATTCAATTTGAAGCCTGCTCTACAGGAAGGAATTAATGCCTGGACAAACTGGTCAAAAGCCCATGGCTCAGATCACAGGCCCATGGGGACAACCTATTATCATTTTTCTAAATGGATGTGTTGTCAAACCGTCTTCTAAATATTTACGATTATACCCATAGATTTATGCTGCTCTCAACCTTTGTCAAAGAAACTTCTGTTTGCAGTTGACAGTGGTTAACATAGAGACTCATAACTGGCCAAAGTGCTGAGAATAAATGACTATTGAGTGCTCAGCTATAAATGGGACATTTATATTAACCCCTACTCACCCAAAGCTCATGAATATCATGAAAGAGAGAACAGGAAGTGTGGGAGCCCACAGAAGTGGGTCTGTTCCACCTTGACCAAAGTTCAGAGAATCCAGGCCTATTCTTGTGCCTTCAGGGATATCAGGAGGTTTGACCCAGGGAGTGGCTGCCTACAGGATGCTTGGTCTAAGGTGTGGTCGCTGCACGTCCTGCCTAACAACAGAATGCTTAACTCAGGATATAGTTGCTTGGTGTTTCAGGTACTGAAGCAGGTAATGGCTCTGTTTGTTCTCTGTCATGTCAAAGCAGTCTTTTGCCTTCTTCCCCACTTCTGGATTGGGGTATGTAAGCATATGGAAAACAAACATGGGTGAATTCAGTATTCACTGGATTGTCCTCCCAGGTCTATTCTGCATCTCTGTTCCTTTTCTGTTGTATCTCTGTTCTTCCCACCTAATTTTCTCATCCCTACGCCCCTACCCTGGAATGTGCAAACCCTGTCGAGGTTGGATCCTGACAGACTGAACCCCAATATGATGCCCCGACAGATGTTGCCCCAATGTGAAGCCCCAACAAGAAAGAGTATCAGATGTTGTCTTCTGGATAGGACATGGCCATTACACTTAGAGCAGCTGTGGCCACCTACACAAAATCTATAAGATAAAGCCAGTCACCATTCCAACACGGATTAGGGAATGACTCAGGAGAGTTCACCTCTAGATGAGACGGTGTCGGCAACTGCTAACTGCTGAAAGGGGAAGGGTTACTTTTCTTTGGAATTGTGGCTTCTGCTGTGTTGCTCATGGTATGGGAAATGGTCCCTATCCTGCTTTGCTTTCTACTGCTGTGAAAAAGGCCATGACTAAAAGCAACTTCGGGAGGCAAGGGTTTATTTGGCTTACACATCCCAATCACAATCTATCACAAGTCAAGGCAGAAACTCAAGCAGAGTAGAAGATAAAGCAGAGAATATAGAAGGACACTGTTTCCTGGATTGCCCCATCATAGTTCACTCAAAACTGCCTTTCTTATTCAACCCAGGACTGCCTACCCAGGACTGGTACTGCCCACAGTGGGGTGAACCATCTCACACCCATCATTAATTGAGAAAATGCCTCACAGACATTCCCACAGTACAATCAGATGGAGACAATTTCTCAAGTGAGCTTCCCTCTTCCCAGGAGACTCTAGTTTGTGTAAAGCTGGCAAACCAACCAGCAGAGCTTCACACACGTTCATTCAAACAGCATTAATTAGACTTGGTGGGCTTTTAAAGAGAGCACAAATGTAGGCAGTCTGGGGCCTCCTCAGATGGATAGATTTGGGTTATATACACTAATGATACATTGCATAATGCATGAAATTGTCAATGAATAAATAGAAAGTATTTATTTTTACTTTTCATTTTAGTTTTAGTTTTGTTTTTCGAGACAGGTTTCTCTGTGTAGCTTTGGTGCCTGTCCTGGAACTAGCTCTTGTAGACCAGGCTGGCCTCGAACTCACAGAGATCCACCTGCCTCTGAATCCTGAGTGCTGGGATTAAAGGTGTGCACCATCACTGCCAAGCTAATAAAAGGTATTTTAAAGAGATGCTAGAGGTGATTTACAGTGGTTCCTCCCAGTGTGTCCGTCAGCTGTGTGGTTCTAGCACTTCAGGTGCGATGGTCCAGGTTGACTCAGAATCCTAAATGGTTCATAGTTGGTTCTAGTTGATAGTCTTAGAATTCTGAATCCAGTCGGAATTTGAGAAATTTCCGGGGCCATGAGAGCAGCAACAGTGTATGTGACAAAACTCCTGCACCCTTGGCAGAGGGCACCAATGGGGTGCTCTGTCCTTACTCACAGAGTTCCACGTGACCCAAATCACCCCATCAGGCTGTTTCCCATTGAGGTGAATGATACACAATGTTATCAGTCATTTGGATCATTTTCAGTGGTGTGTTGAGCCCATCCACATTGTTCATTGCCTATTTCCAGAACTGTCATCTTCTCCAAAGACACCCATGCAATTCTAATTCCTCATGTCCCCTCCCTGCAGCCCAGGGCACACTCTCCACATTTTGTATCTGGAAATCTCACTAAATACCATATGAATGTGCTTGCGCGTGTGTGTGTGTGTGTTTCTATATACAAATGTGTCTATATGCACACATATGTGTATATATATAGTCACCATAAATGAATATATATAGATACCATATATAAATGGAGCCATCCATCCAGTATTTGTCCCTTCAGGATTGGCTTATTCAACTCATGTCTTCAAGGTTCATCCAACAGCACACACCAGAATTCACTTGCTTTTCACTCATTTCTCCACTGATGGGCATTAAGGTTGTTTCTCCTCTGGGCTACTGTACACAAACAACTCTGTGAACACAGATATCCAAATACCATCTTCAGCTGCTGCCTTTATTTCCAGAATCACTGAGTCATATGGAAATTCTGCCAGAATCAACAAAGTGCTAAGTAGCCATTGTCCATTGATCAAAGTTAACAAGAGAGGCGGAAGTCCTTTGTCAATTTTGAAGTGTGACCATTTCTCCTAAATGTGACTCGGGATTTCCACACTTTCCAAAGTAAGCTTATAAAAGCAGGGTTTGCCAGGCAGCGGTGAGCTTGGTGCCAAGAGGCACGGACACCTGGCTGACTTTTGAAGGGCAACAGGGAGAAGGAACAGCAAAAGAAAGGACACCAGGGCTGGAGCAGCCAGCATGCAAATGAGCAGGGCAGAGGTGAGGTTGGAGAGCAGCTCCACACAGAACAAATGAGCAGGGCAGAGGTGAGGTTGGACAGCAGCTCCGCACAGAACAAGCACCCGGGAGACAGGTGCGCAGAATGCCGAAGGGCTGTGTGGATGGGGCAGAGGGGCTACCCTACATCCTGGAGCAGAGGGGCTACCCTACATCCTGGAGCAGAGGGGGCTACCCTAGATCCTGGAGCAGAGGGGCTACCCTACATCCTGGAGCAGAGGGGCTACCCTACATCCTGGAGCAAGTAGCACTAGGATATTTCTTTTCCTTCTGATATCTGTGCTCTGCCCCTGTACTTCTCTATTGTTCATGAATATAAGCTTTGAGTGGATCGGCTTTTTATTACATCCTCAAGTGCAGGGCCTCGGGCATGGCTCAATGTACCATTCACATTGTGTCACTTGTGTATGGCACAGTGTGGTCTTGTACAGTGCACAACCTGCATAGCAACACAACTATGCACAATGGAACCCAAGTGAAATAGTGTAAGTGTGTTTACACATGCCCAACAGAACCCAATAATAAAATATTTTATGCACAATGGAACCCAAGTGAAATAGTGTAAGTGTATTTACACATGCCCAACAGAACCCAATAATAAAATATTTTAAGTGTGCATCTACACATGGGTTTTCGTATGAAAGTTTTGCTGCGGCCATCATTTTTGAAACTTATTATTAAAATTAATGTGTGTAGATATACATGTATACAAAGTTGTCTATGGTATTTTCTTTAAAGATTTGTCTATTATGTATGCAGTGTTCTGCCTGCATGTATCCTTGCAAGCCACAAAAGGGCACCAGATCTCATCACAGATGGTTGTGAGTCTCCTTGAAGTTGCTGGGAATTGAACTCAGGACCTCTGAAAGAGCAGACAGCGCTCTTAACCCCTGAGCCATCTCTCCAGCCCTGTCTATGGTATTTTTATAGTAGAAAAATGTCAACATATTCACAAATATCACACTGGTTGCACAAATTGTAGCAGAGGTATACAACTGTAAAGAGAAACATACTCCACCTACTAACATAGACTGTCAAGATGTGTCATTACATAAAAATATGTATAACAGATGAGTATTGTAGGTTACCATGTCTGTAAAAAGGGGGAAACAAGATGTATCCACATTAGATGATGGGGCTGGAGAAATGGTTTAGGGGTTAAAAGCACTTGTTGCTCTTGGAGAGGACCTGGGTTCAGTTCCTGGCACCAAACCACCTGTAACTCCACTTCTGGGCAATCTGACACTCTCCTGGTCTCTGAGGGCACCAAGCAAGTATGTTTATACTATACTATACATATATACAGGCAACATACTCATACACATAACATAATCTAAAAAATCAAGTCAAAAACAATAGATGGACAATATATTCTTGCCTATGGAAGAATTCTCTCTCAAAGGACTTTATAGAAAAATTCAGTACCATGGCTGTTCATAGGAGGAGACTAGGGTACTCAAGAGATGGGATGGGAGGTGGGTTTCTTTAGACATCCTTTTGTATTTTTGTAATTCTAATCATAGAAATATATGCCATCCACGGGGACGTGGAGGGTGGCTTGGTCCTGCCTCAAGGAGGTGATGGGACAGATTTAGTTGACTTCCCAGGGGAGGCCTTACCTTCACGGAGGAGCAGATGGGAGAGGAGAGAAGGGAGGGAAAACTGGGATTGGCATGCAATAAACGCAAGGAAGGAAGGAAGGGAGGGAGGGAGGGAAGGAAGGAAGGAAGGAAGAAAGGAAGGAAGGAAGGCCATCGTCCTCCAGTGTGTCCTGAGCTGTGTTGATCAAAAGGCTACCAGGTTCCTCTCAGATTCCATTGTTGTGGGGGATGACACCACACTGTTATATGTTGGTTATATGTAGATGGGCAATGGAGTGGAAAACACTGGGGGCTGTGGGATGAATGCCAGCTTCCTATTGCTCTGGGCTGTGGATACCAGCTGGCAAATCACAGGTTTGTTTGGTTTTTAATTTTGGTGTGTATGTGTTCATGTGTCTATGTGTTCGTGTGTGTGTGTGTAACATGCATGTGGAAGCCAAAGGTTGACACTGGGTGTTTTCCTCAATGGCTCTCATTTTGCTTTTGCTTGTTTGTTTGGTTTTTGACACAAGGTCTTTCAATGATGGTGGAAGTTACCAAGTCAATTAGACTGGTTAGCCAGACAGCCCCATGAATCCTTTGTCTCCACCTCGCCAGGGTTGGGATTATAGGAGTATGTTGTCAGGCCTTTGAGGTGGGTGCTGGGGAACTGACTCAGGTCTTCTCAGCTTCAGACATACAACTCTTTATGCTCAAAAGACCTATAGCGGTTTATAGTTCCTATAAGAACCCCAAGTAAAAAGATTATATACTATGTATTTTATGTATATGGATGTTTTGTCTGCATGTATCCACACCAGAAGGGAGAGAGCATCAGAACTCATGAGAGTACAGTATAGATGGTTCAGACACTTGCTAGCCACCATGTGGGTGCTGGGAATTGAACTCAGGACCTCTGGAAGAGCAGTCAATGCTCTTAAGCTGTTTTTAATCACTGAGTCATCCCTCCAGTCCACATACTAAATTTTTAAATGAATAATAAAGAAAGGTCATTGATAAGATATGATTTAATTGCTCCCCGCCAAAAGAGAATGATTTATCTTTGTCTTGTTTTTGATTCAAGGTCTTACTATATATCCCTGGCTGGCCTGGAACTAGCTCTCTAAACCAGGCTGATTTCAAACTTACAGTGATCCTCCTGTCTCTGCCTCACAGGTGCTGGGATCACAGGTGTGAACCACCAATATGAGCTCAAAGATTCCTTGAGTAACATAGCACCATATATGTTTGGTCTTTATTTATTTAAAAAGATTTGAATTTGGTAAATCATGACGTATTTAATGAACAACAATTATCTTAATAATGGATCTACCCCATCAGGTTAGAAATATATGTCTAGTGAGATGCGAGAGTGGCTGAATTTGTGTTTTGTGCATATGGAGAAAGACACATAATCTGTGTCTCCAGGAATTCTGGGAAAAACACAAATTCAAATACTTACTTTTGCTTGTTTTTATTTAACTCAAAATAGCTAGTAACATAAAAACATTTTAAAAAGTATCTCTAATACTTCACCATTTAGCTATTTTTCGCTGACGACACTTGATTACTTTATTTCTAACATGTAATTACACGATCAATCGTAAAAACGTATCTTTAAAAGTTCGCAGCAGGCTTTCGATCTGTGGGGTTAGACACTAATAAAAATTCATGACATGGTAATTTCAATTGTACTTATTTTCTCCAACATTTAAATTTATGAAAATTCATAACCATAAGTAGGTTATGTTCATCTTTACATACACACAGGTAGGACATACATTCTACAAAAGATCTGTTTGACACCCAGTAGAGAGACAGCATCAAACACCTAACTCACATTAATCCATACATGATGCCAGCGAACAGGAACCTGTAAGAACAACCACACAAAAGCCTGTGGCAATACCATGACTGTATGCCATGGAGGAAGCCCAGACACAAACAGTACATCTGCTCCTGTTGTCACTACTGTCAACTCACATCTGACTCCCACTGGGACAAGAACTTTGTAGTGTGAGGCTAGTGTTTAAAGCGTGTACCTCCTACAGGAAAGGGCCCCTGGGACTTCATCGGGGTGCCAGCTGGCCCTCAGAGGGACACTCATACTTTCCAATACTAGAGGAAAAAACGGGAGGCCAGACTTCCGGTATGTGTCTTCCTAGGGGACTCTCAAGGATTGCGCCAACACCTCGTTTCATCTCAAGCACTGATGCTGGAAGCCAACCCGTAGGTGGGAGGCAATGCCCCTGAAGTGGAAACTAAAAGCATTCTATTCCTCAGTGCATTCTATTGCCAGTGCAACTGAATTTCCAGACTGGCTTTTTCCTCACACTTAGCAGTGGGTTCCAGGACCCTTTTCTGGTGCCAGCACCTCTGAATACGGTATCCCCCACTGAGAAAATCTCATGACGTAAAGATGAGTGTTGTCAAGGTACAAACAAAAGGCCACCAAAGTCGCTCAGTGTTAGCAGGACTCAGGATATGATTTCCAATTAGCAAATGGTGCAGTTGAAGCAGAGGCTGGCTCTGTTTGGTGACACTCAGTGCCCCCAGTAATCCATTGTGGCTTCCTTGTCCTGACTTCCCATGTTGGAATCTCCTTTTTACTCCAACAATTGGCCATAAGCTGCTGCCCTGGTTCAGTTTCTAATTTTAAAAGCACCATTCTAATAGAAATGTCCCTGTTCCGAAGGAGGCTAGGACTGTGAATTTTCCCACTAGCTAGAGCTATTGTGTCATCGAGTTTCAGTTAAGTTGGTCGAGCTATTGATGTTCTTGCCATTGACACTGAAACTTGCTTCAGCTTCTTCCAGTCAGGTAGGGCTTCTACCTGGGCTGCAGATGAGAATAAAATATTCCATGAAGAACTCCCTCAATGACCACATTGGGAAAATCTGAAAAAGAAAAAGAAAGCTGATTTCTTAACATGCATCAACGACGTATAGTTGTGTTTGTGGAGGAAGGGTCAGAACCACTACATCTCTCTGGAGTCCACATGACCGGGCCATTTTGCCCTTGGTCAGGAAAGAAGGCCATAGTGGCAGAGGCCAGGGCTACTACTTGGGCCTATTTACCCACGGCAAGGAGTGCTACTATTGTGCTTGTCAACTGGAGGCCATTGTGGCTCCCACCAGGCGCTATGGGATTGCATGGCCAGATTTGTAGTGTTATCGACTCAGGGGCTGCTCTTCTAATGGTTAATGTCGCTAGGCCCCAGCTCTTTATCTGGATGCTTCCTCACAAGGAAGATGGATTACGCTGGCAATTCAATTTCTAACAAAATCTCAATACACTTGAAGGAATTCCAAGATTTCTACTGGGACTACTTGGCTGCGGTTTTTCCACTGAGGCTTACGGAGCCACTTCGCCCAAGTTGTGTGTGTACTTGTGGGCGCACTTCTGGAGACTAGGAATAGGGAATCTGTCTTTTAACTCCAAAAGGCAAAATTCTAACAAAAGTCATCCTGTCGAACTTGAAACAGCAGCCTCACTTTCGCAGAAGGCAATGTAGAGGTATACAAAGCATGTTGAGCCAGTTTCTAGTGTGAGAGCAGGTGAAGTATAGTGGAATGCAGGGGGATCGATCCCATGGCTCAGATGTTCAGGTTGAAGTTTCGATCTGTACACAACTACATCAGGAGCTGGGTGAAAGCTGGGCACTCTGGGTAGTTATTATGCAAATGGACTACTATCGTGATATTTCTTTTCATCCGTCCAATCCCTAAAGAGCAGCTACCTTATTAAGTCATGTACAAGGGAACTAGGCTTCATCAGAGAAGGTAGGAAGGCTTCAGGGGCAATAAGGGGAAAATACAGTCTCTGGCAAGGGAGCCTAGAGGATTCAGAGTCATCGGTGGAAGTGAGGCAGAGAGGGGGCTGGTGCTCAGGAGGACAGAGGTACCAGGTCAGACCTATGAAGATCTCACGGGAGTCTATCAGAAATGTGCTGAGGGTATCGAGGGATTTTAAGTGAAGCAAGACATGAACTTCTGAAAAGATGACTGACTGTCATGCCGAGAATGGACTGAAGCAAGTGTGAGATGAATACAGATCAGCTTGGTTGCTGTTATAGTTCAGAGGAAGATGCTGATGCAGGACACAGAAAAGCAGATGGGTTCGAGAGAAATGAAGGATGTGACCTGCTGACAGATACAAGTGACTAGGAAATAAAAGGGAGGAGTCAAGGATTAACCTGGCTGGGGTGGTGTGTGCTTGCAATCCCAGGAATTGGAAGCTGAGGCAGGACCTTGAGTTCATGGACAACCTAGATTATACAGTGAGACTCTGTCTCACAGAAGGGCTGGAAGAAAGGAGAGGGAAGACGGAGGAGGAGAGAGAAGGGGTAGTTGGCGAAGGAAATAATTAATAATAATTGAAGTCATCACAGGAGCTCCTCGGGTTTCTGTCTAAGCAAGTCAGAGGGTTGTGGGAGAAGCCGAGAAATGAGCGGGAAGTGGAAGCCAATCATTTCAGTTTGGGATCTGCTGAGTTTGAGACACCTTTGAGCCCAGTCAAGGGCGAAGTCAAGTACTGATTTCCCTTAGCAAATGCTCACTGAAATGGCTCTGCATCCTGGGTAGTCACTTTCTAGCTCTATGAACACAACTGACTTGTTTTAACAGCGGTGAAGAATTTCACACCAATACCTTCCTTACCAGTTATTGAAAAGATGGCGAGTGAAACCAAGGTCACGTCTTGGGCCTGGTGCACAGTATATACTTGGTCATTACCACATGCCATATACACATCTAATTACCAGAAATAAAAATTACAGTCTCTGTCCAGGCCATGAAACAGGTGCTAGCAAGCAAATGATACAAATAAAATGTTTAAACAAATCTCCCTACTACATGATTAATGAGCTTTCTCTCTGGCTAATGACACTGTGTACCTTTCTGCTACACCACACACACACACGCACACACACATGCATACACACACATAATTTTCATAGATCACAGCTTTAAAAGCCTTCAGTAGGCTATAAATCTGTGTATTTGAAGAAATGGTCTAGCTAATTCTAATTTTAAATTTATTTCTCACACAGATATTAATAAAGTGAACCACTGATTAATTTTCAATAAAATATCCAAACATATTTCACATGGGTGGCATATTGTTATCCTTTGCCATCTGAAATCTGAAAATCTACTTAAATACAGTTAATTTACACCATGAACATATTTAACTTAAGAGGATTCAACAAAAGTCCCATAAAACAATGAAAACCCTGTTAATTATGTCCGATGAGTAATTCTACACCACGATTAATATGGATTAGAAGCAAGGACACAAAGCAGGGCATGGGTTGCAGGACAGGGGACAGGAAAGGGAAAGAAGGCTCAGCGTGAAAGGGGTGCTTGAGCAGATCTGAATGAGGTGCCCCAGGAGCCAGCTGTGAGGATATCGAGGAGGAAGTGTTCCCTGCACGGGAAGCAGCTAGGGAGACCCTCCGGAGGACATAGTCTGCAGCCATCTCTACTGAAGGAAGCCAACAGGGTGCTCTGGGGGCGGAGGGAGTGAATAGCCTGGAGGGTCCGTCAACCTGGGTTACCAATGGGATAAGTGGGTATTGTGCCTGCCCCTACTCACTTGTTCCACTGCCCTTTAGACTGTAGATTCAGGCTTCCCCATGGCTTTGACTGAATACAACGCCCATTCCTGTTTGATGGAACTGCTCTTTCCTTTGTCTTCCACTGGGAGGAGAGGGGAAGGAACACAACCTTGCTAGTTTTACTGACATGCCTCTATCTAATGACATTCACCGTGAGCAACGAAAACAGAACAAAGCTGCACAGAGGCTGCTTTAGAGAGAGAGAGGAAGTAAAAGCTAAGCTGCGAAGCCATGACATTCCACATGAGGCCTGGGAGCTGGCAGGCCCACCAAGCATGCACACCGGAAGATTCAAGGAGGAAGCAGCAGGTGTCGGGTTGGCAAGGCAAATGCCCTAGAGGTAGAGCCAGCAGGACTGGCAAGGTCAGTAGGATGAGCAGGACAGGCATCCTGGGGGAGAGGGTTGGCAGGGTAGGTGCTCTTGAGGCCCAGGATGAGTCACAGAGTAGTTGGAACCAAGTAGGGTGCGTGAGGAGAGATGATGCGGAATAGGACCACAGAGTTCTTGTGAACCACAGCAGGAGTCTGCGCTGGAAATACAATACCGCCTCTCAGCTGCACAGATGGGGTAGTTCAATGCCACGAGCAGATTATTTAAAGAAAATCTCAGTGAGCAGCGTCCAATCTTTGATGGGAAAGCCAAGGGTGAGACAGCGTTTGAAGGGAGAGGATGTGGCCAGCACATGTAAAGCTAATGAAAGGGCATGTAAGACAAAGAAGAGAATTGTTCAGAATGTTCAGCCAGGTTGACAATACCTACCTGGGTCCTTGGAAAGGGCTGTTTTGTATTTTCCAGAAAATTTAAGACAAAGGCCAAAACACATACTTTTGAGGCTGGCAAAAGAGTTCTCACTGGTTAAGAGCACTGGCTGCTGATGCAGAGGACTTGGGTTTGGTTCCTAGCACCTACGCAGGGGTTCATAAACATCGATCCTCCTATTTGCCTCCAAAGTGCTTAGTCACAAATGCACCATGGTGCCTGGGCTCTGTTTTACTTATTTATTTATTTATTTGTTTATTTTTCCTTAATGTAGATTGTGTGTGTGTAACTCAGATTTTTATGTCTGAATGGCAAATGCTTTACCAATAAATCTAACTATCCGGCCTCGAGTATCAGCATTTTCTAAAAGTGTATCTAGGCAGAATGTCTAAGATGTAAAGAGAGTTGATGTGAATGGGACTAGGTAGCCCTCAAGATTTCCACATTCAGTATTTTCAGGAATAATGCTTCCACTCACTGGAAGGTATCTTAACAACACAGTGTGGTACAGATGAAGTTTCTAATTTCTAAAATTAGAGGATCTAATTTCTAAAACTGGGTCTGCCCAAATTTTAAGAATATAACATGAAGGTTGGCCACTGTATCTCTCTGTCCACCTGTATCTCCCTGTAGCTCCCTGTCCACCAAACCCATTAGTTACAGTTATTCTCAAATAGGATTTCCCTTATTTTGGTCTACACTATCAAGTGACCAACAATACACACGCCTTAATCTTCCTGCTTCTGACATTTGCCCTGACGCTGCTTCCCAGAAGGCCCCTTGGTCTCCACTGTCAAAGTGTATACTATGTGGTAGGTGCTGCTTAATAAGTTTAAAGAATCAGATTTAAGGATCACAAAATATACACCCTACCCCCTCTCACTTCCATCAAACCCCTGGTTATTCCGGGCCAGTCATTACTGTTTTCCCCACTGCTGCGGGAACTCTAGACAGGTGCATGAAATGTCTGAGAAGAGACAATTCCACAACAATTATGTATGGAATCATTTTAAAAGATAATGACTGTTTAATCTAGACTGGGCTGTACTGTATTTACTAAACATAATATTTTTAATACAACACCGGCTAATATGTTAATTAATTAATTAATATGAATATTTTAAGTATAGGAAGCAGTCCTTAAGAGGGGTAACTGTTTCTCACTGAGAAGACATGCACAAAAAGCCACCGTGAAACCATATTCTTTAGAGCTGAGGCAACTCTCTGAGCAGGGTCAGAGGGGTCTCAGAGTGAACTGCGCCTGCATCCTGGTCACCTTTCCTTTACCGGCAGGCAAGCGGGTGACCCGACTACAAGCCCTGTGCTACAGACAGCAGTCTCCTCTCTAGCTCGTAGGAAGGTTTAGTTGACAGAAACAATGGATCCTTCATCTATGCTTTCTTGTGGATTGATATTTGTCATTCTCAGACTGGAGACCTGATATGCTAAATGCCAAGAAGGAAAACCTGGGCCGCAGACTGTCCACCTGAGTCTGGCAAGTCACCAACATCCCCGAGTCGGAATTGTCCCCGTTAGCCAATCATATTACCTGCTGAACCTATTTTATAAGGCCGCCTGCAAATTAAATGAGACGATGCCCGAGAATGTCCTCCAGGAACACTGCATAGGAGAACACTTTGAGAGGGACTCTGGGGAACTGGGACCAAAAAAGGACGCATGCTGAAATATTGATTATGGTTACACTTAAATCAATTAGCTGTATTTAAAATACACAACTTAAAAATATATAGTCTATCATCCAAGACACTGACGCCTAAATGGAAATGCAGGTATAGCTGCAATGCATGCACATGGCTTTGGGAAGGAAGCATTTTTTAAGAAAGACTAGAACCTTTAACCTGAACTCTGACCTCTAGATTAAAAACAAGCGGCAGTCTGAAAAACATCAAACAAAAAAGAAGAAAAATAAGTACCTTTATCCCTTTTTTTCTCTAATTCAAAATAGGCTAGGAAGAGAGAAAGAAAAATTACATTTCCTCCTGAAAGGCCGGCCCCAATTAAAATTCTAAATGTCTCTTACACCAAGAGCACTGGTTTATTGGCAGATGATTAAGCCCTGGACCGATGTCACTCTGTTAGACCCGTATTACAAACGTGGTTTATGTGGTGCAGGGGCAAATCAGTAAAGAGCTGTTAGCAGATGACAGGTTTGATTACCGCTGGCTGCAGGCAAGACGTATGGATCCCCGAGGAACAGCAGCACCGGCTGGTGGGACAGCTTGCTGGAAAGGTCGAAAACAGGCATGTCAGCATCAGGGGACGATGGTAAACAGAAAACACTACAAACTAGCTTTGAGGGGATCAAACTGCTCTGTGGGATGTCTCTAGGTCTCTGCATCTACCAGCCTGGGTGAATAGCAGCGCGCACAGAGCAAAGTCATGGCAGCTCACTTGCCTCCCAATATTTCTCTTTGGGATGTGAGACAGATGCTCGTCTATGCAGTAAACAGCACTGCCGGGAAGTTTCTGAAACTCTGGGGTTTGAGCACAAGCACAACAGTACTCTTACTACTTACACGAAGCCACGTGGGGCTCTTAATTAACCCCTTTCATGCCGAGTTACAAGCAATTAGCCCTGCAAATTCCTATCAAATACTTATCATCTTCAAACCAATATTCAACATAGGTTTTCAAGAGCAATAAAACTTTAAACAGGGTAGTTAGACAGTGAGCGAACTACAGCTCTATTACTGATCTCTGTTACCAACTCCTCGTTGACCGGCATCAGTTCTTACCTCGACTCTTCAGATTCTGTCTCATCAAAAGATCTGAAATTTTATAAGAGAAAAGAAAAAAAAAACCAATTAAGTTGGACCAATATTTATGCCAACAAGGCATAGGTTAGCACCCTTAGCAGTGAAATGGGATACAGACAGAATGGCCGAGAGTGTGTATTGAGCCAATGTATAGCTGACAACTAATCCTAGAACTCTGCAGCCTGGGAGATTCTGGGCATTTCAAAATTTCCTTAAGATCATTTAAAAATCGTATGGCCTTATTATTTTGGGGTTGGAATAGAAGTAAAAAGACCTCATTCCCTGTAATTGTTAACGTCTCTGTGCAAAACTCAAGAGCACCCATGAACCTGCTCTCCCAGGAAGCATGAATACACAGGTTGGGACAGAACACACTGGCCACATAGACCACTTGGTGAGTATGGGATAAAATTCAGGCTCTGGGGTGAGCAGCAAGTGGCCACGGCGCTGATGAGAAGCTGCGAAAGGTGTCTACTGCCCTGCACTCTGCAGACAGCTCAGGTTTAACATGATCTCAGGAAAGGGCTGGGGGCAGAGGGAAAGAACGGGTAAAGCCCCTTCCTCTGCTGGATTTCTGCTGCCTTATGTCTCTGTAGATCGACACTGGGCAGGGGTGTTGCTGAGCTTTCAGAGGCTAGTTCGGAATTCATTCTTTAGAACTTTCTCTAGCTGCTGGTGATGTTGCACCTCTGGTTCCATGGTTAACAGGGACTGGGGACTACAGCTCACCAGTTACGAGTTCCTGAGGGAAAAGCATTGGTCAGAGAAGAGAGCAGCCCTCGTGGAAGGTCTGGGTGCTGCTGCATGCATGGCTTGGGAAAAGCGCTTAAATACTGTGTCTCTGACCAACAGCCAAATCTCTAAAGTCATCTATAGCTTTAAAACTATATGAATATGGGAACTGGCGGGATGGTTCAGTGGTTAAGATACTTGCTGCTCTTCCAGAGGATCTGAGTTTGGACTCCAGCACCCATGTTGGGCAACAATGCACAACTGCCTGTAACTCCAGCTCTGGTGGATCTGATGCCCTCATCTGGATTCCACAGGCCCCCCCTTCACATACATGGCACACACAGACACAACCATAAACTCAAATAATAAAAGCATATGTTTAAAAAGCTACATGAATATGTATACTTGGCACAAGTCAATGATAGTCTGGATTCGTAATTACCATCTGTGGCACTATGGGACACCATCATCTAAGAGGTTAGTTCCTTTTGCCTAAGTATGAGTTTGCCTGGACCATTTGCTGCAGGATGGAGGTGAAGACTTGGGAGGGATTCCTCTCACTATAAGCAGAGGGATATGAGAGAGAATGATGCCTCAGCTAAGAGCTTAGATGTGGCCAGCTTGCCCTATGGCACCACTCTGGGATATCTATTAGGACAATCAGTTATTGAAGAGTTACTTAAAATGCACACCCATAATGTAAATAGGGGTTCTTACCCACAACTTTCTGCCTTTGGTAGAGAGGGCAAGTGTCTGACATTGAGGAAATCAAGGAAGAGTTTGGGAAGTTCTTCGTTCTCCAAAATGACGGCCTGTGAAAGCAGAAAATGGAATTAGAGCCGGGAGGGAAGTCTGTTAGACCATCAATCAAAGGAACGCCATCAAAAAGTCATAAGTGTCCATCAAAGTCATTGCCAGCAACATTCCTCACAATTGATATGAGGAGTGGATTCAGCCTGACACGCACTACACACCCTGCACTTTACCCACCGCTTCACGCGAGAGCTACAGAAAGGTCTCCTACCTTCAGACGTTCCCTAACAGACAAGACATTGCAGAAGCACCGGACATGGTTCATGCCTTCACAGAGACTCTGATCCATCCTGAACAGTCCAACCCCAGGCACATCAGATACACAAATCAAGTTTTCCCTATTGAGTGATAAAGTATTTACATTTCCATAACAGGCCACTGCAGGTTTTCCATCTGGAAGATTTAGTCTAAGCCCTTAGTTATCACCTCCTCCTGCACGAGGACCAGCTGACATTTATTGCCATCTGGACAGCTCCACTTAAAGGGTCAGTGACAACTTTACCGCTAAGTGTAAATCAGGGCATATATTGAAAAAAATCTATAAGGTTCTTCCACTTAAAGAGCTGGCATAATGGCATAAACGTGTCAGCACACTGAGGTCCAAATTATGCAAAATGTAGAGGAGAAATCTGATGGGGGCTATGGGGTGCATTTTCATATTTATGCATTTTTAAAAGAATCTGCCAATGTGTGTTAACAGATTACACATTTGCTACCTGGTTCTCTCTAGTGGTCCTCTCTCTCCACTAAAGAGTGAGGGAAAGGCACCAAAGACAACTGCTCTTTTGCTTGTCTTTCGAAAGAAGGGTCTACAATCTAGCCCAGGTTGGTCCTGAATTCACAACAGTCCCCTTGCCTCGGCCTCCTCAGAGTTGGGACTATAGTTAGGAGTGGCTCTTAAGGGACTACTTAAATAACATACCATGGGTGATCTCCCGCCCCCCTTAAGTGTATGCTATCTAAAGAATAATGGAAATTAGTTAAATATTGTCTGACAGAGTCTTAGGAACAGCCATGTAACTGGTACAGAAGACACAGGACAAACACAAAAGGATCAAATTCTAAGCGCGTCTGTGCATCGTAGGCAATACCACCATTTCCATATGGAGCTGCCTCATTTCTCACAGGTGAGGAATCCTACTGCCCACTGCAGATCACATGCGTGGATCAGGGCCTGAGGAGGCACTGCAATACCCAATTTCTCCTGGATTCAGGTCCCAGAGACAGCCCAGCTGGAAAGTATGGATGTCTGGGCTGTCACCATCCCTTCCAGAGTCCACTATATCAGAAAGATGTTAAGGACTAAAAAGAGAAGATAGAAAAGTGGTGGGGAATTCTCCTCTACTCATTAAATAAAACTGCCTGTGTACTTGTTAGAGCGGGTGCCGGCACACAGTAGCGAATAGAGCGGGTTCAGTGGAGTATGGGATAAAGAAATAAGCGCACACACAACTCAAACAACCTAGAGCACAGCGACAAGGTTAAGATCCTGCACACCGCTCTCTGAACACGTTCTCTCCCACTCATCCATCCATGGACACACCCCTCTGTCATCTCAGATTTCATATTTTTTTCCTAGTTATGCAAGGAGAAAAACAAAAACTTGAGAAAGCCAAAGAGGAAGAAGACAGAATTTCCGACATTTCAGTTCATTTCTTTCCAATTGCTTGCCATTTATCTCAAGTCCTGCCTATTCAATAGTTTCTGAACATCCAGAGGTCATCGCTTTGGTAGTCCAAGAAGTTCTAGACAAAGGCTGGAAGGACCACTAAGATGTTTCTAGATGTCTGCTTAACAGGACAGAAAAATACCCACTTGAAAGTGAATTAATGTTGTGCTAAATATGGAAGAATTTGCCCCAGAAAAAATTTAACCACTTGTATAGGTAGTAGCCTTCAGGTTAAAAAAAAAAAAAAACAAAAAAACAGGGGCGGGTGCCACATTCTTATCTCCACCCCTACCTTTTTAGAAACAAATTAAATCAATAAGAAGTGTGGGATACTTTTAATGACCCGAACTACTTAATTTCCAGGCTCTTTAGACATATCATCCATCACTGCACTATGGGGGAAGACATCTCTTGAGTGTTCAGGGGGCTCCTTTGGTTTTATTAATGCAAGATTTAGGGAATTTTAACAAGGTGAATTGTTTATTTGCCTTGACAGATTGGCTTACAATGCACTGGCTACATCCACAGCATGATCATTAATGACAAAAGACAGGCAAAAAGCTGTTTACACTGCACACAGGGACAGGAATTAATCCTGCTGCCTCTCCCTGGAGCTCTCCAAACAGATGACCACATTGTTTTAGGTAAGACATCCTGGCAGACAGAAATACAGAAAACTCTAGAAACTTACAGGCATCTATTTTTGTTGCAGGAATAATCTCAATTAATATTTTCCAGAAAACAAGGATCCAGCTACTCTTTAGGGCTCAGCGTTATAAAGAAAGCAGTACCCCAAATGTACAGGGAGTGTTGCTAAGGCTTTCAGTTATGTCGTCAGGAAAGTTTCCTGAGCTCTGTTAGGAAACCTCACTCTCTCTCTCTCTCTCTCTCTCTCTCTCTCTCTCTCTCTCTCACACACACACACACACACACACACACACACACACACACACAAACACACACACACACACACACACAAGAATTAATACTCTAGTCCAAACAAAGATGAAAAATTCACCTAATTTAATATAATATGTACAAATGAAACAACTGTCATTAATTAGTACAGAGATGCCAAATAGGAATTAAATTAGTTCAACTCAGTCTTTTGGGCCATAAACACATGATCTCATGCAGGAGACTGAACAGGAAGTGGGGCCTCCCGGCTGTTCCACTTCCATCTTCATTCCTTGAAATGCTCGTCTCCAGGAGCAACCATTCCTCTCCAGAGCCACACCCTGACTCATCCCGCATCTTCAGAACCCATCTGGTTCACATCACCCAACTTTATTCCCCAGATAAGTTCCTAATTGTATAGAAAAATCACATTTTTAAATATGAAATCATGTTCCCACTGATTTAGACTGCTGGCCTTTGTTAAGTTTTTGGTGGTATTCATTTTTTAGTCTCAAGGCAGTGTGGTGCACAAGGCATATGGGTTTGATTGTCAGACTTGGTCTCCATCCTTTCTCCTTGTACTTATGGGGTTCTCGTGAGGATTCAAGGAGACATCCCAAAACTATCTGGCATACAATTAGCATGTGAGAGATTTCACTCTCTTGTGTGTGTGTGTGTGTGTGTGTGTGTGTGTGTGTGTGTGTGTTGATTTCCAACTCATTTTTACCCACTTGGAAAGTTTGGATGATTATCTCTATAGTGACTAGATGTTAGCCATACATGATCTGTGGATCCTTTTGAAAACTGGATAAAACTCAGTCGTTGTCCCCACCTCTCTTTTTCCCTCCCCCCTCTTTCACACACACACACACACACACACACACACACACACACACATACACACACACACACACACGGAGGAGGAGGAGGTACAGATCCCTGACAGCTCAGTAGAGGACACCTTCCTTTAGCTAGGCTGTGGCAGTCATATTGCTGAGCACTTAACCGACCACTGCTGTTCACAAGCCTCCCCAAAGATGCCCTGGCTTCCTGTGTAGGGTCTACCTCTCTGTCAAACAGGACCGTGCTGGAGTATGTGCTTCCTTCACACCAGGGTCTTCAGCTTTAGACTATGGTTAAAAATATTTGTCTAGGGGCTGGAGAGAGGGCTCAGCGGTTAAGAGCACTAGCTGTTCTTCCAAAGGACCAGGGTTCAATTCCCGGCACCCACATGGCAGCTCATAACTGTCTGTAATTCCAAGATCTGACAGCCTCACACAGACATACATGCAGGCAAAACACCAATGCACATAAAATAAAAGTAAACTTAAAAAATATTTGTCTAAGCAGTGAAGACACCATGGTAAAGGATTCTTCCTGGCAGACAAAAATCTACTATTCACTAGTTTCAGAAAGCATTCTATTTCACTGCTTTTGTGTTCTATATCTTCTACATAAGACTCAAAAGTATAACAATTAGTGGTGCCTAGGATTCCCCAACATGAGGAACCAGTAGGGAAAATATGATTTGAAACCTTTCAACCCTTAGCTGTTGAAGCCTAGACTCCACAGATATCCAGTAAGGAGTATTTTGGTGGTAGGATGGTGCAAAGTCTCAGGCCCACAGCCGTCTACTTGAGATCCTAAAGTCCCTGGAGGTAGAGTTCCCATGCTGCTCGCCCATTCTTGCAAAGCTGGCATGTGAGGCCTGGCAAATAATTTATGAAATAAGAGAGTGTAACTCAAAATGAAATGGCCAAAATTAGAGAAAAGGCTAGAAATAAATCCCATTGCATTTTACAAGTATTAAGCGCTGAGTAAAATACTGTAAGAGGCACAATCAATCCCAGATCCAAGACAGAGAGTAGCTGCTCCCATTCAAGAGCTGTGCTCTCCAGCAGCTGGTCAGCATGAAGGGTTTCTGCTACATACTGTCAAGAGAGCTGAGTCATCTTCCCACCCAGCTCAGCACATTTGCCTCACCCCCAACAATCCAAGAAAGAGAAAGAATACAGCGAGGAAGAGTCAGAGGCAACAATGACCATAACTAAAAAAAACCGCACTTTCCACTTAAGTAGGCTGCTTGAACAAGGAGAGATGGTAGAGGACCATGGAAGAGAGAGGAGGCTCTTTCGTTGCGAAGGCTAACTGGCCACACGTGATAATATATACTCAGCATGTTCAAAGCGAGTCCGTGCCGGTAGGGGCAGAAGAAGTTTAGCTCCAACTGAAGCCTGTTCAGTGAAGCTAGGAGAACAGCCCATGGGTGGGAAAAGAAACACCAAAGGGCTTCTAAATGATGAGGGCCCTTTAACACGCAGTGGGAGACCCTCCAGACAATCTGAAAATGCACCTGTGGGTTTTCACTCATCCAGTTTCTCACTTAGGGATATGTGTCGGACACACGCATGTGAAGATCACCACGGGAATGGAATTCAATCAAGGGACTGTACCGAGTGTGTTTGTACTGTGACACACCTGGATATCACTGCATCTAGCATATATTAAAAATGAAAGCTTCAATAAATATTAACTGGGCAACTAAATAGGGTTTGCGAAACTTTATTTTCTCTACATGGTGTTAATAAGCATTTGTGTGGGGGAGGGGATCTCATACTCTATAAAATCATTGACAAAAACTTGTCTGAATGGGACAGAAAAACAACAGCATTGGTGCGGCAGCCTCGCCAGCCCAGTGTTTACTCCAGAAATGTCATTTTTATTGAAAAGGTGCAATTATCATCATGTAACACAAATCACAAAACCCTGATTTTTCTACCCTATCAGCTTTATAAAATCATGGTCCCAAAGGGTGCCATTGATTAGTTGCACATGTTCTTTCTGTGGCATCCCAAATACTTAATTGTCAGTTATCCTTTCTTCTGCAGCAAGTAAAATGTGGTCACAAAATTACAGAGGGACCTGTTCTGCCTTAACCTCTGCAAGATGCCATCATGCGGTAGAAAACACTGGTAAAATATCACAGGATCACACCGTCCGACAAGGGAGACGTATAAACACTGTAATGATTTCCCACGAGTTTCCATTTTAGAAAATTGTCACTAAAGCCAGCATAAATGGTGACACGTCTCCGCTGAGGACACGGTGAAATCGAACGCTGGCATTCTAGTTAGGGCCAAACCTACCCAGCAGCCAATTATAACAGGAAGGGAACATCTTGAAAGCTCGGATGAGCCCGCTCGGCTAACCTTCCGTGATCACTGCGGAGCACTTTTGTTTTCATGTTTGATCTTCTTATTATCTTTTCTAAACACTAAACATACATACATATGCATGCATGCATACATACATAGCATGTATATTACTCCCTATGAGGTTACTGTGAACTGCAGGCATGCTCTGCCGATAAGGCTGCTATGGACTTGCAGGGGACCTCTTTGTCAAAGGAGTCAGGAGGTTTCATGAGTCCTGTAAGTGCTTGCAGTCCATCTAGTTTGGTTTGAAATGTCTGATTTGGGAAGTGACAAAGTTCACCATGACAGTTTTTCTTCTCTTGCCCACAAAAGAAGCTTCATACCATACCTACTTCAGAGGAGTCACTGAGAACAGGGAGGGAGAGAAATCAATACCTCCACACAGCAGTAAGCGGGCCTCTGTGTCACCGTCCTCTGGGACCCAAGCCTACAAGCCTGTGGAAGCTCTGTGGTCCTCAGTCTCCCACTTAGTCACCTCCTGGCACTTGGTCCCAATTCACACAACGAGCCACAGTAAGACTAGCAAAGTCATTTTAAAAAACCATGCAGTACACAGATCTCAGGAAGACTGCGACCATCTAAAAACTAAAAAGTAGGTGTACGGCTGAAGAACCCATTGCCCTGTGCATTCTTTGTTTTGATGTGACTCCATCCCCAAGGTGCGTTGAGCTTGTGCTTTGGCAAAACTTGTGCTTCTTATAGAATTCAAACATCTGTCTGCTAAGGTCTCCCAGAGCTTTGTAGACTATCTTATTAAAAACAAAAAAATCCAAGGACCTACATGGAAAGTTGAATGCCAAGAAGGGCCTTTAAGGAATGAAGAATCTGTAAAGAAAGATTGGTATTTGGCTTAAGGAATTTTTAAAAGAAATCCTTAAAATTTTTTCATTAAAATGTATTGCAGTGTGTGTGTGCACACGCGCGCGTGTGTAGCATGTGCGTATGTGTGCGTGTGTGTCTGTGTGTGTGAATGGAATGCAAAGGACAAAGTCCAGGAGCCATCTGTGAGCCCCTGAGATGGAACTCATGTCAAGACTGGTGGCAGGTTGTTTACCTGAGCTAACGGGAGCTTACCAACTCCAGCCAGCACAGGACCAAACTAGTCCCTCTGAATGTGGGTGACAGCTGTATGGCTGGGGCAGACTGCGGGACCACTGGCCGTGGCACCGGGATTTATCCCTACTGCTTGTCCTGGCTTTTGGGAACCTATTCTCTTTGGATGGATACCTTGCTCAGCCTAGATATAGTAGCAAGGGCCTTGGGCCCTCCACTAAGCAATATGCCTTATCCTCTCTGAGGAGTGGATGGGGAATTGGGAAGGAAGAAGGAGCCATGGGAGGAGGGGAATGAGTGGGAACTGAGATTGGTATGTAAAATGAAAAGATAGTTTGTTTTCTTTTTAAAAAAAATAAAGGAAAAAAAAGATTGGTGGCAGGTACCTATACCCACTGAACCATCTTGCTGGCCCAAACCTTTTTTAAAGACAAGGTCTTGTTATGTATCCTAGGCTAGTCTGGAACTCACTTAGTAATTTAAGCTTCCCTTGAACTCTTGATTCCTCCGTATTTACCTTGTGAGTTTTAGGGTACAGGTGTATGCTACTCTGCCTAGCAGAATATAATTTTTGGTGTTGTTAAACGATTAACCATGGCCAGGGTGGTACACAGTTTTAATCCCAAAACTCTGGGAGAGAGAGGCAGATTTACGTCTGTGGGCTCAAGGTCAGTCTGGTCAACATAGAGAAGTCCAGGTCGTCCAGGGCTATCTGGTGAGGCCTTGTCTCAAAAAAATTGACTACTAAACATAGAAACTGCCTTTTAGGGTACTTTGCCATCAGAACTAATGCTCTGTGTGTTTCTACATTATCTACTTACATAAAAACATTTGTCCCTACCATGTATAAGCATATTGCTGGGGACAGGGTGTTTAGCCAAATGGACACAGTGCCTCCCCAGGGCTTATCTTTGGGTGCTGAAGTGGATGGTGTCCCTGTAATGATAGCAAATGAACCTGAAATGGCAAACAGGAAGCAGCTAGTCTCCCTGATTGTTAGTAACAAAGTGTCCTTATTAGCCCATGAGGAGAGGGACAGCTTCCCTGGGGAAGTGACTAGAATTGAGAGCTGAATGAGCTAATACGGGGGAAGAGAATAGGATATTCCAAACGCAAAGCATGGCTTCTTCAAAGGCCCATGGAGGGGAACAGCATATGAGAGGGTGGCCAGGAAAAAGAATGATGCTGAAAAATAAAATGGAGACCAGTAGCTAGAGAAGCTGTCAGGGCTTCTCCGTCATGCGAGGGCCTTCCGAGTGAACCTGAGGGCCTGTGAGTATTCTTACATGGACGGGGGTATGATACCTAGATATGTGTGATAGGATCTGATTTACATTTTAACTACAACAGGGATAACAGTAGCATTCCTCGGACCCAAAGGGTCATAAACTCAATCCTTCTTTGGCGATCCCTAAAATGTTTCTTAACTAATCAAGATGTGTGTGTGTGTGTGTGTGTGTGTGTGTGTGTGTGTGTGTGTACATGTATATACACATGCATTTGCTTTCACAGCTGTTTATTTTCATCTGTGTTTTATAGTTGGAGTTCATGAACTCAGCTTTAGCAGGACTTTGTCTCTGGGAATCTACTGCAGATCAAGTTCAACACAAGTCTTCCCTTCCACCATTAAGAGCACTGCGTGCTCTTCCAGAGGTTCTGAGTTCATTCCCAGCACCCACATGGCAGCTCACAACTGTCTATAACTGTCATCCCCTAGAATCAGATGCCCTTTTCCAGTGTGCAAAGCACACACATAAAATAAATAAAAACAAAATAAAAAAATCTTTCCTCCCTGCAGTAGTTAATTGTGACTGAATTTTCTTGATGTATTCTCTCTCCTTCTCTCTCTGTCTCTCTCTCTGTCTTTCTCTCTCTCCATATATATATATAGTTTTAATGCAAATCACAAATAAATTCAAAATAGCCACTGGAATTTAAAAATACATTCCTTTCTTCAGATTTAAAATTTATTTTAACAGTTCGACTAATTTGTGCTAGTATATAAAGAATTCCAGAAGCAGGGACTGGAGAGCTGGTTCCCTGGTTAAAAGAGCCCGAGTTTTGGTTTCCAGCACCCATGTCAGGTGGCTCACATTTTTCTGTAACTCCAGCTCTGACTCTGGGGAGTCAGAGGCTTCTAGCTTCTTCAGGTACCTGCCCTCAAGTGTACATATCCACATATAGACACATGTCCTATACAGTATTATTTAAAAATAATAAAAATAAATATAATCCCAGAATCAGAAATTAATTTCATTAATTTCTCTTTCATATTAAATACATTGAAAACAAAGCAAAGGAAACAAAGACTTGACTGCAAAACAATGCATACCTATTAGACAACTTCTGGCAGGCCTAATTTTCTTTTCCTGCTTTTTGAGACAGGGTTTCTTTGTGTAGCTTTGGAGCCTGTCCTGGAACTCACTTTGCAGACCAGGCTGGCCTCAAATTCACAGAGATCTGCCTGCCTCTGCCTCCCGAGTGCTGGGATTAAAGGGGTGCATCACTGCTGCCTGGCCCCTAATTGTTTTTTTTTTAAGTATAAGGATGTAGCTCAGTGGCAGAGCACTTTTCTAGTATATATGTGAGGCTCTAGGGGAAGAAACAAAATATATATTACATGTATATAATCCATTTAAACTTCTCGACATGTTGAATAAAAATATGCTTTGACTATATACTATGGAAAACATTGTATGTGGCATTTTTCTTGATGATGTAAGAAAAACAAACAAGCAAACAAACTCTAATATGACTATAAACCAGTTACTTACTGTCAGTCAAAACCAAGGTCTGGGGACTAATGCATTTGAGTAAAACTGTGTGCTACAAAGCAAACCAAAGCTGGCTTATTAAATCAAATTATGTAGTTAGGTGCTAATTTAAATACAAATCATATACCATATTTATAGAAGTGCTGTCCTAATATTTTAAGGAAGAAATAGTAATCACAGCTGGATTTGCAAAATGTTGCTTAAGGGAGGCCTTCGTAGACTAGATTCCAATGCAGGGTTTATAATTAGTGCAGCCCATGGGCGGTGATGAATTGATGTGTTTTAAGTGCTTGAAAACAATTTGCTCACTTACGTCTCTCACACACTCCTCCAACACTTATGCCGTTGGCTTACTTAGCATCCTGTTCTTTTGCAACCTGACCCAGCTCCAGCACAGCTGGAGCACACAATCCAGAACGACTGGGCCTTCCTGGATGTACACATCCTTACCACACTGCAGTTAAAAGGATGCCATAGGCTTACATCGACTTCTTAAAAATGAAGGGCTCTGCTTTAATGCCATGGTCTATTCCTACAATTACAAACACTGCTGTATGTCACTTGGTTAAACAAAGTTATGGCAGTGTGTGATTAGCTTTATACGAAATTAAGACCCCTTGATGAGCAAAGTTCACTAGGAAAATACAATGGAAAATGACTTGAGTGTGACATGTGACTTAATTCAAGACCCAGAGCAAGTCCTCAGAGAAACAATACAAGCAATGAAAAGTGGCCATTGTGGAACTGGCTCCTAGGTCTGAAACCAGAAGCTAATCTGTTAAGCAGACCAAAAAAAAAAAAAAAAAAACCAAAAACCAAACAAAAACCCAAAGGTGTGAGAAGGTACTTGGCTTCTTCGCAACAATGAAAAAATGTAGTCAATGAAATGGCTCATACCAAACCCACAGACAGGGCAGCAGCAACTACATAGACCCAAGGGGAACAAAGCATATTAATAAGCCAGACGACACTGTAGTCTTCTCTGTAAATGGATGGTAATGACCACAAAGTAAGTGGGAGAGACCAACAAGCTTCTTCAAAATGAACAGCCAAGCCCCAGTAGTCTTCTTTGCATTCATCTCTCCACCCTTGTCCCTTCCACCTTTGCTGGACCTGGACATGATCTTCAAGATTAGCTATAATTTCATGACCATGAGGAAAAGGAGGAAAGAATAGAGTAATTCTAATCTATGACAATCTTGAGCCAATAAAGCAAGACTTACAAATATTTACTGTTGTACTGCCCAACAGTTGAGAGAGAATCTTCAATTGTTGTGGAACCCATTTATTTTGGTTGCTGTCTGTGCCACTGCAGATTGTTAAATTTGCTGTTGGCCCATAGACTATTGAAATGGAAGGGGGGGGAAGGGAGGGAAGGAGGGAGGGAGAATAAGTCTGATAGTGCATTTAACTTACTACTTTGAGTAAGATTATTTGGGGGGAACACCAACTTTGATATTGCATTTTAATTTAATTCTTTAAAAACAGCATATGAAAAACAAAAAAAGAAACTCAGTTCACACATACCTTGTATTTTATAAAAAGTAAGAAAATGAACCATATGTGAAAAACATTGTGCCTAACTCAACAGATGTTAAGAACACACATATGCAGCCAGGCGGTGGTGGCGCACGCCTTTAATCCCAGCACTCAGGAGGCAGAGGCAGGTGGATCTCTGTGAGTTTGAGACCAGCCTGGTCTATAAGAGCTAGTTCCAGGAGAGGCTCCAAAGCTACAGAGAAACCTTGTCTTGAAAAAACAAACAAACAAAAACAAAACAAAATGAAAAAAAGGAGCACATATGCAAGACAGAAAATAAATCAAGTTCATAGTTAATGACATGAAGTTGAGCAAAGATAATTGGAAGCTAAGGAGATGGACGCACATCCTCCCAGATGGGCCTTTAAAACAGTGCTGTCGGGCCCCCTAGGAAATGCAGAGTTTCTTTACATTTCTCTCCCCAAGGCTTAGCCAAACACGGCAGAAGTAGGCAGGAAGGTACCTGGAGGCCCAGACTTGTTCCCATGCCTGCCCACATGTAGAGAACTCTCTACAGTGGCTCCTCAAGCTTCAGAGGCTGCTGAACACTGGGCCACCAGCAATCAATGACACGGATGTTTTATAGTTACTGAGAAGTGGCAGGGCAGGGGAATGGTTTGGTTTACAAGAACTCCTTGAGACCCACACTCCTTTGAGCATTTATTTGCTTAAGTTTTTGGAAGTTAATCTTAGACTAGGTTCTGGTTAGTTTTTTGTCAACGACACAAGGTGGGGTCATCTATGATAAGAGAACATCCATTGAGAAAATGTCGTCCGATTGCCTGTAAGAGAGCCTGTGGGGTGTTTTCCTGAGAGATGAACGATGAGGAAGGACCCACCCCACTGCGGGCAGTGCCACCCCTGCGCAGGTAGTCATGGGGTATATAAGAATAAAAATTAAGCAAGCAATGAAAAGTAAGTAGCTTCTTTTTCGTGGTCTGATTTGGTTCCTGCCCCTAGGTCCTTACCCTGCTAGTGTTCCTGTCTTGGCTTCCCTCAGTGATGGACTGTGACTGGGAAGTATAAGCCAGATACCCTTTTGGTCACAGTCTTTAGCACAGTAGTAAAAAGCAAACTAGACGGACTAGTTTGTTGGACCCTGAGTGCTCCAGTTCTCTCATTCCTAAGTAGGCTCAGCGGCAGCATCTCCTTCAGAGGACAGAGTCATGGCTAGCTCAAGCTGTATGAACTTACAGCAGCGCATGGTAAACAGCAATAATCTAGTAAATATAAGTTTTTGCAAATTAAGAATAAATAAATAAATAAAAGCCTGATACAGCTCATTACATATTTTTATTATACAAACAAAATAATCCATTACAGAAACTGGAAAAAAGAAGGGATCATCTTCTGTTTTTAATTATGTTATCATTCATTAAAAAAAATTTGTGTTTTGTATGTAATCCAGCTATGCTGTAACTTCCTGGCCCCTTAATGTGTGCATACAGGCAAAGAATGTATTTGTTCCACAGACTGTTTTATACAGAGCTCTTGTGTAGTGCTATTTTGTTTGTTTTAACAAATAAAACTTATCTGAAGATCAGAGTGAAGAGCTAAGCCACTAGAGGCCAGGCAGTGGTGGCACACACCTTTAATCCCAGGACTTGGGAGGACTCGGGAGACAGGCAGACAGATATCTGTTAGTTCAAGGCCACCCTGGGCTACATAAAATTGGTCTGTCTAAAAGAGAAACAGAGCTCATACAAAGGTGATCCCAGCACTTGGGTTCCCATGCCTTTAATCCCAGCACTAGGGAGGTGGAGACAGGGCGATATGACTGGGCCGAGAGAGGAATATAAGGTGGGAGGAGACAGGAGCTCAGTACAGTCTGAGTGACAGTCAGTCTGTGGATACAGCCTGAGGAAGCACGTTGGTAGAGGTAAGGACTCTAGTGGCTGCCGCTCTGCTTCTCTGATCCTTCAGCTTTCAGCCCCTGGTAGCTGACTCTGAGTTTTTATTATCAAGAACAATTAGAATTCAAACTACACTCATGTTAGCCTGTCCCTCAAAGCATTATCTCTGCAAGGCAGGAGGATCACCCAGGTCCTTTTTCTGCCATCCAAGGCCATTATGTGTACTGATTTTGGATTAGTTATAGTGAGCCCTCAGCTCTCTTCCCAGGTACTTTCTAGCTTTTCTGCCCTTGTGCAGCTTAAGATTCTAGAATTCACCCCAAAACCAGCCCCTGGAAACCCTCTGATACCACGAGCCCCATTCCTCCCTCTCCTCAGGACTCTCTGCTCAGGATGACTTCCAACATTCTCTTATCCATGCCCTGGCCCAAACTGCTAAAAACACAGTGAGGAAATCATGCCTACGAACACATGTTCAATTATTTCTATTATAGACTAACTGGGTTTTTTGGTTTTTTTTTTTTTTTGTCTATTCAACTCTGACTCCAAATGGAGGACTGAGTGAGCCTTATTCATCACGTTGACTTAAAATTCAAGCTCTTCTCCTCAGAATATGGCCCAGCAACCTTACTCCTCCTTCTCTATAATAATGGCTCTCACCTAGAAGGTTCACTAACAGTTTCTAACCTAGACTCGCCTCTGGTGGAGCCTAACACTTGTGTCTTGAAGAATTTGCCAAACTTCCAGAAGATGCTGATGCTATGAAGAGAAACCAGCCTTAGTACACTTCTAGATCCTCTCCTGTTCGTTTTCTCTGTATGCCTTCATCTACCTTCCCTCTTAGTTGACAGCTCCTCTTTCTATGTTAGGGAGAACAGAAAGATGCACCTGACCTCTTCATTCCACTTCCCTTCCCTCCTCCTTCTGCTGTGTGGACTTTATGGTGGAAGGGTTTCTTCTTCTATTACATACTGGCTTGTATGACAACCCTCTGGTTCCTGGCATGTCTCTGGGTTGTGTAAGCTATCTATTTATTTAGTTACTGATTTCTTTCTCATGCTTACTTATCAGTTCTATCCATCTATAACGAATCTATACCCATCAATGTTTCCATCCACCCACCCACCCACCTACTTTCCATCTCTGCAGAATCATTCATGTCAGCATACATATATATGTGTGTGTGCCCTGATATCTCACTGTGCAACAGAACAAATGAACCAAGCCCTGCAGTCTGGGACCCTGACCCACTTCTCCGTTCCTTTCTGACAAAGTTCTCAGCTCCAGGCTCCGCATCTCACCTTCAGCTCCTTTGTTCTCCACTGTCAGAAACTGATTGCAGCTTCTATCGGTTGCTGTTTTCTGTTTGTTGGTTGCAGACCTCTGTGTCGCTCAAACCAACAGTCAGTTCTGTCTTCACATACCCAACTTCTGAGTAGCCACCAATAGGTCACTTCCCCGCTTCCTGAAATGCTGTCTTTGCCCCCCCTCCTTCACACACTCCTGGGTTTTGTCTTCTTACAGTCTTCCTATTACTTGCTGCTGTTTCTTCCTCTCCCTGTCTTCAGAAGGCAGAGGGGTTTTCAAGGCTTTGCTGGCACTTTCCTCTTCACCACACTTTCTTCCGTGGCTTTTAAAACCTTAACGCTGATGAGATACAAACTGCTAACCACGGGCTGGATTACGGGCTGAAGCCACTCGGGCTTCAGATACATAGAAATAAACATGTAGCTAACATGCCTACTTGGATTTCTTGCCTTAAAGAAACTTTTTTCTTCCCCACCTGAATGACTTACAAACATCTCCATCTCAAAATATCTAAAGCAGAACTTATTCCCTGAAATCATCATCATCATCATCATCATCTCCCCCAGCATGTTCCTTACTTCCATATATTTCCACTCCGTCGCCAAAGTCTGAAGGCCTGCTGTCTCTTTCTTCAGCACCAGCCTACTAGCAGTATTGCTTGGCATTCCTTCCCACTCGCTGAGATGCTGCAGCTTCAGTGGTCCTCGAGCCCACGGTGAGACTACACATTTCACACGCATAACCCTTCACGCTTCCCATGGACAACATCCCTCCATCTAAATGCAACCTCACAGGTACCTGCCCTCACCACTGGCACCCAGACACTTACTCCTACTCTGTGATAACCTTCCCTCGACTCCTCGTTTGCTTCTTTTATTTCCTCTTGTGCTGGCTTGGTTTTCCTCCACTCCAAGGGGGCAGGACTGAGCGAGTGTGCCTCCTTCACTACTGTATCTCTGAATCTAGGACAGGATTTTGCCTATGCATAGTGGTACACGCCTGTAGTCCCGGGAGGTGAGTAGAGGGGAGAGCCAATTTGAAGCCAGCCTGGACTCCACAGCAAGAACCTGTCTCAAACGAAGCAAAACAACCAAGAGCGTCTAATGCATGGGGGCTACTCCACAGGCAGAAGCAGAGGTAACACAGGTAAATCCTGAGAAAGAGGTTGGGCTGAATTTACACAGGGAACTCCTATTACTAAGAGCCGAAGGTGGAGTGTTCTGTTTGGGAGAATAGCCAATATCACTGTAGCCAGTATCTGACCACAAGCTCAGTTCACAGGAATGCTCGATCAAGGATTTATAGAAAGGCAGGAGATCAAGCAAGGGATCTTATGTCTTTGGGATGTTTTGTGTCTTATTTACTGGCCTCCCAGTGGCTTAAGCATCACCTATGAGGTCGACCAACTTAAGAGCACTTACTAAACTGAGGAGCCAGCCTTCAAGAAAGTCATAACAGTCATAACCCTGTCCTGCCAGCTCATCTTCTGGGGTGGGACTGAGGATCCAAGTCTTGTATGATTTCCCTGAACTGCTCTTTTTTTCTTTGTTTTTTTTTTCTTTTTCTTTTATTAATTACGTATACAGTGTTCTGACTGCATATATGTCTGCAGGCCAGAAGAGGGCACCAGATCTCATTACAGATGGTTGTGAGCCACCACGTGGTTGCTGGGAATTGAACTCAGGACCTCTGGGAGAGCAGCCAGTGCTCTTCTGAGCCATCTCTCCAGCCCCCCCTGAACTGCTCTTAAGGGTCCCTCTCTCACCCTGCTGGTCCCACTTCACCACCTCATCCATAGCTCCTCCATGAGACTCTGGAACACAAGCCAGTTCTGTTTGACTAGGGAAGCAAGACTCAACCAAGAAGGCTAACGGGGGGGGGGGGGGGAATCAGCAAAGAAGGGCATGGCATTTAAAGGTGTGGCTTATAAGTCACTGACCACAAGTCATTGTTCATTTAAGGTGTGGGAGACAATAAACCCAATAGAACAGTGCTGCCCCTGGTGTCGGCCTTACCCTCCTGCCAGTCAAGTCCCCTTTTTGCTTTTTATCATCGTTCACTGTAATGTGAATTTTAGGAGCAAAAGGGACTTGGGCACAGCTTTGTGTGATATACTTTTGGATGCCCATGGAGGAAAATGCAGGTTGAAGACCACCTGGTCTAATTTGTCTTTTTAAGTACTATCAACACTAGCACCAAAAACTGATGTTGAATTTCCAAAAATTTACTAATTTTTTTCTAATGCAGTCAAACATGCTGCGTTTCTGGAAACAGCACTTGTGAGAGACCTCTGTCTTGAGAGCACTTCTGTAAGTAGCGGTGAGCTGGACAGCACAGTGGACTCCTTAATGTTTACCCCTGAATAGTACAGCGAGGGGAGCTTCCTGACTTAATAACTTCTCTTGTTTTGTCTCCCTGATAGATACTTCCTTAGGAGGATTTTGGGTCAGGGTAAACTCCTGAGGACTGATCTGACATTCCCTTTGAAACTAATTACATTAGGCAGAAGGTGCCCTCTTCAAGTCTGAGCAGAAGGCGGCAAGCCGGTCAGGGATTTCAGTGCATTTGGGGTTAATGCTCTCATTTTGGGGGAGCTTCCTTAACCTTACAAATCCCGCTCCACTCACTGTCATGTGTGAAAATAAAATAAGGATCAATTTGATAAATCAAAATAAAAAAAGTAGAGTGGTAGCTTCTGTGGAATGCATGTGGAGATGTTTTGAGTGCTTCAAATGAATTGGTTAATGACACTGGTGGTTGGGGGGGAGCCTGTTCTCAAGCCAACCAGACAGAGCAGGACGGAAGCAGGTTGCGGAAAGGCAATGGGCCGGCCGGGGCCTGTAGGAACTCCCTACCGATAACTCCCATTTACAGAGAAGAGGTATTTCTTCACTGATTATTACAAAGAGCGACTACTCCAGAAGGAACACTGATGCCAACGCTAAACCAACAAGTTGTCATGATGCCAGACTGGTGTTGTGCTGTTAGGACGACAGATGGCTACCACAGTTAATAGCAACATGCAGTAGACCCCGACGCGTACCTCTTCAAATATACCAAACTCACTCCAAATGTAGGGAGAAACAATTCAATGACACTCTCAGGATGTGGGAGTCTGAGTCATTCTGAGACTAGAAGCTAATGACTAGTCTTGGCTGGGCATCTGCCCTGCCCCAACTCTAACAGGTTTGATTCTGAATTGCACAGAGCCCAAGGCAAATAGTTTACATTTTTGGTAGATGGCACATGGTATGGCTAAATATTTTAATATATTAAAAAAGTGTAAGTTCTAACTGCCTTAAGGCAAAGAACCAAGAACTAATACCTCATAGTGATCAAAAGCCAACATGAATATACAAACAAGCAGTATTTCGTTTAAGAGAAAAAAAGAAGCTAAGAATAATCTAAATATAAGCAAACAGATATACCTGTAAATAAAGTCAGAAAAACTCACCATGGAATGGCTACTGGCCTCACCTTTGTGTCCAGAACTAACTTTGTAATTACTCATTTAAATACTGAGAGGAACAATGTTATTTGTTGCATTCATTGGAGGTCTTCAGTTTGTACTAAAGGTTCTTCTTGGAAGAAAAACCTCAAAGTTGTATTTGGAGAAGTAGATCAGTGACTACTGATGCCCTATGTGAGTCACCATTATCACAGCCACAAATGAAGTAGCTTAAAAAAAAAACTGGGCTGGAGAGATGGCTCACAGGTTAAGAGCACTGGCTGCTCTTGCAGAGGTCCTGAGTTCAATTCCCAGCAACCACATGGTGGCTCAGAGCCATCTCATAATGAGATCTGATGCCCTCTTCTGGCATGCAGGCATACATGGAAGCAGAATGTTGCATACATAATAAATAAATAAATTTTAAAAAGAAACTGAGTTGAGGGCTGGTAAAATGGCTTAGTGGTTAGAGGCGCTTGCTGCCGGCACTGACCACCTGGATCCAATTGCTAGAACTGGCATGGTGAAGAGAATTGACTCCCATAAGTTGTCTCTTGCTCTGCCATTTTGTGTACATGCACATACATGTGCAAGCAACACACATACATTAAATAATTAAGTTACACATAATTGAAAATGTTTGTAATACATAAAGTCATTTAATTTGTCACAAAAATCCTACAGTTAGCATGCTGAGTAGAACATGATCGCATGCCTGTCAGAAGAACTGTTCAAAACCAACGTGGCTAAGAGGCAGCAAAGCAGAGGCAGTGTACTTCAGACCCCACCACTAGCAGGCGCTCTGGGAAGTCTCTGCAGCACAGCTACAAGCAAAGCCTCTTGTGCCCTTCATTTCTTAAAGCTAGGCATGAGACCAACATGGAGAAGGCTTTGTAGCACAGCCAAGTGCTAATATCTCGATTTCAGGACTTCAAGTCCATAACAGCAACTGCTCTGACACTGGACTGTATGCACACGCACAAATATCAATTTATTCTAAAAGTGCTTGAATTGCATGCTATGTGCGTACTCTTTGGCATGCAAATGAGACTTAAATCAGCCTGATGCATACATTTTAAAAGGGAAGATAAATAAATCTCCTTTTTATGTTTCTAACTCTCTTGTAACTGATATGCAAGAGTTTGCCAGATAATTAGACAAAATACTAGAAGACTCTTAAGTATTTTTTTTTTTTGATCAACAAAAAGACTCTTGAATACAGCTGGTGTTCAGTGCTGAGCATGGCTAAGAGAATGGGAAGAGACAGTTCCCCTGCTGAGGAAAAGCATACCACCTGTAAGTTACTCAACTGTAAGCCAATGTAGAAATATTACTTATCTGATGTGGGATTCCCCTCTGTAGGCTGTGAATGCCATTGGTTAATAAAGAAGCTACTTTCGGCCAGTGGCTTAACAGAGTAAAGCCGGGCAGGAAATCTGAACAGAGATGTAGAGAGAGAGTAGGCAGAGTCAGTGAGAAACCACGTAGCTCTTCCAGAGACAGACACCGGAGGGAACTTTACCCGGTAGGCCACAGCCACACGGCGATACACAGACTAATAGAAATGGGTTAATTTAAGATATAAGAGCTGGCTAGCAATACACTTAAGTGATTGGCCAAGCAGTGATTTAAAAATAATATAGTTTCTGTGTGATTATTTCAGGTCTAAGCAGCCGAGAACGAATGAGCAACCTCTGCCCACACTTGTCTGCTAAAGCATGCAAAACTAGCACAAATGACGTTTTTGTCTGAATTCGCACATATACAAAAATGAGGAATCCACAGTGAATCTCAGTAAGTTAACCTCTGGCTGCCAATTACAACCTCATTATTGTACTTTCTATTTTCATAGTCAACAACACCGGTGTAAATCAGTCTGTCGGCCCTATGGTGTCATCTGCGCCCTTTGACCTCAAGGACACAGCCTGTGTGCTTGAGACCAGTTATGCGTATTGCCACATCAGAGGCTCTGTCTCTCCCATACGCAGCAACAACCGCTGGGGCAAAGGACTTTTTATCTTTCAACCTCTCAGTCTCAAAGAGCAGACACTAACTGTTCTTGCCTTCCTTTCTTGGAAATGGGAGTTTGTCTTTCACACGAATCCTCTGCTTCACACTAGATGCTGGAGGTACCAGAATACATCCCAGCAGCTGGTCACAGACATCCCCCAAGTCAACATGCTAGCATTTGAAGTACACCTCCCTCCCCTGCCACCCGTCACTCTTCCCAACCCCGAAGCCGGTACCTCGTGTGAAAGGTCTGGAAACCGAACAGAGCATCAGACAGAGCTAACATCCTCCTGGAACCGAGCAGAGGGAACTTGACGCTCTGCCCCGCAAACAAGGAAAATGACATAATGAAATGTTTCCACTACAAGGAACAGCTGCTATAGAAACAGTTCTAGGACAATTATTTCTTGGGAGTTTATAAGAGCCCAGTGAAGAGCTGCAGAGACCTGTAATGATGGGCAAGTCACTTTGCTGTCCAAGTTTTTTGCTGAGTATTTTATTTCTACTTAAAACTACAAATGGCAAAGTAGTTGGAGTCAGATAAACATGACAGTGTGTGCGTAAGCGAAGAACAAATACACGTTACTGTGATTACTGTGAAGTCTATTTCCTACTTGTTCATATTGTTTTGAAAGAGAGATTTTCAGTATTTAATGACTCTGGAAGAAATAAGGGGGAAAAATCTACAACTGGGAGGCTAGCTTACTCTTAGTTTTTTTGATATAAAGTCAATGTTGGACACAGCTTAAAGGAAAATGTTTACAAACTCAACATCTGTAACTGCTGATTATGGAAAGACATTTCAAAACCAAATCTGGCCACTGGCAAAGGACATAGGTGGAGTGCTGGGATGGCACACGGGTGAGCACAAGCAGGGTATGGGGCAACTGTGTGTTCACGCTGGTTTCAGGTCAGAAGGTTCAATATGGGCACTGAATGGTATGGTTCAAGATGATCCTCTTTTGCCCTGAACGCCGGAGGAAAGGCTTCATTTTGCTTCCTTCCAACACCACAGGTTTAGAATTACTACTCTGAGATTATTACTCTGTTCCTTATTTCCTGGGCGCATCTGCCTAGGTGACAATCACAAGTGCTCCCCCCTCCTAAGCAGCAGTGCGTGAAGTGGCTCGTGACATGTGACTGCGTTAATTCACATTTGCGGCTAAGTAGCTATGCCTGAGTCCCAAATAAGAATTTTTTTTTCTTTAGGATTTAGGGACAGACTTGTCAGTCCTTCTTGGCTTCCATCCTGGTCCCCAAGTCTACACCCCTTTTTACAATGCAGTGGGCATGCCGGGCTGCAGGCTGCTCCTTAACTATGGAAGTAAATCAATAGCAGCTGAATGCCATCTGCTTCGGGCCGCAGAACAGAACCGAAGTGTGAGCCATGCATCTTCCCTTATTGAAAGGTTATTTTATGCAAGTAAACAATTCATCGTCTTCTTGCACGCTTGATGCTCATTTACCACTTTGATCAATAAAATATGCAAAACAACAAAAAAATTGAATCCTAAGAGTAGTTCTGATGCCAGTGTGATAGTTAATCAATACCCGGCCTCTGCTCACTGGGGCAAGTGGTGGGGGCACTCCCATTGTAACCTGCAGAACCCAGCGAGGTAGATGGAGTTCTTTCAGAAAAGCCTGGCTCCGAAGGGAAAGGCATTGAATTTATCCTGCAGATTAAACAGAACACATTTGTACTGAATTAAATCAAAACATTAACGTCAACAGGCTTGAATGTTACTGATTCAGGCCAGTTCCCAGTCTCAAGAAAAAGCAACCTTGGTTCATACTGCTGTTTAGAATCTCAAAGACAAATACTGGACAGACCACTGACATGGGCTGTGGACCAGTCATCCTTCTGGCTCTAAGCTGCCTTATTAAGTCTTGGTTTTCAATGTATTCATGTTTCAGGTGAACTCAGTTTTTCTTCCAAAAACAAACTGCTCTGGGAATTTCTTGCTCACGCTGTTTCCGTTAGTCATACCACAAGCTGCCTTATTATATGAACCCTCTTGACAATTGATTCTGGCAGAATACCTTTCTCCATACAGAGAAAACGGTGTCATCTCTGAGACGCTACTGTGTAAAAGCTCCCGATTCAAGAGCATTTACAAGCAAAGCCACAAAGCTTGGAAAAGCTTCCTCCCCTGGCCTGGGGCTCTCATGCTGAACTGTGAATCTTCAATCAGCACAAGAACAAAATAAAAGAAAGAAAATAAATTAGGTATCTTCCTTGAAAGAGGTCTGGCAGAGAGACCCCTTGCCATGTGGAGAGGCTGGCTGCCCCTTCAGCATGTGTGGTTTTCTGCTTAAACACTTTCCAGATAACTGTTACAGCACACCTGAAGAACTTGGCCTTCTTATACGTGACACGAATCTTCTGAATCCACCACATTTTTCTAAGCTTGCTGTAATCCGCGATTCAATAAACGCACGTGGCCCTGTTTCCCATGCGCATACGTGCCAAAGTACGCCCCTGAAGATCTGTGTGGTCAATGGGAAAATGAATAAGGCTGCTTAGTGGATAGAACAAAAGCATTAAAACTCCTAACAGGATATCCTTGAAAGAAAAAAAAAATCCACAAAGGATCCACCAGATTCCTAGCGAGATACATGTGTACGCCACTTCATACCAAATACAGCTAACGGACCTTTCTCTTTATGAAGTGTGCACCATGAAGGATCAAGCCGAGTCTAAAAGCACTGAGTGCAGAATGCACTGCCCCTGTAGCCTTGTAGCCCAGCTCCACAACACCCCAAACAAGAGGCTCCTCTCACCACTACAGAGCTGTGTCTAAGTCATCTCCTCACAGTCTAAAAACATCGTGCATAAATAACGGTTTAAATATTTATTTCAATCAAACACTTGAGATGAAATTAACAGCAGCGGTGTGCCGGCAGGAGGGCAGGAGCTTCGAGGCAATGACCCAACCAGCAGCCCGGGTGTAATTTAAAGGCAGAGATTTCCAGTGCACGCACTGTTGGCCACAGTGAACCTGTTACAGCTCTAAAGGGAATTGTTTGCCTCTTATTAGATTTTCTACAGCACAGCCATAAGTGATAAATGTACTGCTGTACTCACTGTCAAGTTAATCAATGCTGCCAAAGTTTTGTTGACCTAACAGTAATCCATAAAGTAAGCAGCATTTTCTCCATCCCTATGACATCTCAGTCCACAACAGGGCTACGAATCTAAGTGTAGCTTCGCTCGAGAGTGTGTAGGTGGGGGCAGAGGAGGGGCTGGAGAAAGAAAAGTCTGCGGGAGGGAGACTGGCTGGTTCTCAAAATTAGCAGTGTTAAGGGGCGCTTATCATGCTGGAGAAGCTTTTAAAACCACAGCCACTGGTTAAAAAAAAAAAATCCACAGTGGATGTTGAAAACCCTACTAATTAACAGTCTCAGTGAAGGACAGGTCCCTGTACAGAGCCACCTCACTTCAGAGCCGAACACCAGTACACTGGCCCCAAACCTCCAAGAATCTCAAAGCAAAGCAACTATGGTCCATGCCTGCCGAGAGCTCAGTGCACGGATCACATCTAGCGCAAGGCACTGGCAGTAAAAATGGTGATGTAGGCAAGGGGAAAAAAAGTCCAAAATCTGCCTCACTGCAAAGCAGAGCCTGTGAGGCACAGGCAGGAGGAGGAGGCAGAGACTAGAGGGAGGGGAGAGGCCTGCAAACAAACGGCAGCCCCGCTTTCCAGAGCCGTTACAGACGTGTGAAATATGAATTGCGATTGATTTTTCTTCCCGGGGTCACTGGGCTCTGTGTCTCGTGCCCCCCTAGGCATTTATTTGGGCAGCAAACTGACAAGTTTCTGGGGAGTGACCCGAGCAGTGTAATCTTTGCTCAATCACCGGGACTTCACTGTGCCTTCTCTTCCCTGACACTTGTCCCTCCCCAAACCTATTGGCAAAGGAGTCCTTGATAAAGACATGGAACAATGCAATTACTGGTGTAAAGGGCTGGCAGGACCTGACCAGGGGATGCTCAGCATCCTTGTGTGCCAAGGAAAAACGAACAGTGTCAATCTGGAGGAGTGACTTCCATCCCGAGCAGCTGTGACAATACAGGATGACTAATCTCATGCAACTTGTCTCACCCAGAAGAAAAAATGCAACAAGAAACTGTGGTTTTGAAAATAAAATTATATAACAGCTTATACTTTAAAAAACTCTAACTATTAAAAGATTTTTAAAAGTCTATTTTCTATGGCTCTGACTGACTTTTCATGATCATCCTGAATGCTCGTCTTCACAGAGCTCTGAACTGTAAATGCCACCAATCACAAGACAAAGCATTACTGCTGTAAGCTTATCCCTGGAGAACCTCCGCGTTTCTTTCTGAATCAGTCCACAGGGGCTGGTCAGCTTTTTCTCTCAGAACACATTTATTTATGTACTCTTATGGACTGCTATGGAATATTTTATTAATGCTTCCATTGGATAGAGATTCTTAACCAAGCCCCTTCTCGATGAACAACTTTTTTTACGATATATTATAATGAAAATGCTTTACATACCATGAAACCAAATCATGTAAGAGTAATTGTATGATCAATTCATAGAGGGAATCGCCAAATTGCTTTCCAAAAAGATTCTTGCAGTTTGCACCCCTGTGGAGGCTCATGGGGACGCTTGTTTCACCGCATCCTTACCAAAACGGGCACAGATGCTTTCTTTCAACCTTTGTAGTTGTAAAAGCAAATGTGTCGTCTTGGCTGGCCACATTCTGATTAATTATAAAATTATCTTTTTTCCTGATTTATTGAACATTTATAATTTTTAAAAATTAAAAAAAATGTTGCTCTGTGTGTGTGTGCAGAATATGTGTGTGGGGGCACATGTACCACAATATGGGTGTGGAGGTAGAAAATAATTCTGTGAGGTCAGTTGTCTTCTTCCATCTGGATGTGGGTCATGGGGACCAAACTCAGCTTGCCAGGTTGGTGGCAAGCATCATCTCACTGCATTTATAATTATTTTTTGAATAGATATTTTTTTTCCAATTTTCTACAAGCAATTATAAAAGCTCTTTTTATCTTGGGAATTCTGTCATATTTATTGTGAATAGATTTTCAAATGTTTGATGACTGATTTGAATCTGTAGCAATTTTGATTTCTTTTGGCTACAGAGAATTTAAAAAATCATGCGCCAGGAACTGGAGAGTTGGTTCAGCAGTTAAGAGCACTGGATGCTTTTGCTGAGACCAAAGTAAGGTTCCCAGCACCCATGTCCTCTTCTGACCTCTGCATGCACAGACACATAAGTGGTCCACATAGATACATGCAGACAAAACACTCACACACACAAAATAAAAATCGGAACATGTGACCTAAGAATATCTCAAATTGATACTTGACGAGGAGCCATTCAAGTGTTCTGGCAGGTAGATAACATTCCCAGATAGGAAACGGAAATAGGTTAGTCATTCAGACTGTGAGTATGAACCAGAGAGGCCAGAGTCCAGAAGGAAACTACCCAGAAGATCCTGGAAGAAAGAACAAGGTGTTCATCAGGGATGGATGCAGGGACAACAAACAAACGCAGTCTGGACTGATGGCAAAACAGCTCCTGGGACACAGGCAAAGGATTGTTCTACATGAAAATAATGGTCTCATAAAGGGCCCATATTTTTTCCAAAATAGCATGAGAGAAGCCTGTGGAGCTTTTCAACAAGGAGGTGACGAAACAGAGAACAGGAGCATCTGAGCTAAGCAAGATGGGGGAGCAGCAGCCGAGACGGGAGAAAGCTGAATCTGATCACCAGTGTGGAGTACAGAGATTACCTCAGTGAGGCCTGAAGAGCCCAGGGTTAGGATCTAATGAGTAGCTCTTACACCAGAGAAAGGTGGCCTGTAGGTCTCCAAGACCACATCACGCCACTCTGACACAACCACCTCACCCTCCTGCCCAGGCACAGCAGGGACTTGTTCTCAGAAAGGCTCTCTGGGAACAGCAAGGATGATAATCACTCTATATTCACTGCAAGAGCAGGGGACGAAGGAACTGCCTCAGTGTCACAGGATCTAACAAGCAAACAAACCAATATGCAATTCTGTCATGGGGGACAGGAAAAGGGAAAGAGGCCACACAGAGCCAAGGATGCTGCAGATGTGACAGCTTCTCTGGCGGCCTTAATTCAGGGCAGCAGCTCAGGCGAATTTGGGTCCAGGGTGTGAAATGAACGCCCCATTCGGCAGGTAAACGCCCACCTCTCTTACGCACAGAAAGGGCTTTGTCAAATTCTGCATTTATTTTCTGAGATGGGTTCTTTCCATGTAGTTCAGAACTCTAAATCCTCCTGCCGCTGCCTCCAAAGTACTGGGACTGCAGGTCCACACCTTCATACCCAGCCTGCAAAAGCACTCGTGAAATTAAGATGTGTGATCTACATTTAATTCCCGGCACAGGAAAAAAAAATAAAGATTAAATGCAAAAATAGAAGCTGGGTATGGTGGCACATGCTTTTAGTCCTAGTACTTAGGAGGCAGAGCAGAGACAGGAGGATCTCGGAGTTCAAGGCCAGCCTGGTATACAGAACAAGTTCCAAACCAGGCAGAGCTACTTGGTAAAGTAGTTACCTAAAATAACGATAGAGTACTTGAATACATTGCAAGCAGTATAGAAAGACTATCCGTTGTTTTATTATTTTTAAAAGATTCTATTTATTTTTATTTTATGGGAATAAGTGTTTTTGCCTGCATGTATATACCTGGGTGCCATGTACTTGCAGTGCCCAGGGAGGCCAGAAGAGGGCATAGGGTTCCTTGGAACTAGTTACAAATGCCATAAGTTGCCATCTGGGTGTTGGGAACTGAACCTAGGTCCCCTGCAACAGCACCAAGTGCTCTTAATGGCTGAGCCATCTCTCCAACCCTAACTATCTGTTTTGTTAAAATCACACCACTACACTATTTTATTTACTTAAGATCTATTGGAATGGCTGGAACAGGGCATTTCATTCAGGACGGGGCACCCCTCGACCAATGCTCCCCAAATGTAAATATAAAAACCAGTAGAGGGGCTGGAGAGATGGCTCAGAGGTTAAGAGCATTGCCTGCTCTTCCAAAGGTCCTGAGTTCAATTCCCAGCAACCACATGGTGGCTCACAACCATCTTTAATGGGGTCTGGTGCCCTCTTCTGGCCTGTAGGCATACACACAGACAGAATATTGTATACATAATAAATAAATAAATAAAATTAAAAAAAATAAAAAAATAAAAACCAGTAGATGCAAGGTTATTCACTTAGAGCTGACTTAAAGGCACTACTGTGTTAATTATGTATCATATAAACCATTTTCAACTGGGTCTGGTGGCTTACATCTGCAATCCTGACTCACTAAAGGTAAGGAAGGAGGGTTGTAAAGTCCTTGCTACATAGTAACACCTTGTCTGAAAACAAAAGCTTCTTAACATAAAGATACAATTTAATACAGGCTCCACTTTATGGGATTTACTAGTAATCTAAAGGTCTCTTTCATTCTTGGTGGGAAATGAGAAAATCTTGATGTTTTAGCCTCTGAGTCCTGTTGCCTGCTGTGCTTTATTATGTTGGAACAAAGCGACTGTTCACTGCAGTCAAGAGTGACCAAAAACTTTAAAATAATTCATACAGACTTGGTTTTAACAGCTGCCATTATGAAAACATTGCTCCATCAAGATAAGTAGACCCACAGCTGCTCTTACTAAATTGTCATTTTTTTGCTTGTTTTGGTTTTTTGGGTTTTTTTTGTTTGTTTGTTGTTTGTTTTGTTTTATTTTATTTTTCTTCCAGTTCCATTCACCAACAACACAAAGACCTTCTGCTGAGATCCGCCAGGAAACACTCTACTTTCTTGATGTCACACAATTATAGAACAACTGGAGAATGCTACTTTTAATAAATTTTTGGTAAAAAAACAAAACAAAACAAACAAACAAAAAAAACAATTGAAATGCTTCCTATGAAAGATTTCTGAGCAGGCCCAAAGTCCCTCTTCTAGGTTTCAGGGAGACAGACAGAAGGCTCCACACTTTGTTATGGCAACAGGACTCCAAAACAAAAGCAGCTTCCTAAAGCATCATGTTCAAGATGTGAAGATGTGGCGAGGCTCACACTTCAGAAGTCACATCCTGGCCTCTCGCCTTCCTCTGCTGGGTCAGGTGAATGGGGCTTCGGATTCCAGAGAAGGTTGGGCAGCACCAGCACCCATAGGAGTAGCTTCCCAGGGTGCTGTAACTGTGTGCTTTTTATTCAACCCAGTTTTTCCTGCAAAGACTGGTGGGGTGTCACATGCCTTCGGGCGAGGATTATGGGGACGCCTCTTTCATGTCAGTAAATCTAGTATCATGACACTTTTCTTCACAGCCTCACGCACCTCAAAACAGGCTGCAGTGCTCTGCCTAGAATGCCCGCAGTGTGGCCATCGGGCCTGCTCCGCCTATGAGATTTCTCACAGTGGCTCTTTCAGCTGCCGGGGTCTCCGAGTTCAGAAGGATTTGTGGCTGGTCCCTACTCTACAGTCCTGTGAAGAAAAGTCTAGAGTCTCACTTATACCTTGGTCCATATGCTAAACAGAATGGGGGCTGAGGGGCCAGCCCCGCACTTCAGAGCACTGGCCGCCCTTGTAGAGGAGCCTGGATCCCAGCATCCACATGGTGGTTCCTACTGTGTATAACTCCAGTTCTGAGGGATGGCATGCTGTCTTCTGACTTCTCTGGGCCACCTGGTACACATGTGGCGCACACATATACACATAGGCAAACACAGTCATGCACATAAGAGATAAAAATAAATACTTTAAACAGAATGGCTAGCAGTTAGGCCAATTAGGACATGGTGCAGCCAGCCTGGTGGTAAGGAAGAAAGTAAATGAGATACACCGCAGAGGCAGGCCTAGGAGCAGCCTTAAGAGAAGATGATTTGAGAATGAATGAATGAGCAAATGAACAGATAGAAGATTTCATCAACCTTCTCTCTATTTAAATATCCTGCCTTATCTACGTCCAAAACAAGGTTTCAAGTGAATGATGGTTTTAATTGAATTGTTCAGATGGGTCCTGAAAAAAATTTTCTAATTTAATTTTCATGGCTAAATAATTAAGATTAGGCATTAATCCCTGTGACTTCCTGCAGCCCCAGGGATGGATATTCAGGGATTTGGAGAAAACATGGCTAAAACAGGCATGGCAGACGCCACCCAGATCTGAGGAAAACCAGATAGGTACGTAGTAAGACATTTTGGTAAGACATTTAAGGAGCTACTGGGTGTGCATATGCTTGCACACCGAGTTGTCAGGAACAACTCTGCCATGGGGACCTGCGGTCAGGGGACTTAAGTAACAATGTAGCTTACACAGTGTGGAGGCCTAGAGCTATGGATAGACACGCACCTCTGGAATGGCTACATTCTTCATCCCAGTCCCTCCACCTCTGGACACACACAGTGCAGCCTCCAGTTCAAGAGCTGACTATAACTCGGCCAAATCCGGCCTGCCGCTGCCTTTATAAAAACAGTATTATCGCAACATGGACCCTCTGCTTTGTTTACCAGCATCTATGGCGGTGACTCTCACATTACGGAAGTAGAGTTGAGAGGCTAAGGTGGGCTGAGTGACTCACAGTCTACAATCATTTCCCACTGACCTTGCACAGGCGTTAGAACTCCTGCCCACTATGCCCAACCCTGTGTCTACCTGTCTATGCCTTCCAGCCAGAATGACAAGGCATACCGCCCTTAATTCAATCTTTTTTTCCTATCCAAACTCAGATTTCACCTTTGATTCAGTGCATTAGCAAACATTCCTCTCAAATAAGTAGAATTGTGCAAAGAAAATGGTTTTGACACTAAAAATCATAAGAAACAGGATACTATTATTAAATAGTAACTCATTAGAGTTTCTTTCTCTAGTAGCCAGAGGTACAAGTGACACAGTTACCATGCCAAAATGTGTCAGATTGGTTAACAATGCAGGTGCATATTTGCTGTTATGAGAAATCAGGGACTAACTGCACTCAATTAGTCTGCTCTGCTCTTTGATAGCTTATTTATCAGATTGGGAAAGATGGATTTAATAGTGCTTGGTAGAAACAGCTTCTTTAATTGGAAACATCACAGCATTTAGCTCTCTTTGTACTCTAGCAATTAAGAACAATTTGGAAAAGTGTTGTTGATTTTTTTTTCAACGCTATTGTCTCCTTGATTAGATTTCCGAAGATCCAGACAAAACAAATGACAATACTAGGGAGGACTATCGGTACAAATAAGAGCCCAGCAGCCAGATTACTTACCATGAGGGATGCGAGCCATCCCTATCCATCCCGTCTGTGTCCCACATCCATTCCCCCCATCTGTGTCTCCTGTGTAGAGAAGGGGCAATGCCTCTTCTGCAAGGCACGGCTCGGTGCCCACCTTTACACAATTATCTTTTCCCCCAAATAAGCCAAATCAACAGAAGAAATTATTTTTCTTGATTAAGCACCCACATTTCTCTTGGGAGGGAGCAAAACAAACAATTAATCTTTCCTTATTTGTTCTCAGAAGCCCCTGCCTCTTTGAACACAGGCTATCCAGGTACCTGTGGCAGCCAGTCGGCAGCAATTAGGCCTGAGGAGAAAATGAATGGACTCAGGGCTGAGGGGCCTAATCTGCCGAGAGCCTGTGAGGGAGGACAAGGTTACACCAGGAAAATTCCCTGTTGTCAGAACGCAGTGCAGAATTACGACCCGGCTTCAGCATAATTAACCAGGCTTGGGAATTTATATGAACTAAGTAATTGGAAAGAATTAGCAAGAGATATGTACATTAATCTTTACCAGTTACCCAGCGTTTAATGAAATTAAGGGTCTTGTGTTCATTCTTGCTTGCTTAGTTTGCACGTATCCTAGTTCACCTGTAGAACAAGGCGAGAAGTATAAAAAAACAGGCAGGGGGGAAAAGGAAGGAAGAAACAAACAAACAAAACAAGAAACTGTAAGGGTAAACTAGAAACAACTCCCAAACAACAGGCTCTGTCCACTACAGCTACAGGACAGAATGTTATGCAGTGGTTATTAAAATTGTTTTACCAAGAATCTTTGCCTATTTTGGATCTACACTGAAATATGTATAGCTGAAAATATATTGGGGAGTTTTTTCAAAATATTATGGGGGGAAAGTGTGAGAAAAGATAGGCTCTCTTCTGAGTTGAAAAATGTTGAAGTTGGATGACAGCAACTTGAAAATTTATATTATTTTTACGCTTTTTTTATATGTTTAAATTTTCATAATAAGAGTTGACTTTAAAAAAATAAATTTGCTATGGGGTAAATAAATGCTTTTTGTTGATAGAGGAGTTTAGAAACCATAAAAGATGACATCATAAGTATTTGAAAATATGAGTAACAAGCCACAGCTATGGTAATGGGATTCTATAATCTCAGGATTTGGTAGGCGGAGGCAGGAAGACCACTGCCATCTGAAGCCGGCCTGGTCTGCATAGAGAGCTGCAGAGTAGCGTGAGGTGACGAAATCTAGCCCAGTTTTGAAGGTCTTAGTCATGGTTTCTTCATCTTGTTGTTAAAGACATTTTGGACCAAATATCTGTTTATTGTGGGGCTCTGCTGTGCACCGTACAGTACACCCTTCTCCCTGTTAGACGATGTACCGCCCCATTCCCAGCTCTGAAAATCAAAAATATCGCTACACATTGCTACACATTCCTGTAAGGCAAACACCACTCCTGGTGCAGAAACAATGGACTAAGAAAAACAGCTACAGAAAGTCCTTTGTGTTTTTGTTTGCGTAGCTTTCAAATATGAACATATATATATATATAATCTACAAAGTCAGAGAAATAACAAAATATGTGTTATTAAAATGTATTCATGCGCAAGAATTTGTGTCTGTGAAGGATGTAGGTCAGTTGGATTCTTTGCTTGAGCTGTAATCATCAAGCTAAAAACAACCTCACCACAAGACCTCATTCTTTTGAACACATGGTCCCAGGGCTGAGGATGTGGCTTTGTGGTCAACAACAGTCCTGTTGTTGCACAAGGCCCAAGTTCATTCACAGCACCCAAGCTGGACAGCTCATGACTGCCTGTAACTCCAGTTCCTGGCTCAGTGAGGGTTTCTCTTGCTGTGAAAAACATCAGTACCAAAAGCAGCCCAGGGAGGGAAAGGTTGACTTCAGCTGACTTCAGTGCATAGCTGGAATCCAGCATTAAAGAAAGTTAGGGAAAGGACCTGAAGGCGGGAACTGAAGTAGAAGCCTTGGAGGAACATTGCTTACATGACTTACTCAGTTTGTTCTCTTACACATGCTAGGACCAGAGGCACAAGGATGGCACCACCCACAGTGGGCTGGGCCCTTCCACATCAATCATCCATCAAGAAAATGCCCCCAGGCTTGCTCACAGGCCAGTCTGATGGAGGCATTTTCTCAGTTGAGGTTCGTCTTCCCAGATGATCATGGCTTGTGTCAAACTGACAAAAACCTAAAACTAAATCAAACAGAAATACAAACCAAGACAGTATCCAACACCCTCTTCTGGCCTCAGGCACTCACACATGCCCAAACCTACAGGCAGATACACATGTATACACACACAATTAAAGGTAAAAATTAAAAATCTTTAAAAAACCCATGATTCCATCTCACCAACCTGACAAAATACTAACCCATGGAAGCTCCAGGGTAACATCCAGCTTCCTAAAATCTTCACTTAATGGTCAACCGCAGCAATGAGAGATCACAACCCAAAAGCACTGTAAAGATCCAACACCCACAGAGAGACAATGTTCACCCAGGGCAGTGTGCTTCTACTATAAAAGCCATCTGCTTCCTAACAGACACCTGTATATAAAGAAAAGCCCATGCACACTCCTACCTTCTCCTCAGATACACATAGTGACATCACTAACTACCTGTGTTGAGAAGGGGCTTTGAGTGGGCTTTCTACGTGTCACTCACTGTGGAAAGTGACCCTACCAGCCTTCTATGTAGCAACACCACAGAGCCAGAGCATTCCTATCAGCAGAAATAGTTCAGAGAACTGAACCTCAAATATTTATCCTACCAGTACAGGGCTCTGGTTATGATGTGGAACCTTAACATGTTACTACTGAGGAAGTCTTTTAAAACTCAGTATACAAGCTGGGTGGTGGTGGCCTTTAATCCCAGCACTCAGGAGGCAGAGGCAGGCAGATCTCCGTGAGTTCGAAGCTAGCCTGGTCTACAAGAGCTAGTTCCAGGACAGGCACCAAAGCCACAGAGAAACTTTGTCTTGAAACAAACAAACAAACAAACAAAAAAACCCAACTCAGTACACATTTCACATTTAGCAGACTGATGGCTAACATGAGACAATTCATAGGCTCAAAACCCCCCAAGCTTTAAGTTTTGAATCCCGGGTACTCTAGGGCTGCAATTCACTGAACTTTATTTCAGCCTCCATCCTCCATGACCACATAAATCCTTCCAAGAGATCATGAACATTGAGATTCCCAAAGCTTTTCAAATTGCCCCTCCACTGGTTTCTATCTCTGAAGGTTCTTTGTCCACAGTTGTGTAGGCTGGACTACACCAGGCTTGTGGAGCCAAAGTGGGCAAGAATGCATCATCCAAAGATTTTTAAATACTTCGTCAAAGCTGAAGGTGTAGCTCAGTGCCTGGCATATTTGAACCTGGGTTTAGTACTAAGCAGTACATACATGCATGTATGCAACGAATAAAAGTCTAATGGTCTTGGAAGGTTGTATATATTTTGTCTCTTTAAAAATAATACATATGGTTAGTTTTACAAATTTTAACCACTGTTACAAACCAAAAATGATCTTAAATGCATGTATATCATTTTGAGATTAATGGAAATCACTGGAAAAAAAAGTGTATGAAATTAAGCTCCCTGTGGCTCATAAAATGCAAGCATTTCAAATATGAGAACCAATATGGCTGGAAGAAGATGGGCCTAGACTTTGTAAACTGTCTAGCTCTAGCCTGACAGAACCACCATAAAATACAAGAATCCACAGGTCTGCCTGGAGATCTCCTACCACGATGAAATTAAAAAGCAAATACTTCTGAAGGAAGGTTTCCTTCCCATACTTTGCCCACCATCCCTCCAATTATGCTGCCATGCTTATCTGCTAGATTCTGGATCAGTGGTTAGCGCACAGTTCTCTGAAAAGCCATCCACGGAAACAAGGTTACAGGAGTCTTCCCAGACACAACAGAAACATGAATACACACCGGAATCTGAAAACACTTGCTAGCAATGATGGATTTAAGTTATTAACAGATCAAAAAGAGATGGATGGCGGTTTGCTTTTCTTAATCTACATCATCATCTGGATCTATTTAAAGATATGTGGTGCACTAACAAACTTGGTCAAGGTTTCGATAAAATCAGTAAAAATAATCTGCCCAGTTTCATTGAGTCGGTATCGATCAATAAAATCACTTGTACAAGGAAGGCACTGTTAAGTACTGACAATCCCAGCCATTAATATTATTTAACACAGTGTTCACCATGCTAACCAGAACAAAGAGCGGTTCATCTGGTGTTATAAGCAGGATCATCATAGGCACTGCTACTTCACAGGCTTCTAAGGTGGTTTTATGAAGTTCATCTATAGCTTCCTCTTCTACCAACCATACCCTTTCCTGTAACACATGAGGTTTAAACATTTTTTTTTTGTAGTGTAGGGCTAGTGGAGGGCTTGTATGCCAGTCTGTATAAGGAAGTGAGGGCAACCTTGTGGAGTCAGTTTTCTCTGTCTACGTTTTTGTGGGTTCTGGGATTCAAACTTAGGTCCCTACACTTGGGTGGCAACCGCCTTCTCGCTGTTGACAGGATATTATTCTCTACTTCATTTTCAGTTTAAATGAAATCCTTGGTAGGAACTGGATCTATTACAAATCACTGCTTGGTCTATGAATGAACAGAACGTTCTCAGATGGGGAGCTGTGAAGGTTTGGGTAGTGACGGTGCTGGCCCAGGGCTCCCCTGCCATAGGCAGATGCCACTCAGCTTACCAATGCCTTTGCCTTGTCAGGCATGGATTAAAAAGCCCTCAGCCAGTGTTAGACAATCAAGAGCAAGATGCACATAAAAGCATTTTCTATAAGAAATGTTGTTTTTAACTACGGTGGGTAGCTATGGTTCTAAGATTGATGATAATGAGAAAACTCCATGAAAAAGTTAAAACTAACTTCAAAATAATCATGATTCTAAGTCTTAAATTGGAACCTCTTCCCAGCCTTTGAAACCTTGAATACTCAAAATCCTTGCAACTCAGGTACAGAGCTATTCACCATTTTGCCAAGACAAATACAGGAGCCCCTGCCAGGGAAGTAGCTCATCAAAGAACCAATCACACTTCAGTTACATCTAATTGGTTATTCTCAGCTCTCTTGGGCTTACTCTGCCATTCTCAGAATGTTTTAAACAGATAAAACTTAGGATACCATACAAGACTCAGAGAAAAGGACCCTAGAAGAACTCTCACTGCTAGCACTACTTTTAAAACAACCAAGAAAAGGTGAAACTATATACCTAAAATGTCTCCTGGTCATAAAATAGGTATTTCTGGTCAATCAAGAGCCAAATGTTAAGTTTGTGAGTTTTATGGGAAGTGAATCCATAGAAACAGTCTTGTGTGGAGGAAGTAGGCAGGACACATTTGTGCTATGTTTGTACATGTTTGTACATGCTTGCACACACTCCAGCATTCCAGAGTGAATTTGAGACCAGCCTGGTCTACGTAGTGTATTCCAGCCAAGACTCCCCAATGAGACCGTCTCAGAAACGAAACAAAATTCTCTGTTTAAACCAGTGTATCCACACTATCATTTTATAATTTTATCAATTCAAAATTGTAGTAAAGGCATGTGTTGCCACACCTGAAAACTGGAATCCCACCCCCAGGCCCACACAGTGGAAAGAGACAACCATTCTCATAGTCATCTTCTGAACTTCTATATGTATGCATGCATATGTGTATGCAAGTACACACTTTAACACATATAAAATTAATTAAATAAAAGTCATAAAATTGTCTAGGATAGTAAATTTTATATTTCATGAGCAATTTTGAAGCATGAAGAGAAAATGTAAAGAAACAATCAAAACCCAAGAAGGGCTGGTATTAAGGTTTCTATTGCTGTGAAAAGACACCATGACCACAGCAACTTCTGAAAAGGAAACATTTAATTGAGATGACAGCTTCCAGTTTCAGAGGTTTAGTCCATTATCATCAATGGCAGAGAACAGAGTGGCTGAGAGAATGGCGGGTACGCAGACAAACATGGTGCTGGAGAATTCTACATCTTGATCCAAAGGCAACGGGAAGTAAACTATCTCATGAAACCTCAAAGCCCACCTCCACAGTGACACTCTTCCTCCAACAAGGCCATACCTCTTAATAGTGCCACTCCCTTTGGGGGCTGCTGGGGAAAGCTGTTAGTTTGTTCCCAGCTGCCCAGATCATCAAATAATCATTCAGAAACTATATTATTTGCAATACTGTCTGGCCAATAGCTTAAGCGTATTTCTGGTTAACTCTTGCATCTTAAAGTGACCCATTTCTATTAATCTGTGTATCATCACATGGCTGTGGCTTACAGGCAAGGTTCCTGTGGGCTCCAGAAGAGGTGTCTGTCTCCTGCGGGCTGCTACAAGGCTTCTTGCTCACTCCGCCTACTCTCTCCTCCTCTATCTGCTTGGAACTCCCTCCTTGCCCTATTCTGCTAAGCCATTGGCCAAAACAGCTTTATTCATTAACCAATAAAAAGCAAAACATAGACAGGAGGACTTCCCATACCAGGGGGCCACTTTCTTTCAAAACATCACAGCTGGGAAGAAGGCTCGGTGAGTAAACACACTTGCTGTGCAAGCATGACACCTGACGCGGATCTCTGGAGCCCGTGTAAAAGCTGGGCAGTGGTGCATTTCTGCAATCCAGCACTTCTACAGTACGGAGGCAGAAACAGCAGGATCCCAGGGAAGTTCTGGTGAGCAGCCAGCCGGGAGTCTTCTGTGCAGCAGTCAAGAGAGGCCTGCCTCAAGCAGGATTGGAAGCAAGGACTGATGCCCAAGGCCCTCTTTCACTTCTACATGTGGGCTGTGGCAAGCCTGTGCCCTCACCCACACACATATGCAAAAATACACACGGCTGGAGAAATGGCTCAGTGGTTAAGAGCACTGACCTCTCTTCCAGAGGACCCAGGTTCAATTCTCAGCACACACAGGGTAGCTCACAACGATCTGTATGTAACTACAGTCCCAGGGGATCTGATGCTCTCTACTGGCCTCTGAAGGCACCAGGCACAAAAGTGATGTAGGCAAAGCATCCATACACTAAAATAAATTAAATAATAATAATAATTTTAAAAATCAACAAATAGATTCCACTTCCAAGAAGTTGGGAATATATCTTTTCTTATTCTTCCAACTTAATTCTACTGAAAACAGTACATGTCTATAAAACGAGCCTAAGATTAGGAAAGGCTCAGGGAAGCGGGGAAAGTGTTAGAACGCTGGAATCTGAGGAATGGACCTTATGGCTTCCCATAAAGCTGACCCATCAGTAGCCACCCAAACCATGCTCCCCAGCCAGAGTGCCTTTCATGCCACTTTTATTTGCTATGCTTACTTCACTCCCCTGCCCCCGTGAAGATGTGACAGTCTTATCTGAAGAGAGAGTAGCTGCTATCCTCTCCTTCTCTCATTTTGCCCCCTTCTCTCCCCTTCTCTCCTGGTTCTTGCTATGTTGCCCAGGCTGACCTTGAACTCCTAGGTTTAAGTGATGCTCCTGTGTCAGCCTCCTGAATAGATGCGACAACAGACACAGGCTGTCATGCCCAATACAAGGTGGCTTTTTCAAACACACTGTAAAATGTTTTAAAGAAACCCACCATTACAAACATGCCAGGTAGCTATTCGGTGTCTCTGTATCTTTAAGTAAGCTATATTATTTCATTGCTACTGATGCTATTTCTAAGTTATAGTTTACAGATTAGTACGTCATTCGCTTCTGAACAAAAGAACAGCTAAACCAAACATAAGTGTGGGCTTAGACTCTCGTTTTTAAACTATTAGTGACTAAAGAACAGAAAAGAATGTGAAAAATACAGACATTAAGAAAGGTTTTGCTTCTTTTGATTAACATCTTAGAACAAACTTAATTTTGAAAATGGGTGACTTTATCTTTCTTCTTTAAAGTTTACTTCCTAACTCCGAGAATGTCCCATAAGCTGTTCTCGGGCTGAGGCAAAACACTGGTTTGCATCCAGGAGTTCAACGCTAGCATGGACCAGTCAGGCTGTTTCAAACAATACACAGCAAACAAACAACTCCCCATTGAGCCAGATGACAACACAGAAAATGGAAGCATTATTTGCTAGGATTTTGAATATTCAAGTTAAAAACTTTAAAAATCATGGTGTTATTGAGATGCCTCAGTGGTTAAGAGCACTCACTGATCTCACAGAGGACCTGGGATTGGTATTCAACACCCACATGACCACTCACAACCACCTGCAACTCCAGTTTCAGGGGACCAGTGCTGTCTTCTGGTCTCTGTGGGCTCCTGCACACATGTGGTACACATACAGACAAGTGAGTGTGCATACCTGCACACACACACACACATACACAATTGGGGAAAAAAAAACCTGACATTTACTCACCAATCAACTATTTAATCAACCAATCAAGGAAGAATCATTCTGATAAATTGTAATATTGATCACTATAAAGTCTTTCCTTGGACCTACTATTACATGCAATATAAAACTAACAAGGGTGAAAATTTTTTCCTAACTTAGAAAATCACCCGCGTACAATGAGAAGAGCCCAGATTGGGCAATAGGAAAATAAAATTCCACCCCGAGCCCTTTAACAAACGTACAGGGGAAGGTGACACAGGCTTTAGAGGCTTTCTGATCTCAGTCTCCCCGTGTCTAAGCAAAACAGCAGTGTGGGCCACTACAGGTAAGGTGTGGGGCTGCAGTCATGGGTGACCAGCTGCCCTCCAGAAAAGAAGGGTCATTTGCCCTGGCCTTGTCAAGAAACAGACTGTCTCTGACAGGCAGCAAATGAGCTGGCGTGGGGAGTCTGGGCCTCGGTGGCTTTGGGAGCATGGCTTGGGTCAGGTCAGTGTCACACTCTACAGCACAGGCTGAGCTCACTTGCAGGATGGTGTCTGACAAGACAGGCTGGTGGCAGCTACTCCCTGGGGTTGAGCCTGGTCCTGAGGGTGAATGGGACTGTCCTTGGAGCTAGGTGGGCAGTGGAAGAGATGACAATGCTGTCTACCTCATCGAGACCTAAAAAGCAAGAATTGTCCACAGCCAGGGCTTTGCCCTTCGCTTCTGGACCTCACAACGACCTCCGCCTAGCTCCCACTGTCCAAGGGAGAAGAATAGGCTCTCAGTGAAGTCTTCTGGGTTTTCAAAAGTCACTGAGCGACACCAACGTGAATTTGAAACACACAGCAGGAAGCAGGCCCCCTCAGCCCTCAACCACATCTTTCAAGGACCATTTCTGAGAATAGAAAATTCTAAGCTCAATTTGAGCGCCATTGTAAGCTCCCTCCTGTGCCAGATGATTTTCTCCACATATTTACATATGGAGCACAAACAACTTAAAATGTTTACACTGAGGAGTAATGGAAGTCATGTGTCAAATGCAATGGGGGGATGGAGGGGGGGGATAAAGCTCTCTTCAGAGCTAAAGCCTGAAGACAGACAGTATCTGTGGAAAATCTGGCCCGGCAAATGAAAGCGCTTTGTTTACCTATCCCATCTAATTACAGAGAGCATGCCTTCTACCCTTTGCAGACAATTTCTTAGGTCGCTTTCGCTTGGGTTTTGGTTTGCTCGAAGCTATGGAATCCTGATCGTTCTACCAAAGAATCTCAGAGAAGGCCACACACATTCCTGCGATTTGTGATTCCAGTTTCCTAAATTTAGGCTCTCACTCCCAGAGACACAGTGAAGAATCCTTCCTCCAAGCCTCAAAGCTCAAGAGAAAAACCCATAAGCAGCATCGTCCTCAGTTCTCATCTCTTCTGCCCTGTGTGTCCTCCTTGGACACGGTAAAGATGACAACACAACAGAAGGTTGGGAACTGACACCTGGCATCTTCCTTTCCACCAAGAGGATGTCCTCTTCTTTATCCCTGGGCATCAGCCACCATTGACTCAGACCCAGCCATCCATCAGAGCTCTGCATGGGGACAGCATACAAGCTTGACAGCTCCCAGCTTCTCTCCTATGCAAGATCCACCCTGGAGTTAATAAAGCTTGAAGGGGTCACAAGGACAATGAAGAAAGAACATGGGTATGCTGCCCATTTCTCTAATATTATAATCTTAGAAGGATCAGTCTTCTTAACTCTTATAAGAAGTCTGACTCTTCTGTCTTGTTTTGCTTTTTGAGATGGGGTCAGGCTGACCTTAAATTTCTGGTTCTCTTGCCCAAGCCTCCAAAGTGTTGGGATTATAGGTCTGCCTCAACACATCTGCATTCCAAAGTGCTGGGATTACAGGTCTGCCTTAATGCATCTGCATCCCAAAGTGCTGGGATTATAGGTCTGCCTCAACACATCTGCATCCCAAAGCACTGGGATTATAGGTCTGCCTCAACACATCTGTATCCCAAAGTGCTGGGTTACAGGTATGTCCAACATATTTTCTGAGGCAGGATTCCTTTCCTCACCAAACTATGCTCACCTCCACACATCACTTCTCACATGGGACTAAATGTAGCGCATGTCTATTTGGGTCTAATTTGGCACCTGTGTTGCCCATCTAATGGGGACACCATGGAATAGTCACCTGAGACTTCAGAAGCTTTGGTAACATTCAGATAAGTGGACGGTGTAATGGTCTGTCCTGTCCCTTTAACAGACAAGCCCCACTCCCTCCCTCCCCAGTCCACTAAGGCAGGCAGATCTTCCTTCAGCTTCCAGCCTGAGTTCTTTCCTTTCCATCTCACTCCCAAAGAGGTAGCTTCCACCTCTCTCCCTTCTCCCCCACCTTCTCCCCTTCACCCCCCTCTGGTTTTCTTTCTTTCTCTCTCTCTCTGCCTCTCTCTGCTCTTTCCCCTTCTCCCCTTCCCCCGTTCCCTTGCTCTTCCATAACTCACTAAATAAATACCCACTTTCTCTGCATGGTGTGTCTCTGTCTCTCACCTGCTGCGCGGCTCCCTGCCTGGGACCTGCTGGCCCTCATGGCCCACAGGCCACTCAGGGAACCGCAGTGTTTTATTTTTACCACAATTGACAGTGTCTTATTCTCTCCTTTGCCTTCTCTGTCACTTGTGTAGGAGGCTTTCATCTTATCTCACCCAGTTCTGCTTGTCCTTCAAGGAGAAAGCAGAGAACTTCCTCATGCATTCTGTCTAGACCAGTGGTTCTCAACCTTCCTAATGCTGCGACACTTTAATACAGCCCAACCATAAAATTATTTTTGTTACTACTTTTTAACTGTATTTGCTACTGTTATGAATCGTAACGTAAATATCTGTGTTTTCTGATGACCTCTGTGCAAGAGTCATTCAGCCCCCAAGGGGTCACGCCCCACAGGTTGAGAACCACTGCTCTAGACATATACTCTAATTCTCAGAAGAGTTGACACTTTCTCAGGGGCAATTTCTATACAGTCTTGGTGGGGTTTTACACATATCTTACCCTGCCCTGCTGAAGATTTATTTTCTCTCTCAGGACTCCAACTAGTACCTGAACATCTAAAAATGAAAGACCCCCGGAGTGGGGAGACTCTCATTCAAGTCTTGGGATAACACAACCCCCCCCAGGAACTCACAAGAGACCATCCTTGCTGCAATCACATGAGGTTTATTGACAGGACAGGAACCAGTGCACTGGGGCCGAAACTCATTTCCCATGCAGGGGTAGAGAGTTCGACCCCAGTAGCTGGGAGAAGGAGTATTTAAGGGAAGAAACCATAACACAATAATCCAAAGGGGGTGGGGAGGGCGTCATTGGAAAATTCCTAAAATACCGGTGATAATCACAAGGGGGTAACTCCCTGTTTCTCAAGATTATAATCTAACTTTATCTTCAGCTAGTTCCTGAAACAGAGTCACTGAACTGGCTAATCAAGATTTTTGATTCTTCTCTCCCTGCTTAGATTTTTTTGGCTCTATTTTTTCTGCTAGAGAGGTCTGGATTTATCCGGGTCTTTCAAAACCAAGGGCTGAGAAAACAGAATCATTGCATCTAAAACACAAAGTAATCTGTAGAGCTGAATTTAAAGATGCACAGATCATTTCAATAGCATTCTTCCCAGGACACTAAATCTGAATTTACCCAATGCATAAGCAACTTTAAACAGAATCCAATAAAAGCTAATGAACCAAACGATAGCCGTATTTGTAACTGAAAACAGCCTGCACCTCGGAATCTCCGGCTGCTGGTCAGTATTTGGTGTCACACTCTTACATTAGTGAGATAATGATTCAGGCTCTGTGACACTGAACATCTCTTACCTGCAAATATGTTTCCAGGCCTTGCCGTCGTTGTTCCAGGACTTTGGGGACCCAGTTCCTGACGTGTTTAGAAGGGATTTCTGGAGTCTTTATACATTTCTTAAGCTTCCAAGACAGAAGAGAAAAGATGTCTGTTAATTATAATAAAATCGTTTGGGAGAAAGAAAAGCCAACTAAGCAAAATAAAACCTTGGCTAAAATAATGCAGAGAAGTTTTTCAAGCATTTCTTCCTTAGGCGGCCTGATTGTTCAGGCTTCAGGACAAATGGGTTTTATGTCTGATAATTGTTATGATGAGTATTTCAGATTTAAATGAATTTTTTTTCTGAAACATTAAAAGTCTAGTACTTGAACTAAAAGAAAAAGTAAAATAGATAGTTTCAAATACCAATTTATTTCACAGCAATATTAACACAAGCTTTTAATCTAGTTCTCTAACTAAAGAGAAAGTTCTTCCACATATGATTTTCACATTAGAAAACATAACAAAGTATGGTCATTTCTGATCACTGTCCCCAGAAATGTCACATTAACTGGAGTATAACACTCGGGAGAGGTTCTAGAAATTTCTGAAATAAAGTGAATTTCAAAATATAGACAAAGTCTAATCCTTCCAACAATCCAGAAGAGAACTACAAGCTCTCCTTGTGCACACTGAGGGGCAGTTTTGAGTTAGAATGTCTAGGCAGGCAGTCTTTTTTGGTAACAACATTAAAAAAACATATCCTGGGTTGGAGAGATGGCTCAGTTGTTAAAACTACTGGCTGCTCTTCCCGGGGTACCAGTGTTCAATTCCCTGCACCCACATAGTGGCTCACAACCATTTGTAACCCCAATTCCAGGGGTCTGGACACCTCCCTGTGAACTCGTCAAGCACCAGGCACAGAAGTGGTACACAGACATCCTTGCAAGCAAAACACCCAAACAAATAAAATCAAATAAAAACTTAGTTTTTAAAAAAGCTATTCAAAGTTAAGTCAGAGCTGCTCTGGTATGTAAAGTAACATCTATCGCCAAGAAGTGCTAAGCCCTAAACCTGGAGTGGTTTTTTTCCAGTTTGGTAAAATTATTGATTTAATAACAGGGTGATTGTCCTGGATTATCTGGGCAGGTTCAATGCAACCATGAGACCCTTACAAGAGGGCAGAGGTTACGAAGTACAAGGGATGGTGATACATACCTGTAATACCAGCACTTAGGAGCTAAGGCAGGAGGATCACAATGCAGAGGGTATCCTGGACTACAAATAAAGATTCTGTGTCACGGGAGAAATGTAACTTAGCACTTGTTTAGCATGTAAAGTCCACTGGGTTTAATCATCAGGATCTAAAAATATAAAAGTAAAAGATAAAAAATCCTAAATAGGTGGCTATCTTTTAATTATGGCCTCAACAGCCTCTAGAAGCTGAAAAAGTCAGTGCAGGACCTTTGGAAGCTTGGATGTATCTGCTCAGAGCTTCTAGAAGTTTCAACAAACCTGCCTAGGGCCTCTAAAAGGGTTGCAGCCCTGTTGGCCAACTCAGTTTTAGCCTGGTTAAATTGATTTTGAACTTTGAAACCTTAGGTAGCACAAGAGAATAAACCTGTGCAGCTTTATGCTACTAAACTTATAGAAGTAACCTCTACAAATGAAAGCCTGCCATCCTAACTGAAATCTTAAAGACTTTACTAACATGGCCCCTTCGCAAAACACGCAGAGAAAGAACATTTTCTCATCCATGAGAAAGCGCACGATTGAACCTGTGTAGCCAAAAGCACGATTAAGCTTCTGTAGTCAAAAACATAATAAAAATTCTTTCCACATTTAAGAAAATTTTTACCGGTGACCACTCTAGGCTGAACCTATGGACACTATGAGATAGGAGCATTTCCAACAGCAGCCCTTCAAGGGCTGAGCCCATGTTTGCCTCCTCCCTCTATGCAGATACAAGTGATAGCAAGCCCCAATCTACACTTTCTTAACAACGGAACTAGCAGGAACAGAATTACAGTCTCCTGGGCACAGCTGCCTGGAGAACTATAAGGCTGCTGGGGCGTGAGGCCATCGGAGATTCCCAGTGTTATAATTTTGCTGGCCTTCCCTGTCAGTACCTTGTCCCTTTGAGACACAAGTCCTGCCCACTCCCAGGGTCCCCCTTCCTGCCCAGGCAAGCTGGTCTCTGCTTGTGCTCTCCCCCCTCTCTCCGCTGTTCTAAGAGGTAGCTTTCTGTCTCCCCCTTCCCTTCTTCTCTCTCCTATTCCCCCGTCACTCTATTTCTCTCTTTCTCCCTCTTCTCCCCATACCCCCCCATCCTTATACTCTCCCAATACCCATTAAAGAAACTCTCCATACCCAAGCTCTCTCTATATGGCATACCTGTCCAGTTGACATTAAAACCAGCCAGCACCGCACACCAACAGAAAACAAGTTAATGGAGTGGGTGAAAGCGACAGCATTAAAATTGGGGGTAGGATGGGGTGGCAGGGAGAAGGCCTGTGTGAGGTGGCAGTGTCTGAGGCATGAACTGAATTCTGTTTTAAGGAAGCCAGGTGAGCAACCCAAGGAACATTAGGGCAGAGACATCAACAGAAAGGGAGAGTCAGGCCTTCCTTTGGTGCTCAAAGCCAGCAAGGAGAGAGGGACTCTCACAGGTGGCACCATCATACACTTCAGGGCCTTGTTGGGCATGGGCCAGAATTTGGATATTATTTTAAATGAGAAGTAAACTAATGAATCAACAATCCATGCCATGACCTAACCTTTACTTTGGAGGGAACATGCTGGGTTCATTAAACAAGAAAGACAGCATGGGGGATAGAGGTGGAGCTAACAGGCCAGTTCAAAGTGGCTGAAGAAAGCGAGGCAAGAGATGATGGTCTTGACTGTGTGTGCTGGTAGTGGATGTGGGCAGGTGTGGTGGGCTGTGGGTGTGCAAGGTAGATCTGGTCATCATGGCACCGGGGCAGACCTTCAGGTGTGCGCCTCCTCTGGCAGCTGTCTTGATGAACTGCCTGTCACTGACTGAACGGTGTCGTAAAGTCAGGTGTGAGCTCGGTGGCTGTATTAGACTTCTCTCAAACTGACAGAACGAATACGGCTGGGAGCCAGCCAGTCCAACAACCGCTGTCCATCGATGGAAAGTGCAAGAATCCACTAGGGGCTCAGCTCATGAAGCTGGAACCCAAAGTATGCTCTAATGCCAGCCAGAGTGAGGACAAGCAGGCAAAGAGTGAGCGCTTCCTTCTTCCATGTCCTTTACATAGGCTGTCACCAAAACGGTGTGGCCCCCATTTAAGGTGGGTCTTCCCACTCAAGAGGTCCAGATTAAAGGTGGGTCTTCCCACTTCACATGGCTTAATTAAGAAAAGCTCTCATAGGTGTATTCAGATGCAGTCAAGTAGACAACCATGAATCGCCATGACAATGCCCAATCTACTAGTAAGTCCCCAAATCTACGGTTCCTGGGTGCTACACGATTCAACCCCTGGTTTTTGATGAATGAAGAACACGCTCTCCCTACCTCCACCCCCAGCTGTGTGTAAAAATGTGACTGCAGGCAAGGTGGTGGTGGCGTATGCCTTTAATCCCAGCACTCAGGAGGCAGAGGCAGGTGGATCTCTGTGAGTTCGAGGCCAGCCTGGTCTACAGAGTGAGTTCCAGGACAGACACTAAAGCTATACAGAAAAACCCTGTCTTGAAAAACCAAAATTAAAAAAAAAAAGTAAAATAAAAAGAAAAAAAGCAAGAATGTGACTGCATCCTGGTCATGAGAAGAAAGCAGAGAAGGTGTCAATCCAATCCAAGAAGGGCTCTCAGAAGTCGTGGAGGGAAGGAATCTTTCCTTCCTTTCATTTCTCCACTCTTTACAGGAATGGCCCATGCAATGGGTGGAGCCAGACCAGACACCTTCGGCCACGAGGCACAAGCTGTGGGGTTGGGAATGGTAAAGCAACAGGAGCCTGGTCACGTCCACAGAAGAACAACAGAATCCCATCTGTGACTGTCACCACTGTTTTGTACTTACAACCACTGTCAGCTCTATGTGACGCCCTGTGAACAGGGAGAAATGTCATTCAGAGTTCAACATGTTAATACGGAAAATCTTGATTTCCTAAATTCCCTTATCATCACCATGGTCATGTGACACAATTGAGACTTGTTAAAACGTAGCACAAGTCTACTGGGTGGAACTTCTGTTTTCCCAGGAAGACAGCAGGACTTGTTCCTGCCAGTGTGAAGCAAGGCCTGGAGTAGCCGCAGCCTTATTATAATCAGAAAATAAAGTCATGTTAGGACAATGGGTACTGAGGCTTAGCTCCATCCCTTGGGGTGCCTGACTTTAGGTTTCCTGAGGATAACAATAGATCTCTTACTTGCTTAAGAAAACTGGCCAAAGTTCTATGACATACAACCTTAGACACTCCTAACATAAAGGAGTCAGCTCTTGAGGTGGGAGAATCGAAGCTAGAGATGTCTCTAGGTGTCCATGTGGAGCTAATGCGTGAGCAAGTACACAGAATTCTGTAAACCCAGGAGTCTGAATTCTGTGTAAATAGCACTTACAGACATAGAGCTAAATCAAATTGCATTGAGAGTGAAGTCTTAACACAGCCAAAGAGCTATGGTGGGCAGAATGCACAAACTGGCCCCATGGTGTTTACAGTTTACCTAACTCCTTCCATGTGGGACTACCGTGGGATAGTCACCTCCACGGTTACATGGCTGTACACCTCAGTCCTAGCAGACTGATGACTTTGAGGAAGTGGCAAGGGCTTGAGGTAGCCTCACGCAGCTAAGAGCTGCCTCTATCAACAGTCAGCAATACAAGGCATCACTCCTACAGATTCAGGCAGAAGTCTGCCCAAGTGAGCATAGACACGGGCTGAAGCGGACAAGACCACATCATGGCTATCCTTGATCAAGCCAGTCAGACTGACTCCTGACCCATGGCGACTCTGTGTGACAATGGTTACTTGAAGGTTTGCGTCTGAGGTGACTTACTATGCTGCAATGGAACACTGGGAGGGCCAACGCTGAGGGGCAGGTTGTGAGTGGGGATGTACCCCACAGGAGTGTTTCTAAAAGGGGGCAAGGGGAGGCAGGACGACTGTGCAAGCCTTACAACCTGACTTTGACCCCCCCACAGATGCTCTACACTCTGTCTCTCCGGTTTTCTCTCTGCATCTTAAGGACAGCACTGAAGACATTTTTCCTTTCTGTTTATAGGAGGGTACGGAGGGAACCGATCAACACACAGACTTTCTCCACAACACATTTGGAGGGGGGCAAGAATTTAGATGAGAGACAAACCCAAGACAATAGGTTTCCAGGAGGGCTCAGCTGCTCGCAAGATAAATACTCCTTGTCTACTTCATCTGATGATTAACTGTCCTGCTACGTAGCATCTGGGCAAAGGACCTTTCTGATGTGTGCAGATAAGCGCTTGTGCACACGCACACACACCTTTTCAGTATGGAGCCATTCCCTGTCCCTTCTTACACTGTAGGAACTCACTGAGAACTTATTACAGACAGAAAAGACCCACCTGCATATGACGTGGCTAGAAAAACCTACTATTTCCCCCAGAGAAGTTCAGAAACAATTTTATGAAGGACAGGAATAAAAAAGAAGCAGAGACATTTGGTGGGGTGAGGCGCCAAGAGATAACCCTTCCTGTATACTATCACCTCAGTTCTCTCAGGGTTCCCTCAGGGATGGTACATGGGTGCTGCTCTCTTGGATTGATCCCACAGAGCAGTTTTCTGGTTCATCCGAAATGTGTGCTTCATTACATTGAATAAAAGAGAATGCAATATTTGACTCAAACCCTAAGGAGGCAATAACAAAAGATGAGGATAGTTAATTCGAAAATGAACCAGCCCCATATTTCCCTGAAAATGCTGTGAATAAAAGGGTGGGCTGGAGCTGACAGAAAACAGCTGGGAAAGCATGGAGACAACCATGCTCAGAAGTCTGCAGCGTGGGGCGGAGTTCCTGGCCACGCACGAGTCTGGGACCTAGGACAGCCCAGCTCTCTGCAGGCATGGCCATGGAAAGTAATGAATGACTCAGCAGGGGTAGGGGTGAGTGAGATACGGGGCTGGTGTCTTCACATACTTAAAGGCCGACCCTCACAAGAACCTGTGCCTGAGCCAGGGGACACCTTGTTCCAAAGAACAGGATGGAGTCTTGTTTTGTTTGCTGCTCCTACCTCCCCGAGCCCAGCAGAAGCTACGAAGGAACCGAGATTAGAGGAACCTGGGGTCAAATTTCCAGTAACATAAACGTTCACACAGAACACATATAATGTTCTCCAATATCCCAGACAGCAGATAGGTAACTCTGTGGAAAATACAACAAAACACAAAGGAGAAGACCGAGGCTGGGGGGGGGGGTGGCAGGCGCAGCAGAACACACCTGACAGTGTAGCGTGTGAGGGAGCCATGAGCTTTCAGACAACCTGGAACCCAGCTGGAGATACGGGATAACTAAGCTTTCACTGTATTAAGACATAATTTTAATTGTTTAAGTAGAAATGTCTATGTTAAATGGAACAGGCATTTCAAGGGGAAAAAAAGATTAAAAAACAAGCAGCTAGCACTGAAGAACTTGAATGTCCTGCTTTGTTTTTGACACACGGGCAGATGATGGGCATTTAGCCTGGCAAAGGCAGGGAGGTGCGGGCCTATACTGGATGTGTTTGGGTGTGGCTAACAGGAACTTTTCTTAGGAGAAGCAGGAGAAACAGGGCTGGCCAGTAGGTGGTTGGAAGTGGAGAGAATGATGATGCCTTCAAAGACACCTGAGAACCCCTCATCCCCAGAGCCCGTGGGTGGTGCTCTTGCATAGAAAGGGGCTTTACAGACAGGATTTAAATGCAGGATGTTGATATGGAATGGCTATCCTGGATTATATTGGGATGGGCCCAATGTTACCTCAAAGGGGAGAAGAAATACTAAGGTCAGAGAGAGGGTTGTGAAGACTGGAGATGGCAGGAGGGAGGCAGGAGCAGGAAGGATGGTGACTGCCAGCTTGGAGGATGGAAAGGGCCATGAGGAATGTGGGCAGCTGCTTGGACCTACAACCGGCAGGAAATGGACGCTCCTATGGGAGTGCATCCCTGTCCACCCACTTAGCGCCAGATAATAAATGTGCCTTGTTTTAAGTTGCCCTTTTTGTTGTTATTTGCTATAGCAGCAATGGGGAACTAAGGCAAGGTTTGAGAACACTGCCCTGGGAGCCACCATCTGTGGCACGGTAGACAGTTCAAGCCCACGTCAGTGAGAGCGGAGAAAGGTCTGGAAATGCAGGCAAACTGACATGGAGTAGAGAAAAGGGGAAACAATGAGGAGCAGACTGTTGACACAATATAAAATAGCACTGCTCTGGGGTGACAGTGAAAAACCAAGGGGTGCTCATGGCAGGAATGCGGAAGAACGAGATGGCAGGACCTAGTGACATTCTAGAAAAGTCAGGTAAGAGAAAGGTCAGGAGGACCTTCAACACTCCGAACCTTGAACTGTTAGTTCTAAGCATTGTGGTTTTGCGTGTGTGTGTGTGTGTGTGTGTGTGTAGGTATGTGGTGTGTGTATATTTAGTGTGTTTGGTGTGTCTGTGTATGTAGTGTGCGTATGTGGTGTGTGGTGTGTATATATGTGTTTGTGGTATGTGGTGTGTATATATGTGTTCGTGGTATGTGGTGGGCATGCGTGTGTGGTCTGTATATGAGTGTGTACATGTGGTGTATATGTGTGTGTGGTATATGTGGATGTCATGTGTGTGTATGTGGTGTGTTCAATGTGTGTATGTGGGGTATATGTGTGTGGTATGTGTGTAGTGTGTGTATATGTGTGTTGTGTGTATATGTGTGGTGGTGTGTATGTGGTATGTGTGTATGTGTGTGTGTATGTGGTGTGTGTGTGTGGTGTGTGTATATGTGTGGTGGTGGGCATGTGATGTATGTATGTGGTGTGTGTGATGTGTGTATGTGTGTGTGTTTGCGCGCATGTGGGGTGTGCGTGTTATGTGTGGTAGAGGGCTGTATCTGAGTAACACCTTTAACAAAATAATTCACAGTAGGAACTTTAAGCATCAGCAAGCATAAGACCCTCTGGGGACTCAGTCAGATGCAGCTCACCAGGCTCTATTACAGACAGCCTGATTCAGTGTGTCCAGTGGGATGAGGTATCTTCACTAAAACAAAACAGAATCAAACACTTAGCCCAGCTCTAGAAGAAATGACAAACCTCAAAGGGAGCCAGATGAAGTGGTGGACACTTGTGATCCAGCTCAGATCCCATCCTGGAAAGCATGAGGCAGGAGGTCATGAATCTAAGGTCAGAAGGAGCTACGTAGCCAGACCACAGCCGGACCATCTCAAAACGGAAAAGAGTAGGAATGTAGTTCAGTGGTGGAGTATTTACTTCGAATGTACAAATCCTACCCTCAGCCTGAGACATACACAGACAGGGACAGAGAAAGCCTGAAAGAATAAAATTTGTTATCTTAGAAAAAATAAAAACAGAAAACTTCTTTTCTTTATTACATGGTCACCCAAACTGAAACAGATCCAGTTCCGGGGGCTGGAGAGGCAGCTCAGTGATTAAAAATTTGCATTGCTCTTCCAGAGGACCTGAGTTCTCCCAGCACACACACCCACTGAGGCCTCCACAGGCACCCACACATGTCCACAGCGGATGAGATGCTGAGAGCCTTAAACCGTCCTGTTTGCTCTGGTAATATATGCCAGGGGATCAAAACAATTGCCCATATTCTTTGACAGAGAAGTGTTCCTCTTGGTAACATAACTTTCTGTTCAGGATTTGTTTTTAAAACTCCAAGAAAGAAAACAGTGACCATGTCTGAGTACGCGGTTGAAGCTGACCCGGGACACACAGGTGACAGTGGGACACTCCACTCATCCTCACTCAAGCGTGCTAGAAGACCTGGCTCTAGGCACAGAGTGGCAGCTCATGTCTACAATGCTAGTGCATGGGAGGCTGAGGCAGGAGGATCACAGTAAGTTCAAACCCAGCCTGGGCTATATGGTGAATTTGAGACGAAAATAATGAACATACAGGAAAAAAATTGCAACTAGGATCTAGTGGTGGTGGGACAGTCTCCAGCACGCAAAGGCCCTGGGGTTGGGCTCCAGCAACCCCTTCATCACCACCAAAACAAGAAAAGCAAAGAAAAATATGTGACTTTTATGAAAACATATATGATGAAGACAGAAAAATTCTGACATTAAAAAGGCATTCCTAACACTAACCAGACAGCTCCACTAGTTTCTTCCCGAAAACTAGCAAGAACAATTGACAAGGAGGCATCTGTGTTTCTGCAGGACATGAAGACAAGCTACAAATGCACCATGGTGAAGGTAGAAGGTGCTCAGGACAGCCCACATGCTCGGCTGGAGTCAGCGTAGGTGCACTGAAACACTTCATTGGCAGAGTGGACTACAAAACAGAAGAAAAATCAAGACAGGCATGGCGCAAATGTCACAAACTGTGGTGACAATCGGATGTTCCGAGGAAATTCAAGGGCAGAAGAAGATATAAGTACAGTTATAGGCAAGCATTTTAGCAAACACAGTCATACCCTGTCACAAATTCGCACGTGGAAATTGAGGGTTGTAGGCGAAGACTGTTCTTACGCTTCCTGGCTGCCCAGACCCGAATAATCACACACAAACTATGTTAACTGCAACACTGTTTGGTCAGTGGCTCAGGCATTTTTCCAGCTCGCTCTTACATCTTAAATTAACCCATTTATATTAATCTATGTATCACCACAATGCTGTGACCTAATGGTAAGGTTCTGGCATGTAAGATGCCATGTAGGTCCTTTGGCAGCTACATGGCATCTACCTGACCCCACCTTCTTTCTCCCTGCATCCAGTTTAGTTTTCCATCCTAGCTCTATTCTGCCCCGCCATAGGCCAAAGTAGCTTCTTTATTAACCAAGGGTAATAAGACATATTCACAGCATACAGAGGGGAATCCCACATCAAAGGGTGACAAAAGCACAGCTGAACGACAAGGCTTGCCCAGTGGGGAGCAGCTCCTTAAAGCTTGCACAAGGCACTCCATTCAATCTTACCCACTATGGTGCTTCTGAGCAGTTTTATCGTTAAGATGACTGAGGGATGCTGGGGGCTGGAGAGGTGGCTCAGTGGTTAAGAGCACTGGCTGTTCTTCCAGAGGACCCAGATTCAATTCCCAGCACCCACATGACAGCTAACAACTGTCTCTAACACCAGTTTCTGGACATCTGACACCTTCACACCAATTCACATAAATTAAAGTCAAATAAATTATTTTTTTAAAACAAAACAAAACAAAAAAAGATTACTGAGGGATGCAAACTTTTACATCTCACTAATGCACGCATTTGCCTTTTGGCCTTGCCTTTCTACCAATTCTAACACGGCAGTGGCCATCCCACAAAGTCACACAGCACGCTCTACCTGCAGCCTGCCCCGTGCCCCCAAACTGGAGCTCCATGTGCTAGAAGGATGTCTTAAATCCTGTCACAGAGATTTGAGAATTACTCCTCAATTTACTCTTACAAGCTTCATTAGGAGAAACTGGAAAATGGAACTGCAGAAATTGAAAGAACAAGTCGGAGATAAAGTACAGGGTTCTTTTTTTTTTTTTTGACAATGCTTGATTGCTAACGACAGGGTTAAAAAAAAATGTCCTAGGGCAGACATGAGCAAGCCGGTCTGCACAAAAATAGCGTCTGTGGGCTGCCCCATGGACAGGGCCAACCTAATTGGCAGTCACCCTGCTGTGTCTGTTATGGGGTCGATCCCCTGGTATCTGGAGAGCTCAGCTGGGCTGGGCTGGTCGCAGAGTACTTCATGCTGACCTAGTAGGTTAGGAAGAAGCTTGCACCTGACAAGCTGACCAGGCTGGACTGGCAGGGAGAAGCCGTGTGCAGATGGAGAGAGACCGGACCTCAACCTTCTGTAGGGACTTAGCTTACCAGGTTCCTAGAGGAATTTGCTTGCTCCTAAAACCAAACAAAACAGAATCCCATGAAGAAGATGGACCCCAATTTTATGTTTATTTCTCTCTGAGGTCCCTGGAGCTGGTGCTTCTTAAAACAAGTCTTCTGGCTGTAGTGATATTTCATTTGTGTTTTAATAAATAAAGCTTGCCTGAAGTTCAGAGAATAAAATAGCCACCCTGGTCAGCCGTACGGACCAGGTAGTGGTGACACACATCTTTAATCCCAGTAACCACACTAGTTTGTCACAGAAACCGGGTGACTAGTTTGTCACAGAAACTGGGCAGTAGTGGTGCATGCCTTTAATCCTGGCCCTAGAGAAGGGAGGAGACAGCTCTCAGACACAGTCTCGTTCTGAGGATTCCTGGAGGCAGAATTGCCATTTCAGACTGAGGAAGAGGTAAGAGCCAGTGGCTGGCTGTTTTGTTTTTCTGGCCTTCAGGTTGAACCCCAATATCTGTCTCTGGGTTTTTATTAATCGTGCTACACTTGGCAACATCCAATGGAAATCTGTAGGCATTTGCATGGTTTCTCCAGGAGGAAACCTGAACTTGATGGAATTCTAACTGGAGAATTAAATTTACTTAATTAAATGATTTGCCATCCTAACAGAAAAGTTTAGAACATCTCTAAGAAGAAGCGAGGGAGTGGGCCTGGTGGTGCAGGCCAAGCCCGGTACTCAGGAGGAGGAACAGAGGGGTACCTGTAAAGTCTAAGCCAGCCAGAGTGAGGCCCTGTTTGAAATTAGACAGACAAAAAACTCAAAACAGACAGCAGGGAAATGGGTTCACTAATCTCTCAGTTTAGACTTAATTCTCTACTCTTCAATTAAAGTGGAAAAACTTTTTACAATGTTCTAAAAGCCTTTTAATTCAGAATCAACACATTATGACATTTTTTATGCAGTGATGTGTCCCAGAATAAATAGATAGACATTAAAAAGCAGAAAACTAAAAGCCTCTCCTAACAACCCATTTCTGGCTTCTTGCCCAACTATTTAATTATGACATGCATCCATGTTTCATACATATATTTCACATGTGTGAATATAACATTTATATATATATATACACACAAATGATTCATATATATAAATATACATATGTATGATATACTCCTAGTCACAGATATGTGGAAAGAAAAATGATGAATTTGAACTGACTCATCACTTGTGATTTTTTTTCCAGGAAATCTCATTAGGTATTTCAAGTTATTATGAAAAATTTAGCACCCAACTAATTCATAACCCACAAAAAATTAAGCCTGGTTTAGAGGGGTTTTTTAAAGTCTTTATTTCTAATTCCTTAGTGACCATTTCTTCCTGAGTATCAGTTATTTCTTTTGCACTTCTGCTTCTTTACTCCATGACTTTGAGAAGGACCTCAGAGCTAAAGCACCAATCATTCTGTTACAGTCGCTCTTCACAACTCTGAGGAGAGCCATGGATGGCGGGGGGGGGGGGGGACACGACGACAACTCTTTTCCATGTACTCCATGTGAACACATATGTGTATATACATAAGCGTGTCTATGTACACAACAATTAAGTTGAATTTAATAAATTTCTTGCGGGGTTTTTTTTGTAAAGAACATTAGATGTATTTCTTGGACAGATGAGGGCATTGATCTTATTAATTATAAGCCTTTAATATTTGGTGCAATGTACTGCAAACAGCTTATGTCTCAGATTTGCATATGCAAGCAATTGTGACAGGAAACCCACTTATTTAAAAATAAAAACCAAACACACTAATTGAACAATCTATTTTAAAAGGAAATTAATGCCATTATAAAGAAACTACATACACAGCAGACAGTAATGTTCTGAGGAATACAGAATGGAATCTTAACATTATATCATGGTCCATACAGAGAAAAGGAGAAAAACATAAAACCAAAGATTACCTTTTTGTGCAAGGCATGGAATTCGCTGTACCTTTTCTCAACAAAATGTTTTCTTCCATTCATTAGCACTTCTATTTTAAACACCTAAGGGAAAAAAAATTAAAGAGATTAATTCCACTAGTTCAAACCCCTCAATTGTCGATGTGGTAAGTTTGTGACTGTGATATATTTCATCCCTTTAATTACAGAAGCTGATTCTCCCCAAACCCAGAAGGCTCAGGAGACCCTGACCCAACAGCACTGATTAATGAGCCCTTGGACCAAATGCTCACTCACAAACTTGCAGCATTCTCCAAGAATGTGTCTATAGACGGGGAAACTCCCATGCACTGAAATGCTAATTCATTTTTTATGCAGAGAATATCCTTCCCTTGAAATGACTTCATCAAATGACAATGACGGTAGAGCTGAGAGTATGCTGCAAAAGCTAGACCCCTGAGGACTTAGTCACAGGGCACCCTGACTGGGGACTTCAAGGAAGGCAGGTGTCATCTGAGACAATCATGCAAACAGCAGTGCATTTTAGGTTAATTTCTTCCTAACCTGCATATTCGTCTCTAGTCTCAGCTGGGTTTATCCTGCTGTTTGCAAAACAGGGCAAATGCAGGGAGGGCTCATTTTCCCCCGCCTGATGTGAGTGACAGCTTGTGCTCTCACTTCCAAAAGGTTGAGAGGCCAGAGGCAGAGGTGCTCTGGGCACACTAATTAGTAGGCACTAACATGACATTTTCTTGATTCTTGGGTCAGTGGGTCAAGACTGGGGACAACGCTGAGAGGTACTGAGAGATGTGAAAATGCAAGGCTCCTCTCCTCAAGGGAGGAGTACCTGGCAGGAAATAAAGAGCCAGTGCTATTCCTGAGTCTCTGTCTCACCCTCGGTTTGCTAAGTGAAAGTTTGTAAATCCCGAGATGAGAGAATATTGGCAAGTTTGGGTTCCAGTTTGAATTAACCCTTTGGAACAGAACAAAGGACATCACAGAGTGAAAACAACAACAACAACAAAACCCTGTTAATCCAAAATATAGTATGTATTTGTATTTAACATAGGACATAAAAGGTTCTATACTTTCAATATGAAAATGGAGCCCGATGGCCCTGTATTTCTACTTTGTGTGTAACAACTATTTTAACTCAGACTTACTATCAAACATAAACACTACCTGTACCTTTGTGTGTTTTTGAATCACAGATTCTTCCACTGTAAGACTCAGTTAAAAACAAACAAACAAACCTGCTTTTAAAAATTTTTACTGGAAAAAGTTTATCAATTTAATCAATATCTCATATTAACATTTCATTTTTTTAAGAGTTCTTCCTCAACACTTTTCTTATTTTCTTTTAAAATATGCATATGCTTCTAACTCTTAGATACACATCCATTGCTTCTTAGAAAAACACTGGTTAGTAATTCACCAAAGAAATAATCCTTCTTGCAAAAGCCTCTCACAAAGAGAACTAGAAAGATGTTTCCAGAAACAGATTCAAGAGGCATGCAGCTTCAACCTGGCATCCCCCTTTATTGATCAAAACAATGTGACAAGAATCAAAGTCGTTTCCAGACACTGGGCTGATAAAACTGTCCAGGTCTGGTTACTTGGGGCTGCATCACAACAGCCCCTTTAATTAATTGGCTGAAGAATCCATAGGACAGATATCAGTAACGCTCAGCCTACAGCGTCACCCTCAGACATGAGTACAATATACATGCAGTGCCTGGATAAGCCAGAAGAGGGCATCAAATCCCCCTGGAAGATACTGGTGGTTCTGAATAGTCTGATGTAGGTGTTGGGAAACAAACCCAGACTTTGAGCAAGAATAACAAGTGTTCTTAACCACTGTGCTGTCTCTCCAGCCCTATCCCCAGGTTTTGCAAAGTGTGTCCTTCTTTTCTTGTTATTGTAATAAAATATCCTGGGAAAAGCAACTTAAAGGAGAAAGGATTTATTTGGCTCAGAATTCTAGTCTGCAGTCCTTCAGGTCTGGGAAGTCACTGCAAACAACAAGAGCTTGAGAGAATTGGTCACACTAGATGGCAATCAAGAACAGAGATGAAAGCTGGGGGGTGGTGGCACACACCTTTAACCCCAACACTTGTAAGTTCAAGGCCAGCCTGATGTACAGAGACAGCTCCAAGACAACATGGAGAGACACAGTCTTAAAAAAAAAAACAAAAAAAAGAACCCCAGAACAACTACAAAATGGAGAGGATGGATACATACTAGTGCTCAGTTCACTTTCTCCATTCTTAGATATGCTAGTGACTGCTGCCTAGGGAGTGTTGCTACCCACAGTGGGTATATCTTCCCACCTCAGTTAACGCAGTCAAGAGAAATTACTCACGGACATACCCAAAGCATGTCACCTCCAATCAAAGAAAAAAATGCTTATACCAGACTAGAAACATCTAATGAATAATTCAAGCCTCTCCTAAGAAGAGCTTTGGGTTCTGTATATGGTACAAGCTGTTCCTTTAAAGGACAGGAGTAATTCTATCCAATTCTCCCTTGCTTCTTTGTTTACTTGCTTAAATAAACTTTTTACAGGAAGCTTGAGTCAATACAAAAAAAGTTACAAGAGTTACATCTCATTGATCATAGTATATTCCTTGGGAACTGAGCCCATTTACCACGGCAGTGCAAGGTTTTAAGGTTCCAGGTGTAAGACTGTGACTAGAGACCGGGGACACAGGGCCCAGTGAGAGGAGCTGCAGAGTGAACTGCACAGAGAATCAGGTCTTATCAGCCAGTCTTGGCAAGCAAAGAATTGGCATGTTTTCTTTAGGTTGCTTTGTGTTAATAACCTTAATTAGACATTTGCAATTCTGACCAAGTGCACATCTGTAAAGTTTTTAACTTATGATCCATTTACAGAAACATTCAGTCTAATGAGCTAATTGTGTGTAGTTTGAGTAAAAGGAACAAAGCAGGCTTTTAAGTGTCTTACAGCCCTCGTGGGAACAATAGATATAGTTATGAAGCATATTCTAGTATATTTTTCTATATATCAAAATTATACACCTTAATGAGAAGTCATCTTCCTGACCATCCATAGGTATATGTGCCCATAAGATTGAGAAACAATCATGAGATTACATATACATGTCATATGAAATTATACACTACAGTGCAGGTATTGGGGAGACACCATAAATGCTTTAGCAAATGTGGAATGACAGACAGGAGCAATAGTTTCCAGAGTCAGTGTTCCCATTGGCTCTGCTTAGATGGGATTCTCCTCCATCATAGAATCATTCCTCTGGTGGGTTGACATCTGAACATTAGTTGTTACCTGCTGTATATTCTCTGACACCACTCCCCCCCAAAACTATATACAATATAAAGGTTCAAATATAAAACAAACTAAATACAACATGATTTGGTACCAAGCTTTGCTTGATATAACTGAGCAGCACACACTCAATGGTTATGAAGCAATGCTTTCCCCTCTACAGTTCCAAGCATACTTCTTTATTGCACAGTGAAAACATAAATACACACACACAAACACACACAAATACGCATAAAAACACACAACACAGTTAGACTAGTGGTAACCATTCATTACTATGCTCAGTTCTTAGACTCAATATGTACATCATGGAAGACAATTATTATTACACATCAGGTTGTGAGTATGTTAAAACCTTGTCAGTATAAAAATACAATGAATTTTGTGCTTTTAATAGGTTTCCTGTGTGTGGTTGCTTGTGTATGTGCTTCTCATACTTTTTCTTTCTTTTTATCCCTCTCTACTGTTTTGTTCTACTCTTCTGTTTGTTTTATATGCTTGATTATTTTCTAAAAACAGAGAGAAAGAAGGTGTGGAGTTGATTGGGTTGGGAGGTAGAGAGACTCGGGAAGGAGATGAGGAAGGGGAAACCATGATCAGAATACATTATATGAAAAAAAACTATTTTCATTTAAAAAGAAAATGATCATGGGAAGGAAAAACATGAGAAAAGATATGATTTCAACTGATATAGATAAAGCCTTTGAAAAAAATGATACAAGCAGAAGAGATGAAGTGTACTGGGAAGGAAGTAGATGAAAGAAGAAACTTGAGGGGCTGGAGAGATGGCTCAGTGTTTGTGAGCACCAGTTACTTCCCAAGTTCAATTCCCAGCACCATATAATGGCTCACAACCACCTGTAATTCCAGTCCCAGGGGATCTGGTACCCTTTTCTGGCACCAGGAACACATGTGGTATGCATCCATATACATAAAATAAAAATTTTAATTAAAGAAAAGGAACTGGGGTGAGAATTTCCTCCCTTGACATAATTGGCCATCAAAGGACACTGCTAAAAAGCTGCCGAATGCAGGAAAACAGGGGTTTCCAAGCATATGTATATATATGCAGTGTGTGTGTGTACACTTAGTAACATACATAATATATATTACACACATACAATACACATATATGCTATTTTTCTTTGGAATTTAATAAAAATCACAATATTCTTTAAATCTCTTGATTTAAAGAAAACTTTTTTTAATTTTAGCATGATGGCTAAACAGGTAAAAGTACCTGATGCATAAACCTGGTGACCTCTTTGATCCCCAGAACTCAAGTAAAAGTGGAAGGTGCAGATCAATTCCACAAAGCAGTCCTCCACTCAACACAAGTAGTCAAAGATGTGAGTACAGGAATGCATACTCACACATGCACACACACACTAATAAATATAATTTTAAATTTAAAAATGTAATGATTTCAGTAACATAAGGCTGATACTTCGGGGTTCTAGAGCCTTGCACGTGCAGACAAGCCCTTAGGCAGAAGCACCTTGATGTTAAAGGGCCCTGCATGATGCAGATGCGCGCATGAATGGTTATATCCACTATGACTCAGCCGCGCATGTGTGAGCCCATCATCTGTGTATGATGCAGTCACACCAACCTCTTGTGTACATGCGCTAAGCAGCTTTTAAAAAGCTGGACATGCCATCTTTCTCTCTCTCTCTGCACACCAATTCCCCAGGCCTGTACACACCCCCTCTAATAAACTCCTAAGTGGGTTTGTTGCGTGTTCTGTGTTTCCTTCTCACTCACACAAGGTAATTTCAAAAAATGCTTAATAAAATTAATCTCATCCTCATGGTGAAAGCTGAATGTGGAAGGGAAGGAAACACAAAGATGGGATCAGCTAAGCTCAGTTCATTTTGCAAAGTGCCTGGGAGCCAGCGGAGACTTGAAAATTGAGATACAAGACATGAAAGGAGATATGAATTACTGAGAGCTGTGACGCTTTAATTCCTGGTTCTCTGGGGCCCTGGACACATCTTATTTTTCCTCTGCACATATTTTGCTTTCAGACATCATAATAATGATGCCAGCTAGGGTCAAATGTCTGAAATGTTTCTGTAGAGACAGAAGGAAATATTTTTCTTGAGTTTATTGATATTTGTGGGACTACTGGATTATATATACTTTCACAGCTTCAGGTTTTCAATCTTAAACCCTAGTGGTGATTTTAGTGGCTGCCTTTTGACTGATTATTTGATTATGAAAGTCTTCGTTTTTCTTCTTCTTCTTTTAAACCACATCACCAGTATGACACAAAACCAATCAATCAATTCAGTGAGGAAAAAAACGCATTCAAACCCGTGGGGTCATACGCATTATTGCCTACATAGTTTTTCATTAGCTTCAGTATCATGTGACTTTGACTTAGATACTCAATACAATATGAAAGCCGCTCAGGCTTTGCTTGATTGAGCTGCGCTAACCAAGCACATTTGTTAAACAACGAACCATTCCAGAAGAGAGTTGCGCTCTGGGCCTTCCCATTCTTCTTTAGGCTCTACAGGAATGGAAATAGATTTTATCTCCACTACTTACTAACTGGGCAAATCTCTAAGTAACAATGACACAGTATCTTTGCCATTGAAATAAAAATGACAAGACAGGACTCTTGGACAGCACGTGCTAGAGAACACATGCTTTGGCCGCAAGACAAACAAGAAGAGGGAAAATTATTGCTATTTATGTAGAAGTGGACAAAATCCCCAGAAGAAAGCAGAAAACAGTTTCCATGGGCTTCTAAAGACAACCTGTCTCAACTCGTCACACAGTGAAACAAGAATCCATCTTTCTTTCCACAAACTACTTAGCTATAGATTGTATCCCATAATCACAGACCCATGGCTTGGGGTGGAGAACAAAATTTATTTGCTTCCAAAACCTTCCAGAAGCGGCAACTTACCCACCGAACCTTGTCACCACAACCATCTCCTTCTTTACTCCTCCCCCACCCCACTCACGCTGATGGACACTGCCCGTGAAGAGCTGGCTTATCCTTCAGGCTTCCACTCCTGAGGCCAGACTGACTCCCTCTCCTGGCCCGATGGCATGCAAGCTCAAATCCACCTCTCTTGCAGAGCTTGCAGGAGCCCTGGGCATTGCGCCTGTTTTCCCTGCTTCCCCTAAAGCAAGAGCATCTACAGGGCAGTTAGAGCCTGTGAAATGTAGCCACAATCTCTTAATGCTCAGCATTACCAAATCTACTCTGATGGACTGGTAGGACAGATTATATGTGCCAAGTAAGATGCAATGTTTCAGAATTTTTGTTCAGGAAAAAATTTCAAGAGGAACCTATAGTGATGTTTTGAGAAAGCATCTGTAATACCAACTGAAGGAGCTGGTAATACCATCTCTAGTCCCATCTGTAATACTAACTGAAGGAGCTGGTAATACCAACTGAAAGAGTCAGAAGAATATCTACCCATACCATTATGTTGACGGTAATATAAATAAAAAGAGAACAATGACAACAACAAAAATAAAACACAAGGCTGCTTGGGTGGTCAGGTTAATCACGATTACAATTTTCCCTAAATTACAGATTTGGATTAGAGCACATATTATTCTTATTATCAGGAAATAGGGAATACAATTCCTGACTTTTCACTTTAACGTAAAAGTAATTAATGTCAATTACTCATTCAAGAAAAAATTTTGAGACAGGTTCTATGCTATGCATTCAAGCTGGCCGCAAAGTCATAACCCTTTTGCTTCAGCCTTCCAAGTTCTGAGATATCTGTGTGACACCATATCAGCCGCAATTATTGCTTTTTAATATACCTATACATTATTTAATCATCCATTTTTATATTATTTATTCATATATTCATTTCCACAGACATGGGTTTAGCTATGTCCAGGCATTTTACCCTATCAGAACAGAAGTCATAGCTCACACACGCTATAAATTACTTTGGTCACTTGTAGTACTGAATTTCTTGTGTAATCACCATGAAAACTAAGACTATGGGGTGGCTAGAAAGGAAGTACAAAAAAAAAAGCTATGTGTAGAAAAAAACCTCCTCAGCTCAATGATCAGCTGAACTAACACAGGGAAATGACTATATTACCAAAATCAATATACAGATTCAATGCAACCCTCATCAAAATCCATGATACTCTTTACGGAACTACAACAATCCTAAAATTTATATGGACGCACAAAAGACCATCATAGCCAAAGCAACAATCCCTGGTCTCAAGCTATACTACAGAGCCATAGTGACAAGACCAGCACAGTCCCGCCACAGATACAGATATGACGACTGATGGACTAGAAAAGAGGCCCTAGAAATCAACCACACAGCTACAGGCATCTAATTTATCCAATAAGTCAAAAGCATGCATTGGGAAAAATACAAGCCACATTGACAAATGACTGCTGGTGAAACTGGATCTCTACATCTAGAAGACCGGAAGGGAATACTCATCTCTTACTCCAGGTAAAACAAAAACAAGTCAAGAGCTGGAGAAATAGTTCAGTGGTTAAGAGTACACGTTCATCTGCCAAAGGACCCTTGTTCAGTTTCCAGCACCCACATCTGGCAACTGACCTCATTTTCAGATACTGCATTACTCATCAACATCTGGATAAAATGAGGTTGGTCAATATTCTTTCCAAATCAACAAATCTAGGACTCAATGCAACACTACTATTAAAATATTAATGAATAGATGGTATCCCCCAAATCTACTCTCCAGGTAGTTAAAACAACACAAATCTCCCATGGCACCCGTGTAAAGAGTTAGTTTTAATGCCTGCCTAGGATGGAAAATCAGTTTTGCCCCAAATGTGCACAAATGACAGTACTGGTATTACCCCACAGTGGAGATCTGTAGCTGGGGTAAAGCTGTAGCTTCTTGTCACACTGCCTGGGATCGAGTCCTGTATCTTTCATTACTTTCTTCTGGCCTCCAAGACACAACAATTTGAAGCAAGTTGTCTCACCTGCAGCCGTAGGTGTCCTCATGTACAACCTGGGGCTTAGGATGGTGATGCTCACCTAGGTTGGGTTTGGGATTAGTGAGATTATCCACATAAATGACTTATCACATAGTATTGGGTTTTTTGTTTGTTTGTTTGTTTTTAGTTTTTTGAGACAGGGTTTCTCTGTAGCTTTGGAGCCTGTTCTGGAACTAGCTCTTGTAGCCCAGTCTGGCCTCGAACTCACAGAGATCTGCCTGCCTCTGCCTCCCGAGCGCTGGGATTAAAGGAATGTGTCATCACCGCCCGGCAGTCTTGGTTTTTAATAAGACTACTCAATAATGATGCCTATTTATGTCATTAACTTATAACAGCTGGTAAAACTCTTTCTTAAGGAGGTTACTGGAGAGAGGAAAAGGCGACTCCAGGTAACTCAGCTACTGCATCTACCCATCTCTGTCTCCACCGCCAGAGGAGCTGACCCCAGAGCGTGCACATAGGGAGTGTGTATTCGCCTCTGTCAGAGCCCATTCAAAATTAAAACACTTGGTCATTCCAGTAACTCAAGTCACATCCCTGGATTTTCACTTAGTATTCAGTACCTATAGTAAGAGTTTTAGAAAGTTTAGTTTGTTGATTCATGATGCTTTGGGAGTCAAATAAAATCTCTGGACCTTTAAAAGGTGACCCTCAGACCTGAGATAAAACAAAAAATGGCCTGCAAAAATGTCATGCTGCCACCAATGCCTTAAACAGCACCTGGGCACCAAGGCAGGGTGAGTGGAGAATTGGGACCAGGTGATAAAGTCTGGATCTTAACTGTTCTACAAAAGCCTATACAATAATGGTTTAGGCCCCAGCTTGGTGCTACCTGCTTGGGTGTACCTGCGTGCGTGCGTGCGTGCATATCTTTTTTGTTTCTTTAGTGTTTTTGAGACAGAGCTTCTCTGTCTAACAGGCTTGGTTGTCCTGGAACTTGCTTTGTAGACCAGGTTAGCCTCAAACATACAGAGATCTGCCTGCCTATGCCTCCTGAGTGCTGGGATCAAAGGCGTGTGCCACCACTGCCTGGTGTACCAGAATCTTAAACAAGAGGGCCTTATGGGAAGTCCTCTGGTCACTGAAGTTATGTCTTTAAAGGACCACAGCTCAGTCCCTCCGCTTCTTTCTTGGCTTCCTAAGCATCAGAAGGTGAACATTCTTGCTATGTTACTTGCTCTTTGCCATGATCGGTTGCCTTCCATAGCCCAAAGGCAATAGATTCACATGGCTGTGGACCAGATCCTTCAAAATGCCCTCCTACCTCATATACTGACTGATTACATCAGGGGGTTGTTACAATGCCAGGAAGCTAGCTAACACAGGAAGACAAATTGGAAAGAACCAGAAAACACCTCATCGCAGCCCAGCAATCTTATAGTAAAGAGTAAAATGAGTTACTTTTGTGAGAAAGAAAGCCCTGTAAATTAGGCATGACAGAGGCAGATTACACAGTATAACATGTTTTTTATGCCAGCACAAAATTCAGATGGCAAAAAGATGGTCAGAAATGTACTGTGGGCTGGAGAGGTGGCTCAGAGACTGGGCGCTTGCTCTTGCAGAGGATCCGGGTTAGGTGCTCAGCACCCACATGGTGGCTCACAGGCATCTGTAACTCCAGTTCTAGGGGGTGTGATACCCTCTTCTGTACTTCATGAGCAATGCACATATGTGTGTATTTGCATACATACTCTATATGAGTACTGCACAAGCGAGCAAAATGCTCAGACACATAAAATAAAAATAAAATAAAAAATCTAAAACATGTACTGTTCAGGAGAATCTAAAATTGTGTAAGCCACTTTGAAACGAGGCCTCTTATTAAAAGGCAAGTCTCAGACTTAATCTTACTCGGAAGGAAACTACACAAAGCCATGGAGAGAAGAACAGTCCAGAGTCAGACACCACTTGAACCCACATGTGCCATCCTGCGGTGCCTCTGAGTCCCTCTCGCCTCCCAGCAGGAACACATCTGACATCTTAGACTGGCGGCGGAACAGAGCGATAGGGCTAAGGTTCATAAAGCACTTGCACACAGACAGACACACACTTGAGTCTCAATTGGAAACTAAAGGAGTCTAAGGTGATTCACAGTTCTGATTTTTCTGACTATCATAAAGTTGGATGACGGTCTCTGTCTCTTTCTAAACAGCAACAGTCTCACTAAATCCCACAGTTCCAAAGATCAAAACTTGAAAGTTTTGCAGGACGAATGCAGGTAACGGACATGAGCCATAAAGAGGCTATAAAGCTAATTAAGTTTTTGGTTCTTACTGCCGTGATTTTTCATTTCCAGTAGTGGATAGGTGCATAAAGATACATTCCATAGTGAAAGTGTAAAATCCACTGTGAGGTTCGCCACTTCAGATCAGCTGTTCTAACGGTGCAGATGCTCATGGGCGTGTATGGGCTTTGGATCTAGTTGATTTTGGTATGTGATGTTTCTTATATGCATTGTTTTCTTTGCTTTTTGAGACAAGGTTTATGTAGCCCTGACTGCCCTGGAGCCCACTGCGTAGACCAGACTAGCGTAAAACTCAGTGATCTGCTTGCTTCTGCCTCCAAAGTGCTGGGATGGAAGACATGTGCCACCATGCCCAGCTTATTCGCACTTAAAAAAAAAAACTTTATTTTAAAAATACTTTAATCTCTCTCTCTCTTAACATACACACACACACACACACACACACATTACATGTGTATGTGTGGATGGATAACTTCATCTCAAGTTGTGGACAGCGTAAGCTTCTGTGGCTGAGAAGCTCTTGTTTCATTCAGAGCCCCTTTCTGTGGACACTGGGGCAAGGAGAGCCAAGACTCCCCTCTGTTCTCTCTGACTGAACTTCCTGCCTTTGCTGGACCCTGGGGCGGGAAGGCTACTGCAAACAGCTGCAAAAGGACTCTCTTAGCCTTCCGTTCTGGTGCTCAGCTCTGGAGGACGGGCAGAGAGCAGGTCTTGTTCCTGTGCAAGCTCTGTGCACACCCACACGTGAGGCCACATCTAAATCAAGTCCCCCCTTGCCCAGGTGCCTGGTGATGGGAAATCGGCATCTGGGCCAGAACACGTGTTATGAAGCATGTGCTGATGGCTTTAAAATGTCCTCTCGGCCAGGCGTTGGTGGCGCACACCTTTAATCCCAGCACTTGGGAGGCAGAGGCAGGTGGATCTCTGTGAGTTTGAGACCAGCCTGGTCTACAAGAGCTAGTTCCAGGACAGGCTCAAAAGCTACAGAGAAACCCTGTCTCGAAAAAAAACCAATAAATAAATAAATAAATAAAATAAAAATGTCCTCTCGCAGGAAGACATGCCGCTCTTGAAGATCACAGAATGATTAGCTTCCTTCAAAACTCGGAGACGTTAACTATCTTAGGGGGAAATGGCTATCAAGTCACTTCCCTTTTAACTGTTGCACTACAATAACGGTAATTTGATCCTTTTCTCCAAATAGCTTTTGAGCATTTAGCACGCCCTGGACCCCAGCCAAAGGGTCTGCAGCTGATCCTTACAGTAAAGTGGCAAAGCTAGGTATGGTAGGTATGCAACACTGACGTCCAAGCAGGAGGCTGGGCAGGAGGACAGTGTGTGGGTTAAACAAGAATGGCCCCATAGGTGAATATATTTGAATGCTTGGTCCCCCACTGGCAGAACTGTTTAGGAAGGATTAGGAGGCATGGCCTTGTTGGAGGTGTGTCACCTTGGATGTTTCAAAAGCCCAGATATTTTTCTTTCTCTCCTGCTCCCTACCTCCCCACGCCATCACTCAAGTGCTTATGGATCAGGTGTAAGCTCTTAGCTACTGCTCCGGCACCATGCTTGCCTCCTTGCCTGCCGGCTGCCAAGCTCCCGGACATGGCGGCCATGAACGAACCCTTGGAAACTGTTAGGTGGGTATTCAATTAAATGCTTTTATAGGTTGCCTCGGCCATGGCGTCTCTTCACAGCAATAGGACAGTAAGTTTTAGGAAGTGGCTACCTGGAATGAGGGATGAGCACGGAGCCAGGAAAAGGAAACTGGGAATGCTGGGGGACAAATGGCAATTCCCAACAAAATAGTCATCGTGGGCAGCACTGAAGATACAAGTGCAGAACACGAGAACACGTCCCAGAATGCACAGAAACAATCCACCGGCTTGTGCTGGGCTTAAATGAACCCATTGAAAACACACAAACCCTGCACTGTCCCACAGTTTAGACTAAATTTATTTATACAAATTTACAGCTAAAGTTCTGTATCAAACCAATTGTTATTTCCAGATCTACACAGCCAATACCAGTAGCAAGGGTCTGGGAGAGGAGTAGGGTTTCTAACAAGCCGGGTCTCTGCATGAATCACTGTCATTCTCCATGTAGAATCAGCATTTCTGAAGCCATGTGCAAGGAGCTGCTGGGAAAGAGGAAAAGGCCACTCCACGCGCTTCTTGTATTGATTTCTTTTACCCCAAACAAAGAGATTCTCCAGTTACATGATATATCATAATCACTTAATTTGTCTGACTGCTTTAAAAAAGAACAATGGATTCAGGAAAAGGTGTTGACTTGCAGAAATATAATCATTTTGAGGGCTTTCTGCTCTTTGTACAGGCTGCTTACTGTTAGTAACATGCCATATTGAGTCTCCAGAGACACGGAACATGCAAAGCTCTAATTCAGGCATTCCCAGGAGTCCATGGGAAATCTGAAGCAGGCAACTATGGGGGAAATCAGACAATGCGTAAGTGCTGCAGGCTGGCCCTGCTTTGCAAGCCTTATCCCTCGGCTTAGTGCATCAGACACTCACAGTTCAAACCCCTAGCCTACCTACACATAATGGATGCTTTTCTCTCTTTCTACACAGAGACAACATAGTAGTGGAACTGGCAAGCATTTCCATGTGAACCAGTGCACACAGGCTTAAAGGAAACTTTTGGACAAAGTCTTTTTCTAGACAAAATGGTTCATAGAATACGGAACTAATGCCTCTAGCCATGATTTGCTCTCTACATATCCAGAGTTCTGCTTGTCTAGCTCTCCTAAGAATAAATCACAGCATCATCCCAACAGGGCCAAAACAACAACAACAACAAAAAAACCCAAAACACCACCAACAACAAAAAACACTTAACACTTCCAAGAAGTAATTTGCCTGGCTCTCAGGGATAGCACATCCAATTTAAATAGAGTTGATGGTTGGAAATAAAAGTTTTATCATACGGCTTTTCAGGAGACAAACCAAAAGAGCTCTTTACTGAATCAATACCCATGAAAAATATAGCAGAGGAGCTGCAAGGACGGCTCAGATGGTAAAGCACTTGCCTACTAAGCACCAGGACATGAGTTCGATCCCTGGTGCCCGCATAAAATGATGGCAAGGCTTATAATCTCAGTACTGGTGAGGGGACACCAGGAGGGTTCCTGAGACTCACTGACCGCCAGCTTGGCCTAATTGATGAGCTGCAGGCCATTATGAAAGTCTTCTCTAAAGAAGACAGATGGTGGCCCCTGGGCATGACACATGAGGCCAACCTCTGGTCTCCACATTACATGCACACATGTGTATGTGTATTCCCACACAAGTGTACTGGCACACATACAGGAACACAAACACACACACACACACACACACACACACACACACACACACCAATTGAACACAAAGGACAAAAAGGTGATTATTTCTATAACATGTAGTCATATAATATATTAATATTATATATTGCTTATTGCACATAGTACCATGTCAAAATTGAAATACGACTTCTCATTTTCATACTTATAAGAAACTTGTGCTGGCTACGCTTACGTCAACTTGATACAAGCTAGAGTTATCTGAAAAGAGGAAACTTCAATGAAGAAGAGGCCTCCACAAGATTCAGCTATAGGGCATTTTCTTAATTAATGACTGATGGGAAAAGGCCCAGCCCATTGTAGGTGGCTCCATCCCTGGGCTGGTGGTCCTGGGTTCTATAAGAAAAAGTAAGCTGAACAAGCTAGGGGAAGCAAGCCTATGCAGAACCCCTCCATGACTTCTGCATCAGCTCCTGCCTCCAGGTTCCTGTCCTGACTCCTTCAGTGATGGACAGTGATGTGGAAGTGCAAGGGAATAAACCCTTTCCTCCCCGACTAGCTTTATGGTCACGGTGCTTCATTGTAGCAAGAGAAACCTTAAAAAAGTTAAAGCTATTATTTGTTCATTATTTTACTTGCTGTAGACCAGGCTGGCCTCAAACTCAGAGATACTCCTGCCTCTGTCTCCCGAGTCTGGGATTAAAGGCATGCGCCACCACTACTCAGCCGACAAAACTCTTTTTAAAAAGTACATTTCAATGACAAAAATTACAAACATCGCAATGTTTTAAGAAAGGACTACTAACAGCATATGCATATTTTATAAGATTTATTAACATAAAATGATACTGTTAATTCTGTTAAAATTTTTTTTTAAATGCTAGGCAGGCTAGTACATGCCTGTAATCCCAGCAATCAGAAGACTAAGACACTACAGGTGCAAAGTTGGCCTGGGCTTCATTGCAAGACCCTCCCAACCAGAACAAATGAAAGCAGGCTACTAAAAGAGAGACTCTTAATTTAGTAAGCGCATGTGCATGATGGCCCAGCACACAGGCTCATTCACGTGTCCTTTATAAGAATGAACTGGGGGTGGGGGTGGGAGGGCAAATGTTTTTAAATAATTATGAAGGTTTTTTTCTCCCTTCTGTTTTTTCCTTTCTTCTCCTACTTTTAAAATTTTTTCTTCTTTTTTTCTGCACTCAGAATATGTAACACACACACATACACACACCATTTTGACTGGAAATAATTATTTAAAAAAGAAAACCAGCTATGAATCATCAATCCCCACATAACCTCCCTCCTTAACACTTAGGCAAAAATCACAGGAAAACCCCGTCTTAGCTCTATGCTGGCTGTTGTCTATTACATGGGGGGGGGTGACCAAAAACTTCTTCACGTCTTAATATTTTACTTAACTATAACATTAGCATTGCTATATAACTATATAACTATAACTATAGCATTGATTTGCCAGACATATTTGTTCCAAGTCTGCCCTAAGGTAGAGACTGTAATTACATGTGTGTGTTCTGTACCACATTTTACACAGTGTATGGACAATCAAATGCCAATTCCTCCATAAGCAAGTGTCTTAGTTAGACTTTCTATCACTGTGAAGAGACACTGTGATCAAAGCAGCCCTTACAAAGGAAAGCATTTCATAGAGGCTGGCTTACAGTTTCAGAGGTTTAGTCCATTATTGTCACGGTGAGACACATGGTGGTGTGCAGGCAGACATGGTGCTTGAGAAGGAGCTGAGAGTTCTACATCTTGATACCACAGGCAGCAGAAGGAGACTGCGTGTCACACTGGGTGTAGTGCCAGCTTATGAGACCTCAAAGCCCACCCCACAGTGATACACTTCCTCTGACAAGGGCATACCTCCTTATAGTGCCACTCCCCATGGGTCAAGCATTCAAACACATGAGTCTAAGGGGGCCATTGCTATGCAAACCACCACCCTAGGTAAACTTGCTTACCTCACAGTTCCTCCCCACCTTCAGCAGCGACTCCTTCCAGCTAGCTGTCTTGGTCTGCATCTCTCCGACCAGGAAGCAGATGCAGTTCTTCAGGAAGGCCACCTCTCTCCTCTCCTCTCCCTGCCCTGCCCGACTCCCTCAGCCTGTGTAACTTCTGCTGCGAAATCAGTTCCTCCTATCAAACTAATGACCCAGGTTTATCTCAGCTTGACGGTGGTTCTCAGGAAGGCTCAACCACATACACTTTCTGTTCCTGTCTTGCTCCACTGGCTTCTTTTTCTTACTTCTCTCTTCTTGGCCGAAAAGGAAATGCCATAAAGTTGGCTCAAGACAACATGCCACCTGACTTCTCTAGTTTCTGGACATTTCAAAACCTCTTACCTTGGAGGGATACATAAAATATGCCAGTGGCAAAGGCTATAAGCAAACACTAGCCTTCTGAGGAATGGCTGGTAGACTAGGCTAGCAGGTCACCACTAAAAAGATTCAGCTCCTTTTGAAGGCTTTTTTTATTCTGAAGTTCCAATAACCTTGCACTTGAGAAGAGCTCCCTGGGATCCCACACAAGTGACCTGCAGAGCCAGGGTCTGAGCTAGGAGGAAATCCAGTGTGTGAGAGGTTACCTGACCTTGTCTCCTGCCCTTTGACCCTCACCTGACTACGTCTCCTGCCCTTTGACCCTCTGACATAGGAAGACATGACAGTGTTTGTTTCATTCAGTTAAGATTATGATATTACTTTCCTAATACCTAAACAGCCTCAGAGAGTTAATATATTGTTACATCTCCCTAATACGCTTCCTGAAATACAGGGAGATTAAATGACTAAATTTTCTGGCCACAAAAATCAGCATAGCCAAGACCATAGGAACAAATCTAATGCCTCGCCGCTGCTCTCCTGCTTGGGTTTCTATCTGGCTTTTAGGTACGACCCCCCAAATGAGTTGTGCACCTTTTTCTTTTTAAATTCGAAGATATTTCCACTTCATTAACACAATTCTTTATTTTCTACTTCTTTGTTAGGAACAAGGAGAAATTCCGGGCTTTAAGATTCAAATGACTTCCCCGAAATCAGAGCTGGACTCTCTCCTCTCAATGTGCCGACTTACATGAAATCTCTGAGAGTTTCTCTGCCTCCATAAAATGTGGGTGCCACTCCCCATCAGGCCCACACTTGACTCTCTGCACAAACAGTCCAAAACAGTTTTCCTGATCTGTTTCAACTTGAAGTGTTGTCAATATATGGATTGTCTTGCTTTCTAATTCAGTGAAAAATCTAGTTTTCCATTAGTCTCTGCCTTTCTAATTTTCGATACAGCCTTACTAAATGTAATTATTAAAGGCAGATTCAAGAAAGCAATTACTGAGCTACTGGTTTGTATCTCTGAAGTCTTAATAAGTGGCAAAAAGTTGTAATTGCCCTCAGTATAAAATAAATTTTTCTACAGATCAGACACACACACCCCGGAGTTTGTACATGGAGAAACGGACTCAGACAGCACTGAGTCTCAACCTCCTTTCAGCTCTGTCCACAGGCGGTGCTGGCTGATGCACGGTAGGCAACTACATTCCAGAAAGCCCACTCTGCTCGCTCTTCAGGACTCTGCAGCTTGGTAAACACCTAGCTTCTCTGAAACACCTTTTCCCTCCCATCTGAATAGATGTCAAGAAATTAGAGTAGACATTTAGCACCCACTCATCCAGCTCTCAAACTTGGTGAACTCTTTACTAAATTCCTAATAAATGTGGTGCCAGGCTCTGTACTAGACCCAGGCTGAGAAATTCTAATCTACCGCCATAAGACACTCATAGCCTAGTAAAAAAGAAAACTTAATTAACTATAAAGTAATGTACTCTCCTAAGAACATAAATCAAAACAAAAAATTTTAAAGCCTAATGAATAATTCCCCCTGTAAGTGTATGAGTCACTTTCCTTTGATCGTGATAACACACCAAGACCAAGGTAACTTAGAGAAAGAGAGGTCGGACAGCAGGCACGCATGGAAGCTAAAACAGGAAGCTGAGCCAGCTCACCTCACGGGGAGTGACAATCAGGAAGTCAAAGAGGGAACTGCAAGAAGAAGGGGGCCATAGAACCCAAAAGCCTGCCTCTAGTGGCATCCTGTCAGAAAGGCCACACCTCCTACACCTCCCCAAACAGTGCCACCCAAATGGGCACCAACTGTCCAAATGCCTGAGCCCATGAGAGGTATTTCTCATTCAATCCACCAACTAGGGAGATTAGGGAGACAAGTTCTTTGAGACCATCTCACTTCTAGACTGAACTCTGCCACCTCCGCCATGCACAGAGGAAGCTTTCTCAATGTGCCTGTATTTAAAGAGAGAGCCTTTAAAGGGGTAACTGTGGTTGAATAGGGAAAGGACAGAGCCTGAAACTAATACAACAGCTAACCTCATAGGAAAAAGAAGCAGTGTGTTGACTCCTGCATAAGGAGGCCGAGGCAAGAGTATTATGAATTTGACTAGCAAAGCTGTTCCCAACAATCACAAGTTTGAGACTAGACTGAACTACATAGCAAGGCTGCCTCAAAGGAGAAAGAGGAAGAGGCATCAGAGACCAAAGATGTAGCTTTTTCAGAGTATAAGGACTTTTCGGACCCTTAGAAAGATAATCATCACTGCTCTCAACGATGCCTCTTGGTTTATCAGCAACATTCCAACTAGAAGTTCCTGGCAGACAAGGCAGCGCAGTAGGTAACAGCACTTGCCACGAATCCTGACAACCTGAGTTCAATTCCTGAGGACCCATGTACAGGAGGCAGAGAGAACTGACTGTGGAGAGCCGTCTTCCAACCTTGATACATGTGCCTTAGCTCATGCATGCCCACACATGCAAATAAACACACGCACAACAAATAAATAAATGTAATAACAATGTAAAATAGCACGAGTTCTGTCTTAGACTTATTTACTGAACACACGAATGTGGCTTTGGGATTTCTGTTTGGAATCTCCCCTGGAGCTGCCGTCTCTAGACCCTGCCCTCGGTGTGCCAAGTGAAGGGGTCTCCTCCCCTGGAGCTGCCCTCTCCAGACCCCACCTGCGGGATGGTGGGGTCAGCTCCTCCCCCTGGGATACTTGGGACCACACCTACAGGCTATTTGAGGTGTGGTTCCCCTGATCTGCCATGTGCTTCTCCCTCCTGGTTTCTCCTCTTCTTCTGGGACCACCCAGGAATGCTTTGCTTAGATTAAAACCTGGATTTAATTTGGCCTGATCTGATTTATTGTATCTTGGCGAAGAGACTTAATAATATTGGGGTTCAACTCCTGCATTGCTGGTGGGAATGCAAGCTGGTACAGTCCCTTTGGATGTCAGTGTGGCGATTTCTCAGAAAATTAGGAAATGACCTTCCTCAAGGCCCAGTAATACCACTTTTGGGTATATATCCAAAGGATGCTCAATCGTGCCACAAGGACATGTGCTCAACTATGTTCATAGCAGCATTGCTTGTCACAGCCAGAACCTGGAAACAACCTAAATGCCCCTCGACCAAAGAATGGATAAGGAAAATGTGGTACATTTACACAATGGAGTACTACACAGCAGAAAAAAATAATGACATCTTGAATTTTGCAGGCAAATTGGTGGAGCTAGAAAACATCATTTTGAGTGAGGTAACCCAGACCCAGAAAGACAATTATCATATGTACTCACTCATAAGTGGCTTTTAAACATAAAGCAAATAAAACCAACCCACAAATTACAATCCCAGAGAACCTAGACAACAATGAGGACCCTAAGAGAGAGTTACATAGATCTAATCTACATGGGAAGTAGAAAAAGGCAAGATCTCCTGAGTAAATTGGGAGCATGGGAACCTTGGGAGAGGATTGAAGGGGAGGAGAGAGGCAGGGAGGCAAGCATAGAAAATTGTAGAGCTCAATAAAAATCAATAAAACACACACAAAAAATATTTCTTAACATAAAAATACTTCTTAACATGAAAAAAAATAATATTGGGGTTCAAAACTCATTCAATTCTTGGATTGCTTCTGATTAAATATGCAAAGAATCCTCACTCCAACAACTAAAAACCTATGAAGAGTACATTGCTACCACCAAATCTGGGAGGCACAGCTGAAAATCTGAATGCACACCCAAGTGAGTTTCCTTCAAATCCTTTCTTAAATGTCTGAGAACCAAATATGAAGTCAGAAGGAGAAAGAGGAATGGAATAAGCAAGCAAACAGCATACTTACTCCGTAAATTCTATGACGAAGTTAAGAGCTTGCATGGCATGTTCCTCATTGTTGTCTAGGTTCTCTGGGAAGGTTTACTGTGCTCACTGGCGGAAGCCATTTTCTAAGGACGGCATTGCTGAATGAGGCAGAAGCCTGGCTGGACCAGGGTTCTTCAGCTCCCTGCGGCATCTTAAGAGCAGGGGAGTCATTTATATTTCAACAGAAGCCTTCTCTGTCACAGAAAAGGTTAGCATCTGAAGTTGTAGAGATCAGATACCAATATCAGAATAATTAAGGCTGGCTAACAAATCTTCTATACAGTATAGAACTGGGGGGGGGGGTGCATGACAGAACACGCCATGCAAGAAGATCAGAAAACCCTACATCCCAGATCACTCACCAGATGAGGCTGACCTGTCAGCTTCCAGACACACCGCAGGCTATGGATAGGTGAAGCAGCTGTTTCTTTAAAGTTAGTTGGTAAGGGCGGAGGTGTCAGGGAGCCCAGCAATAACCTACAGAGAATTTGAGGTATGGGGCTGTGACATAGCCCAGCAGTTAGACCTAACACACGCAATGCCTTAGGTTCACTTCCCAGTACCGCGCAGGGCATATGGGGGCCCATGCGTCTGTAGTCTATCTATACACTGTTGAAAGTGCCTAGAGGTATGTGGGAACAGAGAAAAGATTTTAAGCCAGTCTTATGGGATAGCAGGGTGGGAATGATTGCTAACATCCAAATCAGAGATCTCCATGAAAGGGCTAATGGCGACTCCTCCCACCTCCACCTTAACCAGGTGATAGCTGGCTAGAAGCCACCCACTTTGGAAACTTTACCGGAAATGGTTACATATTACTTAGCTTTCTTCAGCTCAGTTGCTTGCTCTCTTGAAGCCAGTCTGCCCCTCACACTCCCAGCTGTGCCTTGCAGCGAGTAGGGAGTGACCCTAATTTTGAACTCCTCTCCCTGCTCTGGTATCATTGACCCTGAAATAAACAAGAACTTCAGGGCTGGAGAGACAGCTCAGAGGTTAAGAGCACTGGCTGCTCTTCCAGAGGTCCTGAGTTCAATTCCCAGCAACCACACGGTGGCTCACAACTATCTATAATGAGATCCGATGCCTTCTTCTGGTCCGCAAGCATACATGCAGGAAGAACACTGTTTACATAGTAAATAAATCTTAAAAAAAGAACTTCAAAAGAAATAGGAAAAAGCAAAAACTAGACATGGTGGGGCCTGTGCAAAGAGAAGTAGCCCACTGGATTACCCTGGGTGGGGAAAAGTCTCAAGACAACGGGAGCAAAGCAGAGAACACCTAAAGCCCCTGTGTAGGTGGGGGAGGGATTCAAGTTCCGCAGTAACTTCCTGTTAGATTATTTCAAGTAACTTTCTCATTCTCATAGTGAATCTGATCTCTGGTGATCTTAACTCCCCAACATCCTCTCTTTACAAGTCCTACTCCTTCGTAGTGAATACTAGCTTACTCTTTCTAGAATAAACTATCTTTCTGCCTTGAACCTATAAGCACTCTGGCTACCCGGCCCCAGTGCTGTATTCCTCAGTGAAAAACATGCTCTTGGATGAATCACTCAACCAATACTTTATGGGAAAAAACCAATGAAATTCAGTCTCACTGTTCTCTGCTAGTAAAATACTTGCCTTGCAAGCACAAGAACCCGAGTTTAATTACGAGAACCCACGTAAATATCAGGATGCTGGTGCATGCTTGTAAGGCAAGGCTGAAAATTGGCAGATCCCTGGTGGGTGCTTGCCTAGCCTACTTGGCAAGCTACAGACCGGTAAGAAAGCCTGTCTCAAAAAGAAAGGTGGATATCACTCCTGAGGAGCAATACTTGAGTTTGTTCTCTGGACACACACACACACACACACACAGACACAGACACACATGTGGTAAGTCACAGGATAACTTTCACCATGTGGCTTCCAGAAACTCAGGCTGGTAGACTTGGCAGCAGGTACCTTTACCTACTGAGCCATCCTGCAGGCACTAAATGGTTTTGTTGTTTGGTTTTTTAATATTCATGCATCTGTTCTCAGAATATCCAAACTTGTCTTCTTGACAGGAAAAAAGAAATTTCACTCCATGATTTAAGGATGGACACAGCCAGCTTACCCTGTTCCCATATCTAAAACAATTCCCTGTGGCAGGGACGCCTGGAGTGCACAGGAACCACGGCACAGGGCTTTGCATAGTTCTAAAACCTCCGAATCTGTTCTATACTCCAAATGGAAAGCAGTTACCAAAGTGACGGAGAAGGCCACATTCTTCACGGTGCCAGATCCCCTGGGTAACTTTCAGTAACAATGTCACTGCAACACAGTCACACCCACCTCTGTGCTGCTGGAGATCCCAACCAGGTGACCAGGTGTTTGTTCTGTCTAGGGGACAGCGCTAAACTAACACTTCATAAACCAGGACAGACACCAAGCTGCACCGGGTGGCACTGAGCCAAACCTGAGGCAGTTTGTTCTCCCTGCCTCCTACTCCCTGGCCCTGGGTAGCTCTGCACTCAGGCCTTTGTCCTTGAAGATCTAAAGCCAGGAAGTTTGGTTCTTTCCTAATTTGCCCCAGCACAAGAATGAGAACCTAAAAAAGGAGATAGGAGGGTCTTAAAGAAGAGGTCCCAGTGCTAAGGCACTTTCATGGAAGTGTCCTGTCAATCAAGGACTCTGGCTTCTTCCCAGAGCTTCTTGGAGGGGTGCACCTGCTTGTGCTGGGTATCTGGGTGGCTCACTAGCTCTGGGAGGCAATAAGGCAGGCTCTTGAGGGGGTTGCTCCAGTGCATACAACACAGCTGAGCTCTTGTGATGGCTACACCACTCTTCATTGCTTGTTCCATGCAGCCGATGTAGTGAATGTAATTGCCCATATTTTGGGCCATAACATAGTTGATAACCTTAGACAAACCTTGGATACGGCCATGACCAGCCGAACAAATTCCTGCTGTTCCCGTCCTTTTCCATCATGCAATGTACAAGCATCTCCTCTAGGGACTTTGCCAACATGACAGTATCTCCTAGTTGACGAAAACGATGATGGGTAGAATGAAACCGTGTTCCAAGACTGGCAGCAGCTTTCGCTCTTTTCTGACTCTGACATAAGAGCTTTTCTTTTGCTCTATACGCTCCTAGGGCTTAGCTGCAGAGCCAATAAACAGCACAGCAAACTACTGAAGGCAGCTCCTGGCTAGATGTACCTACCATTCATTGCTATGGGGCAGGCTAGCCATGAATATGACTGTTTGGTGATACTTGTTATAGTTGCCAACATCTTCTCCAGGTCCTCAGCCTCATCTGTATCCAGCTTCTCGTCGCTGACTGCCACGCATTCCAGGATCTTCTGAACATCTAGCTCAAAGCTTGTCAATCATCCTATCTGCCTCATCCCTAACCCCACAGGTACAGCAGCTCAACACCAGATAGTGCTCTTCTGTACATCAATCAGACATCCTGGAGTGGTGATCACAACCTCCCAATCCATGTGGAGCCCAAAGCCTTGGTCTTCTCTGGAATGCCACCAATGGCAGGCACACTGAGCTAGCAGCTTTCCAGACTTGATGGTTTCTTCTTCCTCAGTCTGCTGAGCCAGGTCACAGGTAGGAGCCAGAATGATAAGGGTCCTAGTCTGACTCTTGGCAATCGGAAGTGTGATGACCCAGACAAGTAATGGAATGAGGACTGCTGTCTTGCCACTGCTTGTCTCAACCCATCAATGATGTCATGGTTCAGTAGCCCAGTGGGAACTGCCTAATGTTACACTAGTGTTGGCTTTTTGTAGGTATACTCATCAATCACCTCCAAGGCATGTGTGGGGCTGAGAAGACTCTTTCCATGATCAGATAGGATTGGGATCTTGCCACCTTTGGTGGTGATGTTATAGTCCTCAAAAGAAGATTCACCAGTTTGTCCATCTGTCATCTCGCCTAACTTTCCGGGACCAATGGTGATCATTCCAGTGCTGCCTGGGCTCCTTCTCAGGAAATCTGCGAAGTCTTTCTTCTTCCTGCTCCTTTCCTTCCAGGGTTTGCCTCTTTTCCATCAGGTCTCCATAGAGGCATGGCTGCTCTTGTTTCTGGGGCTTTAGGTCAATGCCCACATTGAAGTCTGAACCCCTACAACTGTATCTGGTGCTGTTTCTTTTTTATTTTAATGTTTATTATTATTATTTTTAAGTGAAAGGGGGTGGGGAGAAAGGGAGAGAGGGAGGAGGGAGGAAGAGAGAGAGAATAGTGTGTTCGCATTAGCTGTATATAGAGGCTGTGGAGGCCAGGGGCTAGAGCTACAGGTAGTTGTGAACCCTTGAACATGGGATATAGGTACAGGGAACCAAACTCAGGTCCTCTGGAAGAGTTGTATGTTCTCTTAGCCACTCAACCATCTCTCCCAGCAGCCTGATGCTTTTTCTTGTTTTTTTTTTTTTTTTTAAACAGGTGGTTGTAGTCAACAGAGGTATCTTCAGATATATCCCTCTCAATGACAAATCTGTGGACATGGTTCAGTACTGTTTTTTTTTTCTTCCCTCTTCACTTCCACTGGTCTACTGCTCCATTGGCTTTCTGCATTCCCGACATTCCTGAGGGTCAAGTACCTTCCTAAATCCTTTCCCTTCCTCTCTTTGAGCATCACCTGTCACCCTCCCACCTACAGCTGCTGTGGCTTTAGAGTTTCAACCTCTTGCTCTGCTTTGGAGAGGAGCATGGGCTTCATCTTCCTCCTCAGTCTTTTCCTTGGCCAGAATTCCAGGAATAGTGACTGGATCTTAGGTGTCTCCCCACCATGTTCATCCTCTTCTTTGCTCTTCCAGGGTTTAAAATATTTCCTTGGTCAGGAGATAATCTTGCGATCATTTAAATTTAAGGTCCTTGTCCTTTCTGGGTCCATCGTCGTCTTGATCTCTGTCCCTTCTTTCATTTTGTCACTGTAGACTTGGAGCAGGGAAGAGAGCAAGGGTGGCTAACTCCTCCCTGGCTTTCCCTTCATTGACGCCTCTTCCTATCTTTAGATGTAAAACACTTCCACTCCTGGTCTCTATCTTGTTCTGTCAAGAGTCTGGGATAGCTTCCTTTCCTCCTTGGAAGGTGCATCTGGGTCCTATTGAGCAACTAATTCTCCTGCCACCACCCTGCACCCACACCACATAACGCAGCCTCAGTTCACCATCTTTTATGTTTCCAGATCACCGAGGAGGACCTTGAATGCCTTTTCACTTGTTTGCTGTTTGTTTGAGACAGAGTCTTATGTCACCCAGGTTGGTCTCAGATTTATAATGTAGCAGAAGATGACGGTGGACTTCTTATTCTCCTGCTTTTAACTCCCAAGTTCTGGAATTCCAGCCATAAGACACCATCCCTGGTTTTATGTGGTGCTGGGATCTAACCTGGGGCTTCCTGTACGCTAGGCAAGCACTTCAACTATGAGCTATGTGTCCCGAATGTCCTTGTAGTCATAGAAATCTACCCAGAACTCTAGGAACATGCGTCCTTTGGTAATACTATACTACACTTCTTTCACACATTTAAGACAATTCTACATATGGAATAGATATCTCTTTTATAATTTAACATTTTGAATTACAGAACATTCACATGGGCAGAAAAGAAAGTACTCCCCATGCCCCACTCTTCCCTGACCAGGTTCTAATCTGCACTCCCCCCAAGGTCCTCACTGGCCACCCAATGTTCCACTGTGTTTGCACTATTCTGAACAGTCGGTCTTGGATCTGACCCTCGACACAGCAGTCAGCGCTGAGCCTGCTTCTCCTCTGGCTCTTCCATTGGCTGCAGGTGACTTCCTTTCCTTCCTGTTGCATGAACACTGTTAGAGTTAATGTTTTGGGGGCTACACCTTTTGGTGACTGACCAAAACTTCTAATCATAATTTAAGCAATGAGCGGTAGAGAAAATGGCTAGAAAAGTATTTTCATTTGCCTTAATTTTCCGTTTGCCAAAACCTAATTATTTTTGGAATGTTTTATACAAATCACATAATCACCGTGCTACAACTTAAAAGAACAGTTTTTTTTTCCTTAAATTATTTGGAAACATCTGCTCTGTCTTTTACAAATAACAGGATCATCTCCTTTGTGTCTAGGCTGGAAAAATGCCGGCTGCTGCAGCATCCAACCAGTTACCCCAAGGAGACATCAGCTGTCACCTGTGTCTGCTGCAGCGATTTCCGTCTCTGCCTCTGCCCACTGTGGGGGAGCTGTCAAGTTTCTAGTTTCTGACGTGCATTTACATCACTCAATGACATCTGACAGCAGTGAAAGGCCACAGAAAACTGCTTATTGATCAGAGCAAAACTAGTTGACGGAACAGATGAGGTTGTATCACAGAGATGCGGCCACATTCAGGTGATGACATTTGCTCCCCGCACACAGGAACCTAATAGAATACAACTTCATTATATCATGCCACTTGCGCTTATAGCCCGGAGCCCAGCTCCTGACTGTTTTGTCTACGTGGTGATGAGGACAATCTGCTTGTGCTGGTTTCAATGTCTTACCATCCCGATTTGTTCATGAGCACTTGCAAACTACCTGTGACTCTGTCCTGACAAATACACCAAGAGACACTGAAGTCTCAATCTCACCAAAATCTAATTGCGCTGTCTTTTAAAAAAAAAAATAGAATTACCATTTAGTGAGCTGTAACTGCCTAGGTGAAAACTTTGAGACTACTGTGCAAAGAAGTTTAAATGTTTCAGGGACCACCCCTCCCCCACCTCCACCTCTTATGGCATTGCCAGGAAAACAAACAAAAATTGATAAGCTGGATACAGTTGGAATCTACTTATAAATAGAACTTAATTGTTTCTCAAGAACCAAGACATCAGACTAAGGCCCTCTGCCTACAGATTGTTCCTTCTGGTTTTAAAGATAACAGCGCCAACCACTTCCCATTTCCATTGCCAACGCAGCTGCGTGGCTGTGAAGTTACACATCACTTCAGGTCTGCAAAGAGTACCACTAAATCACAGCAGCCGCCTAAAGAGAAGGAAGAAGGCACAGATGGGATCTGCTTGCTGGCCCTCTGGCTCCTGTATGAAGGAACAGAACACTCTCCCCTGAGAGCTATCTGGCTTTTACCTTTACCCCTTGACTACTCCCTTGAGAAATTTCCCCATATTACGAATCCTCATTCCACCTTCAGAACTGGACCACATCTGCATCCTGCCTGGACTGAAGATTTTCCTTCGAGTTGACTTTTTGCTCCAATGTGATCTAAAGACATTAAGTTACAACCAGATAAAGGAGGCCAAAATCATTTGCCATAAATAGAAAGTAAGGCAAGAAAAGAGGGGTGGTTTTAAAGTATGCTTCCTGCTGAAGGCTCTGGACTGGAGCTGGCTCTCCTCCTTGTTAAGAGAGATTAGCAGTATCACATAAAGCTTTGGGAGGTATTTTATATACGTGTGTGTGTGTGTGTGTGTGTGTGTGTGTGTGTGTGTGTGTGTGAATATGAGTGGGAGAAAAGACATGGGATTAGACGATAAATGCAAAGAGAGTAACTGTCTTCTTGGGATTTGATGTTACGCAATGTCTAGGCATGACTTGACTCATTTCCTGAGCACTGCGCCTGCGTGCAAACTGGGGGAGTTGCGGGGAGTCCCGCAGATGGAGACTGCTGCTAGGGTTCCCAGCCTGCCCAGCTTGCTACACTACAAGTCACTTAACCCCGTGCCTCTCCTCCCTCTCGTCTGTAAAAAAATAAGTTAATAGTATTTGAACCGCAAGAAATAAATAACACTATGGGTATAAAGTGCCTGGCACAGTGGGCTGGAGAGATGGCCCAGTGGTTAAGAGCACCTGGCTGCTCTTCCAGAGGACCCAGGTTCAATTCCTAGCATCCATATGGCAGCTCACACTTGTCCAGTTCCAGAAGTTCTGACATTTTCACTCCAATGCACATAAAATAAAGCTAGATAAAATTTTAAAAAAAAGAAAAAAAGTGCCGGACAGTATCTGGCACTAAGAAAACGTTGAATAAATGTAAGCCTTTATTATTAATTTCCTAGGGTTTCCTTCTATAGACTTCGTTTTACAAACAACAAACAGGACAGAGAGGCAGAAAAAACTCGGACTCACTCCAGCTGCCTCTTGTTAGTAAAGACCAAAATCTGCCCCTTTGCTTCAAGCAGAGATCATCCTTCCCTCTGATAGCACTTGTTCAAGCCCAGCTTCATGCAGTGCGTGCAGACCTGCCCCTCAGTCACAAGCCCTGAGAAGAAAATGGTTGAGCTACCTGGGGCATTCTCAGGACCAAGCAGAGCACCAAAGTGCATCAAGCAAGGAGCGGGGCTGGCTGACTGAACACACAGCCTCCCCCTTCTAAAGGCCAAGTCAGCAGGAGCAGGATTGTGGACGATATTTAAGCAGATCTGAGTAAGAGGCACTAGATGTGGCTTCTGACATTATTTTGCTTAAGGCACAAGCACAGATAATGAAAACAAAGAAAGATGCAGAAAAGTATTCAGTGTGTTCATTTCAAACATACTAAACTGTTCGAGAAATACTATGAATTTTGAACTTCCACAGAACCTACCATTTGATGTAATTTGCTTCAGTCTTTGTATTCTGAGAAAAGTGGAATGAAATCTTCCTTTTCAATTACCCAGTCCAAAATACATGTGTTAGCACCGTTACAAACTTGGAGCTTTCAAATGCTTGGGCTTTGTGCTCTCGGTCTTCTGGCTGAAAACCAAAGTTGCCTGGAGTCAGACTCACACTGCTGCCCTCATGCTATCTGGACACACACTCAGGGAGGAAAATGACAAGCATTAAGAACAATCTTTGTAAAGTGGGCAATACGAAGAGGGTGGTGTGGCAGAACCCAGCCTGAACCAAGCACAGGGTGATAAGCAGGGAGAGCGACCGGGCATCATGGCTGTCTCCAGGAACTCCAACTTCGCTGCTTTTATCTGCCTACAACTATCAAGACTTCATGTCAATTCGTGTATGCTATATGATTACCTTAAGAGTGCAAAGGAACACTCCACACACGCAGGCTCTGCACTCACAAGAGCTTTTTGTGTTTACTGCAAGTCCATGCTTCTCTGTTTTGTTTTTCAAATATTTGTTTGATGTGTGTATGTGCATGAATTTATGGGTAGCACGAGTGTACATGTGCCCAGAGAGGGCAGAGGGCATCGAATCCCTGGAACTAGCTGATGGGGGTGCTGGGAACTGAACCCGGCCTAAGGTTATCAGTTTTATACATGTGTGGTTCTTACATATACATTTTTTGCTTGACTCTTAGTTGTTACTCTGTTTTCCATGCCTAATGAGCACCTTGCCAGATGATAGTAGATATTGAACTGTGGTTGAATGATTGAGACAGCCAGGATTCATCAGACTATAATTTACGTGGGAGACCTGAGTGAGCCCCTTCAGTGGGAAGGCGGTGATTTGTTTGGTGTCAAAGATACACTTGAGTTTCTAAGTAATATTTCTACACATGAAAAGCATGGCCACAGTATGAGCTTATAGATAAGAGTAACAGCTGAGCCAGCACATGAAAAGGCCCTTAAAACAGTCCTGAGCCAGGCAAACCTGCAGTCAAGAGGCCAAGGCCTCATGTGTTAGCATGACAGCTTTTGGCTATAGTTAACAACAGCTCCTGTATTTCCTGGCTCCTGAGTGAGAGGCAGGGGTGGGACACCCTGGTCAACCCAGTACTTCGGTCAGATGGTGGGACCTCTTGGTGTGCACTGGTAGTGCACAGCGGAGCTGCAGGTGGTTGTGGGCTGCCACATGGTGATGGACATGGACCCAGGTCCTCCCCCAAGAATAGCAAGTGCTCTTAACCTTTGAGCCATCTCTCTAGTCATAAGGTGTGTGTGTACAATATATGTATGTCCACGAACACACATACACATACACCCCTCAGGGCTTTTTTGTTTGGTAGACAGAGTTTTACTACATATCCCTGACTGAACTGGAAATCACAGAGATCCTCTATTGTCTGCCTCCTGAGTGCCTGGATTAAAGGTATGTACTACTATGCCCAGCCAACATAATTAATTTTAAATCGTATATTTAAATTTAAAAACCAGGGACTAAATACCTTGTTAAATTCTCCAAGGACTATATATAATTATTAATAAAAATAGGTATAATACAGAATGAAACTGTAACTATAAAACAATTTTTAAAGTCTGAGTTTGAAGCTATATTTGTTGACAAGGCACTTATATACTGTAGAACTTACAGTAATCAACATGTTTTCTAGGCATTCCATTGGGTGGCTGTTTTACTTCAACAACCCATCATTCTCAAGCTTGCCTTGCTTGTAGTGTTTAAAACTGTGTTGTAAAATCAGCCTGAATGTCCACCAATTGATGAACAGATAAAATGTGGTTCATATACATCAAGGGAAGAAATACAATTCCATCATAAAATCTCCTCCTGCCATTTGCGACAACAGAACTGAAGACCATTATGCTAAGAGAAATAAGGCAGGAACACAATGACAGTACCACATGATCTGATTCATATAGAATCTAAAGGACTTAATCAGAGGCTGGGGATGTAGCTCAGCTGGTAAAATGCATGCCTAGCATGCAAGGAACCCTGGGCTCAGTGTTGAGCACACATAACCTGTACATGGGGGCACATCCCACCAATCCTGGCACAAGAAAGATGGAGGCAGAAACATATGAAGAACAATGCCCACCTCAGCTGTACATGGCCATGGACGACCTGAGACTTGTCTCTAAATAAATAGTAATTGTTTCAAATTTTCACCCTAAAGGACTTGAGAATAGATAATGGTTACTGGAGCCCAGGGAAAGTACTGGGCAGGGAAGAATAGAGTAGGCTGGTCAATGGGTACAAAGCTATAGGTATAAGAAGCCCTGCCATATTATTAACCAGTATAGATGACAATATGTGCTCCTAAAAACATACATGAATGGAAACATCCCATAAATGCAAATATTTCTTCTATTTCATTAAAAAATTTAAAATTTATTTCATTTTCAAGATCTCGTGTATGTGTGTTTGCGGCCAATCTGGTCCACCTAGTGAATTCCAAGCTAACCAGGACTACATAGTGGGATCCTGTCTCCAGATATATATACAATTAAAGAATTTATGAGAACCATGAATATAGACATTAGGTATCCTATTTCTACTGGTCATTTAACTCTAGAATTAGCTACAAAACCCACAAATGAAAAAACAAAAAAGTTTTCTGCTATAGCCCCTGTGTACAACAATACTGGTCAGCCATCGGTGCCACAGTGGCAAGTCTGTTACAGGCGTAACCAACTGTTTTCTGACTGGATTTGAGGCCTGCTCATGGGAGAGAATTCATGCGTGGTACTGTACACCTAGTCAAAAGCCCATGGCTGGGGAAGTCATTGTACCCAGTGAGGTCCCCAAAGTTACTGTTCTTGTTTTGCTGTGTCTGTCAAACTGCCTATAAATAAATGCATGTGTGCCTATAGATTAGGTGCTCCTATCAGCTTTAGTCAGAAAAGTTTATTTTTGGAAAAGTCATAACTGCAAAGGCTTAAAATTGGCTGAAGTGCTGCTAAGAGACAGACAAATGCTTAACTATATGTGGGACACCCATAACACTCCCTCCAAGGCTCAGGGAGTTTCTTGGAAGAAGAGGTGGAAAGAAGGTAAGAGTCAGAGGAGGGCTGGGGAAGTGGTGTGGAACATAGATGCCCAGGCGTGATGTGGCGGAGCACACCTGAACTCACAGCAGCACTGATTACCACACAGCTATCTGTATGAGATTGGGCCTGTCAATATCCTGGCATGGGGTGGGGAGGAGCACACAGGGCTCATGGTGGATGGGGAAGGGGGAGACATTAGCTTTCATTTTAAATATTTTTATAAGCATTTAGTAATTATATATAACAATGGGCTTTATGACATTTTCATGCATGTACATAATATATCTCACTCTCACTAATCCCCTGCCTCTTCCCAAGTACACCCCTCCCGTGTGTGTGTGTGTGTGTGTGTGTGTGTGTGTGTGTGTGTGTGTGTGTGTGTGTGTAGATGCTGGCAAGGTACACACAGTCCTGTAAACACATCCTCAGTATAGTCCTGTAAGGACTGCCAATGAAACTCATTGGGTCATTGAAAAAAAAAGACATGAAACAAATATGACCAAAATACATTATATGCATGTATGGAAAGGTCACAATAAAATATATTATTATGTCTAATTAATATATGCAAATAAAAACATTCAAAAATTAAAGGCTTTTGTTTGAATACACATTGTATTTGTATCTTTTTATGTGGTTGCTGGAAAGTATATTTACAAAAGTAACTTGGAACATATCTGTATAATAAACAGAGTCTATTAGGTGGAAACAGTGATCCACAATGAAGGACATTATACATTCAGCAGAACAGCTTATTATACATATGGAAATTTCAGAAACGTATCCTTTTCAAACAGATTTAAATAGTCATTCTGCTTTAAATTACACAGACACTCGATACCAAACCAAAATGTAAGGATAATTAAGAAACAAAACTCAACATTAAACACAGAGCTAAATACTTCCCAGCTTTGAAAGCAATTCTGTGTGGCATTTTAACCATCCAACCGGGAAGAACTAGATACAGTGTGGGTACCAGCACACAGGAGGCACCAGGATGCAGAAAGCAGGGTGGAGGGGTCAGATTCACAGACTGGCAGATGGACAGCATTGCTGGTGTGCCACAGCACAGATACTGGCATGAAAGTTTATTAAAAACACAGAGAAACATGCAACCAGTTCCATGCTCAGACCTAAGGAAATGGTATGGAAAGTCCTTCTGTATATGTGTTGCTTTTATTGGTTAAGGAATAAAGAAGCTCCTGGGCCTACAGCAGGGCAGAATAGAGCTAGGCGGGAAAACTAAACTGAATGCTGTGAGAAAGTAGGCGGAGTTAGAGAGACGCCATGTAGCTGCCACAGGAGGCAGACGCTGGGACTTTACCGGGTAAGCCACAGTCACATGGCAACACACAGAATAATAGAAATGGATTAATTTAAGATATAAGAGTTAGCCAGGAATATGCCTAAGCTAACAGGCTAAGCAGTGTTTTAATTAATACAGTTTCTGTGGTTATTTCAGGTCTGGGCAGCTGGAAAATGAACAAGCAGTCTCTGCCAACACCTGGGCATGATAGCTCATGGCTGTAAACTCTGGTCTGCTACTTAAGACCCAAGGGGAGTAGAAATACTATGAGTTTGAGGCTAGCCTGAACTATATAGGTAATTCTAGGCCAACCTGCTCCATAGAGTGAACCCTTATCTCTGACAAACAGCAAAACGTTCTAGGCTAAATGGAGTACCAGCTCTTGGGGAAGGAGAGGCAGTCCAGCAGATCTCTGTGAGTTGTAGTTAACTAACCTAGTCTACTTAGTAAGTTCCAGGTTAGTCAGGGCTTCATAGTGAGACCCTGTCAAAAAAAAAAAAAAAAAAAAAAAAACTCTAGAAGACAAAGGGCTGGAGAATTGCCTCAATCAATTAAGAATACTTGCAGAGAACCCAGGTTTCATTCCTAGCACCCCCATGGTAGCTCGCAATCATCCATAACTCCAATTCTAGGGTTCCAACACCTCTTCTGAATTCTACAGGCATGCACATGGTACACGTACATACATGTACACAAAACAATGTTGCACACATAAAAAAAAATAAATCTAATTTTGTCTTCTTAATATGGAAGACAAATTAGTGAAGGGGCAATGAGAGGAATCAGTCAAAAGATAAGGTGGAAGTGATCAGCAAGGCCAAGGGCAAAGGCCAGATGACTACATACCTTCTGCACGTCGGCCCTTCTAAACCAGGCTGCAGTGCTCGCATAATTTCAATCTTTATTATTTCTTCATAGTGTGTGCCTAGTTTTCCTTGTTGGTTACCTATAATCCCTTCAAATAGTCTGAAAGTTCCCAGGAGAGACATTGCATTGTATAAATCTTCCCCATATTGCCCTATGCAGTTCAAAGCGTGAGTTGGGAACACAATAAATCCTTGCAAAATGGAAAGAAAACAAGCTGCATTTCAAGGGGTCCAAAACGTAGGCAGCACGTTCCAGTTCTTCACTGTAAGCACTAGCAATACTTCATCGCTTTTCAAAGCCTGCAGATTATTTTCCTGGCTCAAAAGTGAGCACTGTATCTATTAGTGGAGGAAGAAAAAGCCTGGCGTCCTGGTCTCCAGGAAGAGCTTATCCTTCTCCATGGTGCTTTGGATGCCACACTATACCCATTTCCAGATGGCCGTACAGAACAGAAATATGGTCCCCCCAGAGACCAGGAGCTCCTGGGACTTCCACTGGAAGGCGCAGTGAGCAGAGTCAATGCTCCAGTGTGTGTTTACCGAGCTTCCTATCACTCAGCTGAAGCATCTGTTAGACTATATGTTAATTTCTTTTGACTCCGTGAGAGCTGAAGAATTGTTTGCTCGGAGGACTGTTGCTATTGCCACCACCAGCCCTCCCCTTAGAACATCTATTGTCAGGACCTGTCACACAAGGTGTTCAGTATTCCCTCCCATACACCCGTGGGGAAGACCAGAAGAGGCAGGGCAGAGGGGACAGGCCAGAGGTTGGCAGTAGGGAAGAAGATGGGCTCCAGCAGGGATGGCAAAGCCCAAAGTTCCCATCATGAAGGATGAAGAGCTCTCAGAACTAGCAGGACAAGCCTGGCATCGTGGTGCAGGTCTGCAATCCAAGTTGCTGACAAAAGGAGGCAGGAGGACCACAAACTCAAGGCCTAAGAAGGTTGAGGATGTCAGCTCGGTGGGAGGGAGCTTGTCTGGTATGTACAAGCTTCAGCTCCTGCGCTGTTCAAAACAATACACAGAGCAGGACATACTGGGCAGGAAGCTCGCAGCTCAATAAAACAGTGCTTACCTGGCATGCTCGAGGCCCTGGGTTCAAGAGCCAGTACAGAAGAGGATGGGAGAGAGAGGATGAAGGGAGGGAGTGGAGGAAGGAAGGAGGGGAGGAGGGAGAGACTGAAGAGCGAGGGAGAGAGAGGTCAAAGCAGGACAGTCCACCACAATGATGCAAGGAGACATATACACTGCAGACCTACCGCTACCCGCCCCAGGCCCCCAACTACAGGAACGCTTAAAAGATTTTTGTTTTTTCATTCTAGTTCCAAAAGGCTGGTTTACCAACCTGCCCCAGCAAGCACGTTCGGTCTGCTTAGTGATCAAACACCCTGATGACCGATGACTCTCAGTCCTGATGGCCTGTCAGTCACCCCAGGAGCAGTTTCAAAGTGTCTGGGCCTTCCAGCCTCTACACAGTCTCCAAACAGACAACGCACGAACATCTTCACATGACCAAGGCTTAACAGGGGTTTACATATGCTCACACTTACTATTTGATCTCACTTCTTTCTTTAGTTGTTTTGTTTTTTGAGACAGGGTTTCTCTGTAGCTTTGAGGCCTGTCCTGGAACAAGCTCCTGTGGACCAGGCTGGCCTCGAACTCACAGAGATCCTCCTGCCTCTGCCTCTCGAGTGCTGGGATTAAAGGTGTGTGCCACCACCGCCTGGCTGTTGATCTCACGTCTTTAATAAATAAAATATTGGGCTGGCAAAACAGCTCAGAAGGTAAAGGCGCTTGCCGTGTAGGCATAAACCCTGGAAATCTGAGCTCAGTCCCTGGAACAATATAAAGATGGTAGGAGAGAAACTGCCACAAAGTTGTCCTCTGACCTACACACACACACACACACACACACAGCATACATACACAGTATTGAAGCATATCAAAAAAAACACCAAAATATTACAGATTACCTCAAGCCCTTATTTAACCTTCACAACACTCACACCCTTCCCAGACTAGGAAATCAAAACCAGAAAACGTGAGCTCAGCCCATAAACAAACAACTGCGTGTTGGTGTAGCACTCAGACCCTGACCTTCTGACCTCAGGGCACAGAACTTACTGCAGGGATTTGGGAATTGTAAGCACTACTGATCCAAAGAGTTTAAGAGGAAGAGACTTTCACAAGAGCGCCACCGCTCTTCAGTGCTATCTGCGCTTATCTTACAGCTGCTTTACCCTTCCCAGGGAACAGACTTCATTTCTGGGACAATAGGGTCCAAGGTGATTTAGCTGTGACCATGGGAAACATAAAGGCTGCACACACCCTAAAGCCCCACACAGGCACGCACCATCCCCATGAATCTTTTCTATGTCAGTAACTTCCTTAGGAAGACCTTACGTAAGCATCTCAAGCATCTCGGAGAGCACGTCCTTCATCCTTCAGGCCCTGCCTGCTCAATCCCCACACAGGCACTGCTCCCTGGAACGCTTACGCAACCCAATTTGCATGCTGCACTGAGGAACACGCTGTCTGTGATGCTTACAGTTCTTAGCAGTTAAGCCTTACAAGTGAGCTTACCCCCACGCCAGTAACAAGACGCACAAAGCCGGTACTCGATACCCAGAAGGGAAAAGAAGAGGGAACTGCCTCACTGGGGGAAGAGAGGACTGGATGCTTGTTTAGTGCGGTCCCAGCAACATGGGAAACATGGCTAGGATTAGAGACATAATTAGGTAGAGCTTTTCCTCTCAGAAAAACCAAACTGAAAACAAACCCTAAGTGTAGTCTGATGAACATGTGGGACCCTGCTGTATGATGTTTTACTCTTTTGGTATTTTGGGGGGCCTACCACCCAGCTCCCAAATAAATCACACCCACAGGCTTATTCTTAGTTATGAATGTCCGGCCTTAGCTTGGCTTGTTTCTTGCCAGTTTATCTTAACTTAAATTATCCTGACTATCTTTTGCCTCTTGGGCTTTTATTTTTCTTACTTCGGTACATCTTACTCTCACTCTTACTCCATAGCTGGCCAGGTGATTGGGTGGCTGGGCCCCGATGTCCTCCTCCCCTTGTTCTCTTGTTGCTCCACATTCTCTGCCTCCCGGCCCTGTCTATCCTTGCTCCCGCCTCGCTATTGGCTGTTCATCTCTTTATTAGGACCATCAGGTGGTTTAGACAGGCACAGTAACACAGCTTCACAGAGTTAAATAAATACCGTGTAAACAAAAGCCACACACCTGGAAATAATACTCCCCAACAGAACCCCTAAAAACTCTTAACTCACTTCTGCAAGGTGGCCTCTGACCTCCACACAAGCACACCTCTGTGCCAAGCCCACAATAAAATAAACAAGTGCAAATGTAAAAGCTTAAAGAAACCTATCTCTCTCCAAAGAAAAGTTTCAAAACAATTCTTCCCCAGGAGAGAGAGATACACACACACACAAGGATCCACTCCCTCGGCCTAACACACTGGTCTATGTGTTGTCTTCCGGTTCCAGCCGATGCAGCCGATATGACAATCTTTGTATGCACATGAGAGCTCACTTGGGGTGGGAAGAAAGAACAATGTGTTTTCTTAAAGGAGCCTAGGAAGGTAACTTTTTTGGACACTAAAAAGGGGGAAAATGGGCGTAAGTATCCTTGATTACTTTTGAGAGCTGACTGTCTGAAAAACCTGTAATAGTGCTTAATTTGAAGATTCATTTAATGACATCTTTGATTTTCATTTAATGCACACAGTGACACCTACTGGTGCAGCAACAAGACAATAGGCCTCAGAGGAAGCATCAAGGACACATTTCTGTCTCCTGTTAAATGGCATTTGACTTGAACATGCTCTTCTGAAATGCTGTACTGAACTGAAACTAAGTGAGAGGCCCAGAGCCCTGTGTCTGCCTTTCAACTGTAAGGGCGGCACAGGGATGGATGCACTCAGGGTTTGGAGCTTTCACTCCAAATTTCACTCCAAATTTCATAATTTCCAAAATCCATCAGCATCTCTGGCCAGTGGTTAGAGTTAAGCCTCAGACTTCATTGGGGCTATTATGTTTGGCTGAGGGCAGTCACATAATGCGATAATTGTTTAAATGTCACACAAACCAAGAAAACAGTGGCAAGGAGGAGTTAGCTACTCCATAAACAAGCTGTGGCCTATTTTTAAAAGGTGTGGGCTATCACAGGAACAAGGAAAGATTTAAGAAGTTCTTTTCTGCCTGTGCACAATGCTGTTGCCGATTTCCACCGGAGAGGGAATAAACTCAAGACCAAGCAGTTGGAAAAACACATGGAAGTGGACAGAGAACAATTCAGTAAATTACATCTTTTCAAGAGAGAATGGTCTGGGACAAGACAAGACAGGAAGTTCCAGAGAGGACGTGATAGGTGCAGAAGATCGCGGGAGACATGCTGGGTGGTGGTGGCTGCGCCTGCCTTTAATCCCAGCACTCCGGAGGCAGAGGCAGGCGGATCTTTGTGAGTTCAAGGCCAGCCTGGTCTACAGAGAGAAAGTTCCCAGCAGTTGTTACTAACCCTGCTTCGGTCAAGTGTCAGACAAGCAGACTGACATGAATATACATGGCAAATTCTGTCTGTGAAACTACCTTGTTGGCAAAATCACCTTAAGAACAGGATGTGCAACTCAAATGCCAAATCTGACTGATACGGGTGGCCCCATTATATTGCTAAGGTTTCTACAGCATAGTCAACAGAAATAGTGCTGGGATCAATTAGTAATGTCTGCCATGGCTACAGAACAGGAAGATTAAACGGGACACATGTGCCAATGGTCTGCAACTTCATTATCTTGAGATTAAAAATAAGTTAATAGAGCCAGAAGTGGTGGCCCATGCTTTACATCCTTGCACTTTGGAGACAGAGGCAGGTGGATCTCTACAGAGTGAGTTCCAGGACAGCCAGGGATACACAGTGAAACTTTTTTTTTAAATCTCTGCTTTGTAAGCTCTGGGACTGGACTTGGGTCCTCTGCAAGAACAGCATGTGCTCTTAGGCACCAGGCCGTCTCTCCAGCAACACAGCCGTGTTGTATGTTTGTGCAGCCCTACTCTTTGAGTGAAAACTATTTTGAAAAGGGATCCTCTTCTTTAATGCTGTCGAAAATACCTAGGCTGGGAGTGTGGGTCAGGGGTGGGGCATCGACCTAGTATAAGGCCCTCTGGCAACACACACACGCACACACACACATTTATAATTTTGATGTCACTACCAAATATTTACATATTATCCAGAAATTGATTCTAAAATCTGAAAACTACAAATGGGCTTTACGTTACTTTGCAATAGTACGCATGGAAAGACAAAACATGGTAAGATCATTCATGATGGCTTGAACCATTAAAGTGAAATGGTATGGAGGCAAGACACCAAGATGAAGAAAAGTGTGAGAAAGCCATTCAAGGCAAACACACTGGAACACAACTAAACCAATGTCTGCCATATTGCACGATTATTAAAACATATGTGATATTGAGGTTGGAGAGATCCAGTGGTTATGGGCCCTGGTGTTCTCTAGAGGAAGAGGTTCAATTCCCAGCACCTATATGGCGGCTCACAGCCACCCGTAACTCCAGCTCCAGGAAATCCGATGCCCTCTTCTGGCTTCTACGGGCATCAAACATGGCACACATACATGCATGTAAAACATATATACATATACAATAAAGTAAAAAATAACAAAACATGTACTACTGACCCCCCAAATTAGGAGGAAGTTCCTAATTAAAACAAGCTGTGAACCACGGCTGCAGCTCATTAGCTGGGTTTACAGAACTGTCCTACAGTCACGGAGGGCATTTATTTGAAACTTCCTCTGGAAATTAATGTGTGCTAGGCTCCCCACTGCGGAATGATAGTCAAGGTAGGACCAACACAGTATTAGAAAACCAAGCCCAGCCGGGCAGTGGTGGCGCACGCCTTTAATCCCAGCACTCGGGAGGCAGAGGCAGGCGGATCTCTGTGAGTTCGAGACCAGCCTGGTCTACAAGAGCTAGTTCCAGGACAGGCTCCAAAGCCACAGAGAAACCCTGTCCCAGTATTTGAAAACAAAGGTGGCTTACCACCCAGAGCCAGAGGGGCTGTGCCACACTGCTTTGCAATTTACATCACAGGGATATAAGCTCAGCACAAATTTTGAAAATGCAATGGATAAAATTTAAAAGAAACAATTTTTGCTGAATAATATTATCTACCATGAAAAATTTCTCCCTCCCTCCCCTGCTCACCCTTCCAGACAGTCACATATAGCCCAGGCTGGCCTCACTCAATATGCTACCTAAGTGAGCATAACCTGTAGTGGCATTTCATTTGTCTTCTAATAAATAAAGCTTGCCTGAGGATCAGAAAAGTAAAACAGCCACACTGGCCAGCCTTACAGACCAGGCAGCAATAACACACACCTTTGATCCCAGTAGCCACACTAGCTTGTCATAAAAACCAGGTAGTAGTGCTGCACACCCTTAATCCCAGAACTAGAGAGGATTACAAAACAGGAGGAGACAGCTCTCAGTCTCTGTCTCATTCTGAGGATTCCTGGAGGCAATATTGCCATTTCGGACTGAGACAGAGGTAAGAGCCAGTGGCTGGTTGTTTTGCTTTTCTGACCTACAGGTTGAACCCCAATTTCTGTCTCTGAGTTTTGACTGATCACGCTTCAATAGCCTTGGCTCCTACCTCCCGAGTGATGGGGTTGTGTATCACAATATCTGGCTTAGGAAGTACTGGGGATTGAGCCCAGGGCTTCCTGCATTCTAGACAAGCACTCTTCCCATGGAACCACATCTCTAATCTTGTATTTTCCCATAGAGACTATGGTAGACCATCAAATCTCAATGCTTGGGAGGCTGAGGCAGGAGGACCGCTGTGATTCTGAGGTCAACATGTCTCAAAAACAAACAAGCAATGATTCTCTCCGAGGAGCACACACAGACCCCCACACACCTGGGTGTCTTCTTCCTTTCTTCCAACTATCTTTTCTTCTCTCCTAACTCTCAAGATCATACTAAAAAATCTTTAGTAAAATCTTCAATTCTGCTTCATTTGAACAAAACAAAACAGGGCTCACTGAGCTGGTTTACTGAGTAGAGAGGAGACTGCTGCCAAGCCAGACAACTTGAGTTTAATTCTAGAACCCATATAAGTGAAGGAAAGAACTGATTCCCACAAACTGTCCTCTGACCTCCACAAGAGCACTGTTGCACAACATACACACACACACACACACACACACACACACACACACACACTGTGCGCGAGAATGAATAAATAAATGTAAATAGCAGAAACCAAATTAAAACAAAATGACTTACTAAAACTTGGCACTTAAAGTTCGATTAAGTTTATTTAACATGATTTACTGAAAAACATTTATTTTAACTTAGAAGGTTTATTTTTACTTAGAAGCATAGCGTAATAGTTTATTTAATCTCATCCTGCTTCCATGAGAGTATGCAGTTGATTCTAAGAATTTAGAAAACACCAAAGCACATGTAACCACCGGGTAGAGCAAGCATGAGATGTCTTAGGTTTCCTAGAAACAAACATATGTGTGCATGCACACACAGACATGCATGTACACATACATACACAAGATAGTAATCCACTGGGCTTCCTAGTCCACTTCTGTCTGGAGCATGTCTAGCCACTGAAATGTAAGGATAACTCTACCCAGGGTAAGATCTACATATACTGCTGTTCCTTATATCACCAGGAAGAGCTGTGTATGCAGTTATGACTTTAGAGCCATCGTATGTTCTGTATGCATTCCTAGTTTTAAATCTTCATTTTTCATATTTTGGGGATTGAGCCTGGGGCCTTGCAGATGCCAATCGTACACAGCCCTGCAGCTGAGTAAAACTGTCAGCCCCCACAAAAGTAAATTCCAACATTAACAGGAAAAGAAGTGGCTGTATATTAGCCTGATCCCATAACAACACAGAGCACATGGTTGACTCAAGGACACTCTGAACACAGTGCTCTGACTGTACAAAGGTAACAGCATGAGTCCTAAGACAAAGCAATGAGGTCAAGTAGAAAGCTCCACACTGAATTCATGTGACAGGTGACAACCAAAACACAGGTGTCCTGCACACATGCTTTAAAATTACCTCTAACTGGAAAAAAATTACCTTCAGGACATGCATAAAAGGTAAGCAAAAAACACGTTAATTAAGTCTTTAGAACTTTGTTCTATTAACAAAAAACAAAAACAAAAAAATCACCTTACTGCACACTGCAAACATTCCAAAATCTGGAAAAAAAAAATCGGAAATCCAAACCACTTCTGGTTCCATGCAATTCAGATCAGAGAATTTCCATCCAAATATGACACATGAAGTCAGGAGAGTGTTCATGAATATGCAGTATACAAATAGGCATGCTTCTCAGCTCTCTACTGGGAGGGTCTAACTGTACACTTACAACCTAAATCTTAGCTTCTGTCCTTGGAAAAGCCTGGGATTTGCAAGTCTAAAACGAACCTGTATATTCTGGACAGAAAGCAAGAAATGACAATCAAAAACAAATGGGGTCATGTCCCTCAGTCATCAGAGTGGAAGGGTCAAGTGGGCAATTAAAATAAGTATCATGTCAATTTTGTTTTAAAGTTGCAAGTCCACAGCAGTGGGGAGGAGGGAGAGGAGGGCCCGTCTGTAAAGCAGGGTACCAGCTATGGATGTGGAGGAAATGGTCGCATTAGAAACGACCAGGATGCAGTAGCTGATAAAACAACTTACCAAGGCAAAAATCATCCCTCTGTCAATCACTGGCTCATTGGGGTGAGGAGTTGGGATTTGGGAGTCAAAGTCAGAGCACAACTTAGTTTGCACCAATATTCAGTGCATATATATTTGTTGTTGGTATGTCGTTTATATGTGTGTTCGTGTGTCTACATGTACACTTGTGGAGGCTAGAGGACAACGTCAAGTGTCCCGCCCAATCACTTTCCACTTTATTCTTCTGAGACAGAAGTTCCTCAGTGAACCGGGAGTTCATTGTTCTTCCAGCTAGCACTGGACAGCGTGCAAGTTCCCAAGATCCTCCTGTCTCTACCCTTACCAGTGCTGGATTTGCTGGTGCACACAGCCATACTTGAGACTTTATGTGGGTGTTGGGAATCCAAACTTGTGGCCTCAAGCTTGTACAGCAAGTGCTCTCGTCCACCGTATGTCTTCCTGATGGACTGTTCCCTTCTGTAGTACATAGAGGCCTTCTTTATCTCCATAGCGTTGGCTTGAAGTCTCTTATCAGAAATCAGAATAGTTATACCAGTTTGACTCTTGGTGAGTATGTTTTGCCAGTGAGATGCGTACCTTGGGGGATGACTTGTTTTTTAACCTAATCACTTAGTTGGTGTCTTTTTTCTTGGTGAGTTGAAGCTATTTACATTTAAGTTTATCTCATTTAGAAGCTATCTGCTTTCAGGGTCTGACAGATGTCATTCCATGCTTTCTTGGTTTATGGGATGCAACCCTGGTCTTCTTTTTGCATTTTTGATTTGATGCTAAATCAAACTCTTTTAATGAAAAATATGAACAAGGCCTAACCAAGCAGTCAGAATTAGCAGTGCCGGTTAGCAATAAACAGGAGCCACACCCATTGCTTATGGAGCTTTTCTGTCCCTGGTGCATCTCCTCGACTTACCCATCAGGGAACTCCAGAAGAAACCGGCAATCTATACATAACTGACCTATCTCGTTCCAAAATGACAATGTCATGGGAGACAAAGAAAAGCAGAGAGACAGTTCAAAATGAAAACAGGACCAAATGACAACTAAATATAATGCATTGTCTGCATCCTACACCGGGGAAAATAAAGGATGCTATTGGGACAAGTGAAACTACAAAGTATAATGCTAAACATCCTGGTTATTTTACAGCGGTTATGTTAAGAGAATAATATCCCTAGGAATAAGAGAATAATGGGGCATAGATAATATATACAATATAGTCTCAATTGTTCCTGAAGAAAATATGGGGATAAGCATAACATGGGAGCAGGGACAAAATGACAAAGCAAAGCAGCAAGGGTTTTTGTTTTGGTTTGGTTTTTGATTTTTTGTTTTTTATTTTTCAAGACAAGGTTTCTCTGTGTAACAGTCCTGGCTGTCCTGGAACTTGCTCTGTAGACCAGGCTGGCCTCGAACTCACAGGCCTGCCTCTGCCTCCCGAGAGCTGAGATTAAAGGTTTGCACCACCACTGCCCAGCAGCAGCAAGATTTTTTGTTTTTTGTTTTTAAAGGAATGAACCTGCCCATCCTGAAATGAGAATGACTTGCATTATTTTTTATAATTTTTTGTATATTTGAAATTATTTCAGAAATATGTTCCCTCCTACGCCATACATATGACATGTATCTATAATCTTAGGGCTTAGAAAGTTGATTTAGGGAGATAATGAGTTTGAGGCCAATCTGGGCTACATTGCAAGACCTTGCCTCTAAATAATGTGTATATATGCATACTTACTGCTTAGAACTTATACTTAACTCTCTAGAACCCACAGAACTATAAGACCAATGGCCAGCAGGAGGGCTACTAGTTCATTTTTATAGATAATGTGGTGTAATGAGAATCAAAAATCCATTTTGAGGAGCTGGGGAAGCCATGGTCACCTAGTGCTTAAAATTGGGGATTCTTATTGTTACTCAGGAATGCGCTTAAAGGAAGATGAATTCATGAGGCAGATGGAGATCAGCGACACAGCCAACTAAAGAGATGCCTGCTTGCTCATTCTGTGCTTGTACGATTCCCACTACAAGCAGAACACTCATTTGAGTGTGTTGTGAGCTGGACATACTTCTCAGCAACAGTTTCTTAAATTACCTAAGTAAGAATTCATTTTTGATACTACCATTATCCACACTTGACCAATGAGCAACTGGGGCACAAAAATATTAAATGATGTAGCCAGAGTAGCCTAATATTGGGTAGTGTGGGAATTTGAACTTAGGTTGTGGGGTTCCAGTGCCTGCATGCTTTTTTTTTTTTAACAATCTTTTCTCATCTTACATATAAATCCCAGTTCCCTCTCCCAACCCCCTCCTCCCACCCATCTACTCCTCAGAGAGGGTAAGGCTTCCCACAGGGAATCAACAAAGTCTGGTCATCACTTTGAGGCAGGACCAAGGCCCTCCCCACCATATCTAGGCTGAGCAAAGTATTCCCCAAAGAGAATGGTACTCTTAACAAATGTGCTAAATTTACCTCTCGCCATAAGTGACAGGTGCCTGACTGAACTAAAGACCAGGGGGTGGTGACAGCCTGTCAAATTACTAAGAAAAATAATATGGGGGATGGAGGGAGGGTAGACTACAGAGTCTGCAGATAAAAACTCTAAAATACATGAGGGCAGTTTATAAAAAACTGGAAACAATGCAAATATTAAAACAACCTATAAAAGTTAACTCTTATTTCACTGAAAGCAGTCAAGAAGGAAAGGAAGAAATAATGTCTGTTCAGTTAAATGTTATATACTCAGGTAAGTCCAGGTACACATACAATAGTGGAAAGGAGTCTGCTCCAAATCCTACACACAGAACTCTAAACTCAGAAATTAAGGACTAAAGTTCAGTAAACAACAGGTCCGGTAGTGTGAAGACATTAGTGATATGGCAGAGCCATCGTACAAGCCAAACAGTGAATGAGAGACGAGAATAATGAAAGGGAACACAGGGCAGATGGAGGAACTTCTACATGCATATCAAAAGGAATTCTGGAAGGAAATAATTCCCCAGAATTCAATAATGACTTGAGTCTGATTGAAAAGAAATGTCTCTAGCATGACGGTTGAAAATGTACAACAGGAAAGATGAAGAGTGAAATTTAAAAGCTTTTAGAGAGAAAGTCAGATTATAGATAATAATCTATAATCCACTCAAACAGCTGACAAAAGATGATGATCAGCCCTGACTTACAAATAAAGCCACACTACAATATGAGAGCAGACCAACTCAAGGTATCAACACGTACAGAGCTTTAACATTAAATGAATTATAACTGGCAAATAAAATAACAGCTATGCCCAGAGGGAAAAATAATGAGTACATATGCCGATAAACTATTTAATAATGTAGTTCTCTGGCGTAAGAAAATGAATAAAAATTCTGACAATGGAAAAAGAGGACTGGGATGTGGGGAAGAGTGTAACTACTCTTGCCTTGCTCAGGAGAAGGGATAAAACGGTGAACTGTAAATAACAACAAAGGAAAGATATTAAAATATATTCTAAATAAATATTATAAAATTTACAGTTTCCAAAATAGCTGGCAAATGCACAGAAGGAAGGGATAGAGACGACCAGCTGGGCATGAAATACCCCTGTAATCTTAGTACCTGGGAGGCTAAGGCAAGTGGGTTATGAGTTTCTGGCTAGCTTGGGCTACAAAGGCAATACCCTATCTCAAAAAATCAAAAACAAAAATGAAAAGCATCCATTTATCAAAAGAGAAGGAAGGGCAGAGTTTGGAATTCAGTCAAATATACAGAAAGCACAAATTAAGATGACAGAAATGTATTAGTAATCAAAATAAACCAACAGTTTTATTTAAATTTCACTTCTACAAATTCCCGAATAGGGATCTGCAATTACTACTACTACTAATTTTAATAATTAGTAATTACTAAAAACAAATGCTTTCCCCAGGTGGTGGTGGCACACGCCTTTAATCCCAGCACTCGAGAGGCAGAGGCAGGCAGATCACTTTGAGTTTGAGGCCAGCTTGGTCTACAAAGTGAATTCCAGGACAGGCTCCAAAGCTTTCTCACTCCTAGGAATCAATGAGAAGCCATGTATGGTGGGAACCCTGAATGGTGGCATATGTCTGCAAGCCGAGCAGTGCGGAGGTGCTGAGGACCTGTAACTACATGGACCTTGCCTTGAAAACCAAGAGATGGGGGCTGGAGAGATGGCTCAGCAGTTAAGAGTACCTGTTGCAGAGGATCCAGCACTCCCATGGTATCTTAAAACTGCCTGTAACTCCACTTCCAGGAGATCCGATGCCTTCTTCTGATCTCTGCGGACACCCAGCAAGCACACTGTACATATACATACATGGAAGTAAAACTCTCATACATATAAAATGAGATAATCTCAAGAACAATAACCACTAAGGGATGGAGGCTATCAAGACAGCAGGTAATAAAGCTTGCTGTAAAAGCTGAACCACTGAGCTCAGTCCTTGTAATTTATACAAATATGGGTGAAAGGAAAGAACCAACTCTATAGACATATCTTCTGGCCGCCACACTGGAAGAGGCCTAACTTGACATCACAGCAGCCATGACAGGCTGCAGACTAACAATATTGGACTAGGCCTCACCCTTACAATAACCAGGAAAAGCCACAAACTGCACCCTGCAGGAGGCCAATCAGAATTGAGACAAACAGGTACTAAATGTTCCAGAACATTAAGAATAGCTTACCTAATTTGTACATAGGTTGCTAACTTCCTTATAGCATTCCAGTACTAATCCCTGTTTCACAAGACTTCTGTTATCTCACTCCTGCCCAATCAGGAGTTCAAACCCCTTCTGAATCCAGAATTTATCCCCCCCCCCTTTACTCCTAAAAAAAAACCCTGCCATAGCTGAGCTCAGTGTTCTCCCTAATCCAGCCACTGTGATGGAATGGACAGAGGGCCTGGCTCAAGCTTGCAATAAAGGCTTTTTGCTTTTGCATACAAACTCAGACTCCTGGTGGTCTCTGGGGGGCTCATGACCCAGGCATAACATATGTGTGCTGCAGCATGCACAAACTATCACACCCCCGAACATACGCATCATACACACACAATAATGATAATAGTAAATCAAAATTTAAGACAGGGTCTCACTAAGTGGCACTGGCTGGACTCAGAATCACAGAGATCTGCCTGCCACTGCCTCCCAAGTGCTAGGATTCAAGACATGAATCACTTCGCCCCGTTGAATCAAAGTTTGGTTTTTGTTGTTGTTGTTGTTTGGTTGGTTAGTTAGTTGGTTTCTCGAGACAGGATTTCTCTGTGTAACAGTCCTGGCTGTCCTGGAACTCACTTTGTAGACCAGGCTGGCCTCTAACTCACAGAAATCCACCTGCCTCTGCCTTCCAAGGGCTAGGACTAAAGGCGTGCGCCGCCATGCCCTGTTGTTTGTTCTTAAAGGATGAAAATGTGCTCAGTGCTGGAGCAGTTCACAGGCATGTGGCTCTGGGTGACCCCGGGACAGGGAAAATAATCAACAAAATATGGCTTCTCCTCTTTTATAAATGAAGTCTATGTGAAAGGAAGCTTCAATGCTCCCCACCTAGCCAATAAGAGCTATCAACTCTACTAACGATGACAGATTGATGACTCTGATAGTCATTGTGAAGAAAAAAAAAAGAGGAAAGGAATCCAATTAGTTACTTTTATATCCAGCTCTTAGTTTTTAAAACTTAAATATCAGATACATAAGATCATATAAAAGTCATATAAATTTATAGGCACACATTATATGATATCAAATCAGGTTAAACGTCATCTCCTCATTTACCAATTCTTTATGACGGAAAATTTTGATCCTTCCTTCTAGCTCTGAGAAATACACAGTAGGCTACTGTTTTCCACAGTCACCCTAGCATGCACCTCAAGGTAACTCAATGCCAGTGATCTGCCCACCCCTCTCTACCTTCCCCTAATGCTCCCTGGCTTCTGGTGACCACGACTCTGCTCTAAATGGTTCACAACTTCATAAAAAAAAAAAAGTATCTTTGTAATTTAATTGACAGATTACAATTGTATATGTGGAGGGGGGCTCTGTGTGACATTTCAGAACATGCACCCAATGAAAACCACCTGATGGGGTAATCTTGGCTCTGGAATTTACCATGTGTTTCTATTGGAAACATTCAAAATGCCCTATTAGCTACTTTGAATTACTCACTATGCTGTCAATTGCGGTTACTCTGCTGTGCTGTAGAGCACAGGGAGTTATTACTCCTATCCAACCACACCCTTTGCATTTATTTTTTACTTCTATTTTTTCCCCATAGGTCTACTGTGACAATCACATTTGGCGATGAAGAGAGCCCCAAGGACCCACACTGGGGCCAAAACAAAGATGTAAAGAAGAAGGCAAGAGCTCTATACATCTAGCTGCGCCAAGGCCATGGAGCCTGGGACTCTGGAAGGGAACCTAGATGCCCCAAGATGGTACCAACCTCCAACAATCAGGGACTTCTCTGCAGGCAGCTAGCATTTCCCCAGGCTGAGCTATAACTCTAAGTCATGACACGATGATGCTGTAGGGCAAAACTAACAAGGTAAGCAGTGAAGTGACAATACTGCCATCCTGACACTAGATTCAGCCATGCTGGGCAAAAGTTAACTCTCACAATCCTTGGGTCACAGAAATCACAGGCGAATCATTTCGCAATTAGGTGGTTTCTAATGGAGCTAACACTATATCCATCTTTTACTTACAGTATGCCTTCTCTCTCAGCTACTATACATGTAGACAGAGGCAGACATGATTTAATCATTAAAGTACAATGTGGTAACAATTATTATGATCCCCGCCATGCGGATGGGAAATCTGGAGCTATGAGTAATGGATCAGATGGCCCAAAGCAAACAGACTCAGAAGGATGGACATTCATACCCTCAAGAACTTCACGAACTTGCATATACAGGTCAATCCCCCAGGGAGCTGATGGAAATGAGAATACAGATGGGGTTCTGCAGATCTGGGGTGGAGCCTAGCAGCCCAATTTTCAACATTCTCACACCAATACTGCTGAGAGTCATGGCCTATATATTCACGAGTAGCAAAGAGCCAAGTTATCCATCACCTTACGTTGACTCCATTCTTACAGCTGTGACTTCTAAAAAGTCCAACCTGCCATCAGTCAATAATGCACTTTTAGAGTCAACTAAAGAAAGGGGGGAAAAAACCCAGTGTTATGTAAATATTAAACTAGTCAATGAATTTTAAATCCGAAATTAGTACCCTATGGTCTACAATTAAATTCTAATAAAGTCAAACTGATTTCCAAGTTTCCTGTGCACACTCTTGTTATCTTTGGCCAGAAGAGACCCTGCCACACCCTACGTCCAAACCAGATGCATCCTGTGTTTCTGCAAGGAAACCATCAGAACCTATTAAAATTACTGTACACCGATAGCAGCCAGGACATGACAAATCGCAGGCCAAGCGTCAGATACCACAGAATGTGTTACAGAGCTTTGGGGCCAGGTCCATTTGCAACCAAATGATATTGTGTGAAGCTGGCATGCTCAGTGCATGACAAACTGATGCAATTTCATTGCTGTCTGCAGGCCAGCGAGATTTCTCTGATGCTGCCCGTGGTTAGTTTACAGAACTGTGCAGAGTTCCCAGATTCGAATCACTGGGGGCTTGAAAGGGCTTCACTTGACAAGCTACAAATAATTACACTCCACTCTTTCCATGGTGCTCTATTACTCTGCCCCCTTATCTCTAGGATTTGAGCTTTTCTGAACAAGCAAGGTCGCCTTCTGTTTTGACCACAGCCCAACAAAACATTGTTCTTTCCTGATATGATAAATAAAAGGAGCTCTTGCAGACTAAACATTTTTAACAGGTCCATTTTCTACTTTTATAGGCAAAAATCAACCCAGGGCTCCATTAGAAGGGCTGAGCTGGATGGAAGCTGGCAGGTAGGCGCATACATCCTCTCTAAGTGACGTGATCTGACTCTGGATTTTTCTTCTTTTCTTTTTTTTTTTGTAAAAGCACATTTGAAAAATGGAACACTAGCCAACAGATAAAGGGCATATGGACAGTAGTGCTCACAGGGCTTGTTCCTCTCTTATCTCCAGCCCAGCTCCACCCTAATAGTTTCTTTATTCAGATATATGGATATGGCTATAAATCCAGATGTGTACACACACACACACACACACACACAGATTTGTTTGTGTTGTGTAGCTGAGGCGTCTCCAGAATTGTTGCAGAGCACAGGCTAGCCTAGGGCAATCCTCATCCTACCAGCTACTAGGACTAGATGTGTATCCACCATTACCAGCTTTTATTCAGGCATCCTTTTTTTTTTTTGGAGGCTTATTTACTCTTACTGTTATGAGTACCTTGCCTGCATATGCCTGTGCACCACATGTGTGCCTGGTGCTCATGCAGTTCAAAAGAGAACATCAGATTCCCCGGAACTGGAGTTACAGGCAGCTGTGAACTGCCATATGGATGCTAGGAACCAAATGTAGGTCCTGGCAAGAGCAGCAAGTGCTCTTAACCCCTGAGTCATCTCTCTAGCCCCTTATTCATGTTTTCTTAATGAAAAATGTATTTTCAGCTTGACTGCAAGTAAAATATTGCTGCCCATGTCAGCAACATGCTTCTCAGAAACACCAGTCCCGATGCCCAAGTTTGTTATTCCATTTCTGAAACTTTAGAGTCTATCCTCTACTCTAAGGAATGCCCCAGGAAACATAGATTGATTCCCACTCAATGTATTTCAATTTCATAAACATAAAACTTGAAAATTACAAAACACAAAGCCTATGTTGGGATATTTTCCAAAGTAGGATACAAAATTGAAGGAGATAGCTGTGGTAGTTTGAACGTAATTGGCTCCCATAAGATCATAGGGGGTGGCACTATTAGGTGTGTGGCCTTGTTGGAGTAGGTATGGCAGACAGTTCACTTCCTGTTGCTTGTGGACCAAGATATAGAACTCTCAGTTACCTCTCCAGCACTATGTCTACCTGCAAGCTACCATGCCCTACCATGATGATAATGGACTAAACCTCTGCAACTGTAAGGCACCCAAACTAAATGATTTCTTTATAAGAGTTGCTATAGTCATGGTGTTTCTTCACAATGATAGAAACCCTTACTAAGACAAGTGTTTTTGTTTAAACTTCAATATCAAGATTTCAGGTGCTAGAGAGATGCCTCAGAGGATAAGAACTTTACTGCTCTTGTAGAAGATCTGGGTTTGGTACCCAGCACCTACATAGGAGATCTGTCATCTTCTGACCTCTGTAGGCTCATGCATACACAAGCACACACACACACACACACACACACACACACACACACACACACACACACACACACAATGGAGAGAGAGCTGGTAAAGATGGCTCAATTCCCTCAGGCTGTCGTCTGACCTCCATACTACATGGCATATTGTGTGCACACATACACACAATAATTTTTTAAACTAGCTACAGTAGTGGGGACTGGAGAGATGGCTCAGTGGTTAAGAGCACTGGCTGTTCTTCCCAAGGGCCAGGGGTCAATTCCCAGCAGCCACATCAGGCAGATCATAGGAGATCTGGCACTTTCTTCTGGTCTCCGCAAACACCTGCACTAACATGCACATATCCACACACATCGACGTGCAATAAAAATAAAATCTTTCACATTCTTAAAATGAAATTAGCATGCCGGGCAGTGGTGGCGCACGCCTTTAATCCCAGCACTCAGGAAGCAGAGGCAGGCAGATCTCTGTGAGTTTGAGACCAGCCTGGTCTACAAGAGCTAGTTCCAGGACTGGCTCCAAAGCTGCAGAGAAACCCTGTCTCAAAAAACAAAAATAAATAAATAAATAAATAATAAAATGAAATTAGCTATAGTAGTAATTAATACTGAAATCTAAACATATTAAAATTGAAATTATTTGTGAAGTCTCCCCTGAAGATCAAGTTACTAAGTAGGTTTTTCTAAGTCTTCTACAAAAACCCTGAGATACTAACACAGGATTACACTTACTTAAAATCTGTGCTGGGCACAGTGGTAGAGCTGGCCCCTTAGGAGTTAGAGACAAAAGAGAACTAGGGCTTTAAGGCTACGGAACTATATATCCAGTATGAGGGCAGCCTGGGCTACATGAGACCATGTTGCAACATAAATAAATAACAAAATCCATTTTTACTACCTCACTTCAGAGATAAGGAAGCTGAGGCACACTGAAGGACTGCAACCTGCCCCATGCTTCACAGTTCTGGGCTACAGAGAAGTGACCTGCGCCCCTAGAATTTGACTTAAATCCCTCTGCTTCCTTTTCTTAGCTTCATGGTCCCATGAACTTAAGGTCAAGCTGACCACGGACAAATTACTTCCTGTCTGGGCTTAAACAAGGACCTAGGGAGTACCCACTCACCTTGGCGTGGACACAGATGATTATGGGATGAGCAGCTGCGCTCTATAGAGTTCTGGGTCATTTTTTCCCAGGGTATCATGTCTTCACTTGGTCAAGCTGTGTCATTAATCAGCTTTAATGGTCTCTACTGGACACAGCTGACCATCTACACCGTTCACGGATAAAATCCACTTGGGTCAAACTTCCCTTTACCATTCTGAAATTTCTAGCCGACGTTTACCTGGAAACTGTTGCTGTTCAGCTTAGGTAGTTAGGGGAGAGGAGGGGCTTGTGGGTTAATTACACTCAAATTAATGCAGCCCAGAACGATGGTGCCTGCCTGGGATCCTTCAGGAGGCAGAGACAGAAGGATTGCAAGCTCAAGGCTAGCGTGGGCTACTGGAGACCTTGCCTCAAAACAACAAAATATCTTAGCTTTTAGATACAACGCTGCTATGGATCCAGCTGTGTGTACATATTTGGAGGTAATATCATTTCATTTGACTAAACAAACTCTATTGGTCACTATTATGTCTACACTCAGGGTACTGAAGTCAGTGGTTTCCATTCAGCACGTGGCTAGTGAGGGCAGGGCCAGGAGCCTCTCCAGTAAGGTCTCATCACTTCCCATGCTCATTCTTCAATCATGCTGCTATCTTCTTCTCACGGGTCATCCTTCCCAAAAGGTCAACTTTACAAAATAAGCCTAACCCTAGTTCTTTCCTGTTCACAAGTGCTGGCTTCAATGCAGTTCAGTCCAGAATCAGAAGAGGTAAAGCATGCTATATCTCTGTCAGCATCCGAAGTCACATCTTCACACTTGTGCTTCAACAACCTCTCCATCTCCACATTGGCACCTAGTTTTCGGTGTGTGATGATCCCTCACCCCAGACCTCACCTCACCCTGCTAACTCTCTGTAACCCACGTGATTCTCCCAGCTGGATCCTAGCACCTGGCCTTCAGGGGCGGAACTAGGTCAAGGTTGTGAAGACAGACACAGTCATGCTAACAGCTGCTGACACTGACTGAACTAACTGTACCCTGTGCCAGAAATATCCCATATATTATTTTATTTAATCTTGGCAATGAGCCTGTGGGCTAGATAGGCATGGTTTTTTGTTTGTTTTATTTTTGGTTTTTAAAGACATGGGTCTCATTTAGCCTGAATTAGCATTGGGCTCGGTATGTAGCCAAGAATGACCTTAAACTTCTGATCCTCTTGCCTCCATTCAGGAGGCATGCTAGGATTATAGTGTGCACCTGGTTAATGTGGTGCTAGGAATCAAATCCAGGACCCTGTGCATGCTAGGTAAGCACTCTACCAACAAAGTTATATCCTCAGGCCCCGAGTTTACCTGTCCTATTGATGAAGAACTGTCCCCATGTATGCTTGACAACATAATGGCATCTCTACTATATACTACTTCACAAATGGGTAGACTCCATTAATAGATTGTTGGTATTGATGAAGAGTCTTAGAAATCAAACTCTGGGCTGGAGAGATGGCTCAATGGTTAAGAACACTGGCTGTTCTTCCAGAGCCCCTGGGCTTGATTCCCAGCACCAACATGATGGCTAAAAGCCATCTGTACTTCCAGCTCCAGGGGATTTGATACTCTCCTGACCAGACACACACACAGTGATGAAACACACACACACACACACACACACATATTTAGGAAAAACATGCATCCACATTAAGTAAATCTTAAAACTTTTAAAAAGAAACAAACCCGTAACAAGATAACATGTCTAAAAGCCCTAGTATACAGTGCCTAGCATACTGAAGGCCTTCAAAAGCCACTGGTTGAGAAAAATAAATCTAAATAAATATTGGTGCTAACGGCTCTGGAGGTAGGCACAGTGTAGGCACTACAACCAGAGCTTTCACCTGCTAGCCAAGTGCTCTCCTGCCGGACTCTGGACTTGATTCCCAGATTGGGGCTCATATAAAATTGCGCCTCACACGCCCCATCTGTCCCTTTACCCAATCCTCATCACTGCCAACTGCTACAGCTTCTGCCAGACTCTCCCATCAGCCCTTCTTCAAGTCCTACCAAGCACTCAGACTGCGAAAACTCACAGTTGAGCATACGAAGACTGAGCTACCCTTCCAGTTCGACCGCTGGCTTCCCAATTCAGCCATTTGGATACTCTGGGCCACTGAGAGGAAAGTTGCACATTTTCTAGAGCCAGAACTCAAGAAAAACAAACTCTGACCGCAGAAATAGCTTTGAGAAGAAAGTCGAGGACAAAATGCCCTTTGCTCCCACTGACATCATCGGAACCTGGCGGAACCTCAACAGCAATGAGTCAGGAGTCATTTCTGATCGGAGCAAAACACAAGAATGGGTCTGGATGGGGCCTGGCCCTGTACCGCTGCCAGGCTCCAGCAATAAACTAGGCTGGGCAAAAGGAAATGCATTTCCAGACTGTGGCCTAAATCACTATAACTAGGTTCAAACACATCTTTAGTCAACAAAGTAGGAACCATTATAATCAAGGCCTTTTTGGCAACAAGATGTTAAGTTTATTCTTCTACCATGAATATCCTGGCTTTGGACGTCTCTGAACTTATGAAGGCATCTTCTGCATTCTGCTGGACATGGAAGCATTTTCTCTGCAAAAAGCTCTCAAAAGGCCTGAAGAAGAGTAGTCCATTCCTGGCCAAGATCAAAAACACTGATGACAGCTTATGCTGGAAAGGATGTGGGATAAGGGGAGCACTCCTCCATTGCTGGTGGGAGTGCAAACTTGTACATCCACTTTGGAAATCAGAATGGAGATTTCTCAGAAAATTAGGAAACAATCTACCTCAAGATCCAGCAATACTGCTGTTGGGTAAATAACCAAAAGACGTTCAATCATACCACAAAGACATGTTCTCAACTATGTTCATAATATCATTATTTGTAATAGCCAGAACCTGGAAACAACCTAAATGCCCCTCAACCAAAGAATGGAAAAAGAAAATTTGGTACATTTACACAATGGAGTACTACATAGTGGTAAAAAAAAAAAATAACGACATCTTGAAATTTGCAGGCATATGGATGGATCTAGAAAAAAACATATTGAGTGGGGTAACCCAGACCCAGAAAGACAAATATAATATGTACTCAATCATAAGTGGCTTTTAGACATAAAACAAAGAAAAACCAGCCTACAAGCCACAACCCCAGAGAAATCAGACAAAGAGGGACCCTAAGAGAGACATACATAGATCTACAAAGGAAGGTGAAAAAGACAAGATTGGGAGTGTGGGGAATCACAGGAGAGGGTTGAAGGGGAGATGGGAGGAAGGGATGGGAGTAGAGAAAACTGTATAGCTCAATAAAAACAATAAAAAAAGAAAAAAAGTGTAGTCTATTCTTGAGAAGTCCAATGAATATGGTGGATGAGACAAAACTTTGGAGCCTAGTTCCTTCATCTCTGGAAGCCTCAGGTGTGTTGTGTGTGGCTGGGTGTTGTCATAAGAACTAGGCCCTTTCTGTTGAGCAAAGCTGGCTGTGTGTGTTGCTGTTTCCTATTCATCCCAAGGATTTGCTGAGTGACTTCTCAGATATAATGGTTTCATTGGGATTTGAAGAGCTGTAATGGATTAGACCTGCAGAAGACACCAACAGAACCAATACTGAATTTGTGTGCGTGTGCCTGTGTGTGTGTGTGTGTGTGTGTCCTTGGAAAGTACCTTGGAGTAACTTCTCAGTCCAGCCACTGAGCCAGCAAGCCATTGGTTTCTATACAACAACCACTTTTCACACATGTCTCAAGCCAATCAAGAAATGGGTAGTTGTTGTTGCATAGAATAAAGAGGGTAACAGTGACTGTTCTCAATTTTCCATCAGCTCCTGAGGGATGCTCTTTTTGAGCTTTTCCTCCTTTCCAACATGCTCCAAATGCCCCACTGGCTAGGGATGGCCCGCAGTTCTTCAGCAAGTTCTTGTGCAGTGGTAGGAGGACTGGCTTCCACGATCTCTCTGTTGGGCACTGCCAACCCCTGCTGGCACCACTATGCTACCGGTGTCAAGTCTCTTGTCCCCTTTGTGAAGCTTCTTCAGTTCCCACCACGCTAGCAGTTCCTCAGTCAAACGTCTTGATTTTTTTGAGTTCTGCTTTCCAACACATCTTGAACTCTAATTTTATTTTTTTCTATTTATTTAATTTTATGTGCATGACTGTTTTGCTGGCAAGCATGCTGCGTATGTGTACCTAGTACCTGTGGAGACCAGAGAGGGCATCAAATTCCCTAGAAGAAGAGTTAGGATGTCATGAGTCATTATATGAGTGCTGGGAATCGAACTCCAGTCGTCTCTCTGCAAGAATAACAAGCATCCTAAACCAATGAGCCATCTCTCCAGCCTCTTAAAATCTAACTTAAAAATAATACTCAAATTTGTGTTTTGTTCAATATCATTTCCATAGTATAAAATATAAAACAAACAGGAGGTGGTAAGCTATTACAAAAGCCAAAGACCTATAAATTAGGAAATGTGTGTTTAAATGACATATAGCATATGCACATTTATTAAGAATGTCCTCCAATATCAAACAGCACATTTCACCAATGTGAGATGAAAACTGATATTATGTGGCACCAAGCTAATGTGAAGACACCTTCATGTTTAGGCATGCATGGCTGACCTCTTCTAAACAGGTAGAAAACCAATTCATGCAAAGTTTGCCTGAGAAGACTATGGGAAGCTGTAGTAAGAGGCACGCAGGCCTGCTTTTGGTCCTGGCGGTCGCCCAGCTCCCGCCTCCCGGTGCCTGGCTAGCTTATATCCGAAATAATTACACGGAAACCGTATTCATTGAAATACTGCCTGGCCCATTAGCTCTAGCTTCTTATTGGCTAACTCTCACATATTTGTTTAACCCATTTCTAATAATCTGTGTGTCACCACGAGTCGTGGCTTACCGGGAAAGATTCAGCGTGTGTGACCTGGGAGCTTCATGGTGGCGGCTCTCTCTGACTCTGTCCCCTTCCCAGTATCCTGTTCTCTTTATCCTGTCTATCTAAGTCCTGCCCTATCAGAAGGCCAAGGCAGTTTCTTTATTAACCAATAAAAGCAACCCAAATACAGAAGGACCCTCCTACACCAGGAAGCCTAAAGCAAGGCAAGGTAGGTGGACGGTGGCTGGAGTGGTCCATGATACACCAACGGTTGTTAGCAACTGGCTGTCAAGGGCAGCAGAGCAACCAGGGTGTGTCAGATGTCAGTCTCTAATTTGGGCGAGATGGAACATCCAGAGTGGAATGGCTATAAATGGCATGTTCTAATTTAGCAGCACTAGAAATTCTTATGATCCTGCTTAGAGTTTTAATTTAAAGTTGGGTATGTTGGCCCCCTCATATAATCCTAGCACTCACGAGGTGAAGCCAGGAGGATCAGAAGTTCAAGTTCACTATACACTGAGTTCCAGGTTAGCCAGGGCTAGACACATGAGACCTTGTCTTTTTGTTTGTTCTGTTTTAGAAAACCCTTATTTTCAAACAGTAAAGGGTAAAACCCTCAGACAATTTAAATAGAAGTCCAACAGAGCCACTGTCAGCCCATGATGTCATCTTGTGTTCTTGGAGTCCTCTCTGTGAGGAAAAAGACTCTGGTACTTAATTCATACACACCCTTCTTATCTGCAATGTAATTTACAATTTCTTAGGGACACACTAACATCTCTGCATTTACATCAGGACTTTCAAACCCAAATTCATCTTCCAGGGCCATAATAATCTTCACTTGGTCCAAACTTTCTAAGCCCAGATCCTTCATAAAATAAAAATTCATTGACAGCTTTTATTGGCCAAACTTGTCATAGGCATATAGTTGTCATAGACAATCTTATCAAGACATATAGTTGGCCCTTGGTTCCCTCTAAGGTCAAAGGGAATGTGGTACTGTACTGGTAGTACAAGTGTGTGAGCCTTCCAACCACTGCGAGAGGGTCAAGAATGGCTACACAGTCCTGGGCCTCCTCCCGGTTCCCTCAGGGCAGAGTAGTGCCAAGGCCACTGTGGTAAGCTGCGGCAGAGTGGGACACAGATGCAAAGGGCAGGAGCTGCCACGGTTATGCCAATCTTGTCTTAAAAAAAACAGTCAGGTGGTGGTAGCACATGCCTTTTTATTCCAGCACTCAGGAGGCAGAGGCAGGCAGATCTCTCAGAGGCTAGTCTGGTCTACAGAGTGAATTTTAGGACAGTCAGGACTCTACAGAGAAACCTTGTTTTGAAAAAAACAAACAAACAAAAAGAATTGACCCTTGGGACAGGACAAGTCAGGCAGGCATCTGTAACCCCGTGGGCCCCACCTGCGGGATAATGTCCTTGGCACAGGTTTCCTTCAGATCGTGGTCTGTGCTGCAGCGTGGGGCCATTTTGAGGCCCGTGGGCCAGGCTGCCACCAGAGGCCATGTTAATATGGGAGGCTTGAGCTGCCACCTAAGACCTAAGGAGTCCAGGTCCCCACTGGCACTGTGAGCCACATCTGGATCCATGGCCCTGCTACAGCTGGGGTCTGTTTTGATGTCCATGGTCTGGGTTGCTGTTGGGGTCCAAGGAGAAGTCTATGGTCTGTATCCATCTGAAGCCACATGAATGTCTATAGGGGCCATGATGTCTATAGGGGCCATGGATGCCAGGGGCCATGGTGACTTCTGGCTGCCACCAAGGGCCATGTCTGGGTCCATGGTCCTACTGCAGCCAGAATCTGTGTTGAGGTCCATAGTCTGAGTTACCTCCAAAGGCTATGTGGATGTCTGTGGTCTGTGCTGCATCCTGAAGCCATGTAAATGTCTGTAGGTCAGGCTGCCACCTGGGTGGGGGCCGTATTGATGCAGGTAGCCTGTGCTGCCACCTGAGGTCATGCTGATGTTCATGATCCAGGCAGCCTGCTAGGGCCTTGTCTGGGTCTGTGGTCCTGCTACAGCAGGGGGCCATATTCGTGGTCTGTGCTGTTGCCAGAAACCAAGGGGAAGCCCATGATCCAAGTTCCTGCTAACTGCGAAGGGCAAGGAGGCTACTTTGGCTGTGATAGCAATGACTGCAGATGCACAGCTGAGAAAGAGGGACACGGGAGGCCTCTGTGACACCCCCTCTCCACACTCCAACCTGTACCCCTCTCCCCGGAAAAAAAATAACAGTCTAGACACAAAGCCACCATAGAAAACCTTTAAAAAATTGTGGTATAGATGCTGAAGAGTAGCTCTCCACAACTGATCGCTTCCGGCAGAGATGTGGGAGGGGAAGGACTCAGTTCTATTGAAGGGGCAGGTCCCTGAGAGTTTGTTCATGCTCCAGTGACTACACAGACAATACAAAGTGGGCTTTTATTTTTAATCTTTTACTTCTTTTGGGGGAGAGACTACTGGGGAGGAGGGTGGACATGAAAGGACTGGGAAGAGAGTGTGATGGGGTGCATGATGGGAAACTCCCAGAGAGTCAATAAAATGTTATATGGGAAAACAATTACAAAAAGAGAAGAATTGTTTCTCATTTAAGTGGTGAATTGAATATAGAATTGTTCAAAGATGAGAAAAAATTCTAACATAAGATGAAAGGGAAGTAACACACATGATATCATCTGAACCCCAGCTGTCAAACATTTATGTCTAATTATGAGCATATAATCAGCAGCATTAGAAATAACAGCAGCTCCCACATCACATCGCAAGCTCTTACTATGCATCTAGAAATTTGCACTGGAGCCTCTGCGAAGGCTGAGGTATTGGTAAGCATTTGTGGAGGATGAGATGACTTTCACAAGCTCCCTCACTAGGCAGCAGGCTAGAATGATGGACCCAAGTGGATCTGGCCCCGTGGCCTCCTCACTTGTAAACAGACATTTCCTACCCTGACTGCTCAGTCCCAAATAAGCACACAGAGGTTTATATGAATTATAAATGCTCAGCCAATAGCTCAGGTTTATTACTAACTAGCTCTTACATCTTAAGTTAACCTATATTCTTTATTTACGCTCTGCCACGTGGCGGTACCCTTATTAGCATGGCTCGCTCATCTCTGCTCCCTCTGATCTGGCTGGCAACTCCTCTGACTCCACCCTCCTTCCCAACATCCTCAGTTTGGCCTTCCTGCCTAACTTCCTGTCCAGCTACCAGCCTATCAGCTTTTCATTAACCAATGAGAGTAATACATATTCATAGTGTAGAAAAGGATTGTTCCACAGCACTCATTGCCTTAGAAGTTCCTCCAATAAACTGAGGTCAGAAGAGGTTCTCTGAAGTCATTCTGCCTGTCAGTCAGCGCTGGAAGCACTTCTGTGGAATCAGAATGTGACTGGCTGCCTCTCCAGATCTTTGAAACAAGGCTGATGTTTCTCCTTCATGCTACACTAACTACACACTCTAGAGAGCACCTTTCCAAACTGCTGTGATGGCTCATCTTAGTTTTCGACTGGGGAAGAACCAAGAATTGTCTCCATTAGACTGGTCTATGGGCAATCTGTAGGGCATTTCCTTGATTGCTAGTTGATACAGGAGAGCCCAGACCACCATGGGCAGTGACGTCTCTAGGCAGATGTCTAACTGAACCTGAGCTTAGAAGCAAGCCAATAAGCACTTTCTCTGTTTCCTGGCTCAAGTTCCTGCCTCGAATTCATGCATTAGCTTCCCTGGACAATAGTCTGTCACCTGTAAGCTCAAACAAAACTTTTCCTCCCTAAGTTGCTTTTGGTCATGGTGTTTAGCACACCAACAGAAAACAGACTCTAACACAGGGTAAGCTACCCGTTCCACGGTGTGCAGGGTTAGCTACCAATTAAAATCACCTGGAGTGTGCTACAGCCTAGGCAAAGCCTGGAAAACCGTGAGGGGAGGGGTCTGTTTTGCAAATACCTTCAAGGCCTCACGTTCCACCCTATTTTCTGAAACCTTAATGATATTCTCGGAGGTCCCAGGTGGGCCTTGGGACATTTTATTGCAGCAGCTTTCACCTCTGACTGCTCATCAGAATCAAGGAAGGGACCATTTAAAAAGTCTCCCTGCTGGGCCTGGTGGCCTATGCCTTTAATCACAGCCCTTGGGAGACAGCTAGGCTGATCTCTGTAAGTCTACATGGGAAGTTCCAGGATAGCCAGAGCTATCCACTGTGACCCTGTCTCAAGCAACAGAATGAAAAGCCTCATGCTGGCTGTAGCTTAGATTTATTATCTAAATTTATGTTGAGGCTTTAGAGTCAACGCCCAGCAGGAGGCAGCATGGCTGATGCTTGATCTACACCCCAGAACTCTTGCAATCTCTGAAATAAGGTACCACCGGTTCATAACCTTTCTGGGCAGGCGAACTCTGAAGTACAGCTAGTGGTGAGGACCCGGGTCAGCAGCTGACTTTGGCACTCAAAGCCCCTAGTCCTTGTGAGGGAGATCTATCCAGTGGTGGCAATTGTCACACTGGCCATGCACGCCTTCCTGTCTTAGGTTGGTTTCTGTTGCTGTAATCACCACAAGCAAATGCAACTTGGGGAGGAAAGAGCTTATTTTAGAAGGGCAGAGAGGGAACTCAAGGCTAGACTTCAGACGCAGGAACCAAAGCAGAAGCTACAGGAGGAACACTTTTTACTAGCTCACCCTCCACGGCTTTCTTCTAAGGCCCAGGACCACATGCCCAGCAAAGGCACTGCTCCCAGGCAGCTGGGCTCCACTGCCCCAGACTTGCCTGTTAGTGTTCTGATGGAAGCATTGTCTCAACTGAGGTTCCTCTCTGCAGATCTCAGTAGCATGGATCAGGCCGACAAACAACAACAACAACAACAAACAACCCGCATACAAGCAACAATGAACAACCAGCCTCCTCCTTTCCCTGCCTCTGCCACACCTACCTGGTGCTGACAACCACAGCCCTTCCCCCTTGGCTCACCATGTCTCCCAAACCCCTCTGCCTCTGCCCTCCACTGAAGAGAGTGGCTTGCTGCACAGCTCTGCCCTCATTCCCTCCCAGGCAGTCTCACCAATGAGTGACTCAGCCCACAGGCACTCTCCTACCACTTTCTTTCTTTGCTGGTTTTTTTTTTTTTTTTTTTGAGTTTTTGTTTTTCAAGACAGGGTTTCTTTGTGTAGCCCTGGCTATCCTCGAACTCGCTCTGTAGACCAGGCTGGCCTCAAATTCAGAGATCCAGCCACCTCTGCCTCTGTTTCCTGAGTGCTTCTCCTACCACTTTCAATGCCAACACCAAAGCCACCATCTCTACTTCCTTTCCTCCCTTGTAAACATTCAACACTGTCACTGCCACCATCAGGGACAATCTGGGGATAATGCTGTCTAGTCACATCAAATGCAGGCACAGCGCTGCAGATTGCGGAATCGCAGTGTGACTGTCACTAACCTGGAGTGGCAGGACTGCTGCTTTCAAGAACCGCATGCAGCTGTCTGCCCTGGAGGGCAGAAGGAAGGGTCTGGACTTTGTGCCACCTTCCGAGAGCATGCTACAACTCAGGATACAAGACCCAGGTCAGTCTGCTTGCCCCAAGCCCCACAGCACAATGTCTGGCTAAAATCGAAGAGCTTTTGTTTTTGATTTTTTTTAATTACCTTTTTATCTTTTATTTTTATGTGTATGTGGTCGTGTGAGCAGTGTATGTGCCCCACATGCTTGCAGGATCCTGCTGAGCAGAAGAGGGCATCGGGTCCCCTGGAGCTGAGGTCACAAGTGGTTGTGAGCAGCCTTGTAGGTGCTGGGACTTGAACCTGAGTCCTCTGGAAGGGCAAACAATGCTCTTAACTGCAGAGCCGTCTCTCCAGACCGTTGCTCTGTTTTTATAATTTTTATTTTACTTGTATTTGTGTGTCTCTGTGAATATGTCAATATACATCACTGTGCCCATGAGGACAGAAGAAGGTATCAGATCCCCTGGAGCTGAAGTTACAGGCAGTTATGAGCAGCCCAACATGAATGCTGGGAACCAAACTTGGGTCCTCTGGAAGAGTAGTAAGTACTCTTAACGACTAAGCCATTATTCCAGCCCCCTCTGTTTCGTCTTTTAATTTTTGTGAGTATTTATCTGTTTTTTATTTTGTGAGTTTTGTTTTTTTGGTAACAGGATCTCAGCTAAGTAGTCCAGGATGGCGTCAAACATTCGGAGATCTGGCCTCTGTCTCCCTGATGCTGTAGTTTGTACCACCATGCTTGGCTTTAAAGAAAAAAATCTCCATAGTTCAAAAGAATGAAAGCCTTTGTACAACTGTGAATGATGCAAACACAATTCCATGGGACAAAGCTGAAAAAGTGAAGAGTGGAAACAAAATGCTTTGTGTTCAGCAGATTCACATGCCAAAGCCATGAGATTCCATGGGAAGAGACTCTCTCAGAGGGCAAATCAAGGGTCATTAAAGCTTCCAAAACACTAATGAATGACTGGAAAATCCCCCCCCACACACATCCTTCCCCTGTCAATGACTCTCCTTATCACACACAGAACACCATCAATGAAAAGCTCAGAGCACTAAGAAAACAGGCCTCCTCCACAAAGCACTTCCTGTAGTAACTGTCCATTACTTTGTTTTTTTGTCTGTGTTATTTTACAATGGTCCTAAAAAATAATCAAAGAAAAAGGCATAATGAATTCAGTATCTGATACAAATCAGTAGCTAAAATAAAGCCATAATATACTCCCATAATTTTTAGGAGAATGATCAAGATTATTGATTTTTAAAATAAACTCCCCGTTAACATTCTAAGTTAAGTTCAATCCTGTTTCCAGTAATTGGCTCGAGAAAGAATTTAAGAAAAATATTTAAAAGTTAATTAAAAAACAGTGTAGGCATTCCTGTCAGTCAGCTGTGACCTCTGCTCCACCGCGCATTTAAATGTATTGTCACCTTGACCTGTAACACAGCAGTGTAAAAATATTTTGGTCAATATAAATCAAACATACACTAATTTATTCAGCAGATTTCCTACCGTCTGAATCAACATCAGAAATCTAACCCATGTTTGTTGTTTGTTATTGACAGGAAGAAGCATATTGAAATGATAAGCACTCCTGAACATCATTTGGAAGTTAAATTGTTCCCTGCGGACAGCTTCCATAAATGGTTGCATTTAAAGGTCATTTGCCACCAGACTATGAACAACTGTTGCATTTATTAGCACAGGCTCAATAGTGCAGGAGCTGCAGTCATCAGTTTTTACTGACAATGAGATCTAATTGTTCAGTGTTACGAAATAAGGAAAATAGCTGGGACCGGTGGCACACACCTTTAATCCCAGCACCCCGGAGGCAGGTGGATCTCTGAGTTTGAGGTCAGCCTAGACTACAAAGTGAGTTCCAGGAAAGCCAGGGCTACACAGAGAAATCCTGTCTTGAAAAAAAGAAAAGAAAAAGAAGAGAGAGAGAGAGAGAGAATAGACTTTTCTGTAACTTTTTATTCCTTGCACTATGACCACATTTTAGAAATTCAGATGCAAAGCTGGGTATGGTGATACACGCCTACAGTCCGAGCACTCAGTAGGCTGAGGTAGGAGGATTGTGCATTGGAGGTCAGACTGAGCTGTGTAGAAACATCCAGGCTAGAAGATGCGGGGTATGGCACACTTGGTAGAGTGTTTATGAAGCATGAGTGAAGTCTTAGGCTTGCTCTCCAACACCACAAAAACTAGTCATGGTGGGGTACTCCTGGGAAGGCAGGGTAGACAGAAGGTGGAGTAAACAGAAGGCCTTGGCTATTGTTCAGTTGGGGTCTTGGGCTCACCCCTGCATGTTCCAGATAGTCCCCTCTCTCTCCTTCCCTCTCCCTCTCTTTCTCTCCCTGAAAGGCCCCTTTTCTGTTCACATGCTAACAGCTCTCTTCCTGCCCCCACACCTGCAGACCCAACTACTCCCAAGCTCACCCCACTCTCTGGGTGGGGGGACCAGGTACTCCTCAAACAGTGACCTCCTAAGTTTCTAGAGTCCCAGTGAACAGGACCCCACACTGTTATCTTCATTATTCCTTCAGTTGTCAAGCTCCTAGGACATTAATCCTGGAACCATCTCTCAAGGCTCAAGAGGGCACCTACCCAGGACAGGTAGTCTGCCGGGCAACTGGGACCCTCCGCCCTCCGGTCTTCCAGAATGATCCAATGAAGGGCCAGTGGACAATTCTACCTGCTCTTGCAACTTGTTCATTCACCTTTGTCTCTTTTCTCTTCTGGGCTATATTTTTCCTCAGAATGTTCATGCCTTTTAACCCAAAGCCACAGCCTTTGCTATGACACTAATCTGTTCCAGCTGTTTTACAGACACCAGCATGTTCCTGGGAAAGGGTTACTACATCAACAAGTCTCCCCTTGCCTTCTCCTCTTCCTCCAGAAACAGATTCATGAGGTCTCCAGAATGGCAGTCAACCAAATACCTCCCCTGAGCATGAACCCACTGACTTCTAACTTCTGATTCTCCTGCCCCACATAGTCCAATGCCAACAGGAAGTAGCCAGATTTAGGCACCCATATACCCAAACAGATTGGGATGCTCAGTTGAGGCCTCTGGCTCATGCCTACATAGTCCAAATAGCCAGACCCATGTTCGTTCTCTCTCTCTTTCTGGTGTGTGTGTGTTTCAAATCCTAGCTCAAAGAGTCTCCCACATTCTTGGCTGCTACTGTAGCTTCCTCCCCTAAAAGTTGTCAACCACCCAAGTCCCTGCCAAAACATTAAGTTTTTGACCATACTTGGGAATCCAGCTTGTGGTGGGCATATTATCACCCCTCGCCTATGTAATGGTCTGTCCTGTCCCTTTAAGAGACAAGCCCTGCCCACTAGCTTTCCTGTCCACTGAGTCAAGCAGAGCTTCCTTCTGCTTCCAGCCTGAGCTCCTTCCTTTCTGTCTCTCTCCAGAAGAGGTAGCTTCTCTTCTCCTCTCTCTGATTCTTTCTCTTCTCTCTCTCTGCCTCTCTTTCCTCATCCCCCTTCTCCCTCCCTCTCCCCTTCCCTTCCATAGCCCACTAAATAAATACCCACCTTCTCTGCATGGCAAGCCTATCCATCTCTGTCTCCCACCCACTGCAGCTCCTCGTGGGACCCCCTGCCCCTTGTGGCCCAATGCCTGCTGCCACCACTCGGGGTCCTGCAGCATTTTATTTTTACCATTATAGCCTACAACCCATAAAATCTCCCTGCTTTTGTTTATGGGTGTCATATTCCTGGCCCCAGTCTCAGGGACTGGAGGATCTTCTGGGGAGTTGCTCTCCTGTAAACCTATTATTTTAATTCGGCTTGATCTGGCTTACTGAATCAGCAGAGAAACTTATGGGGGGGGGGAACCTATTAGCTATAAATCCAGCTGAAGGCCAGACTGAGCTATATAAGATCCTGCATCAGAAAGAAAGGAAGGGAGGGAGAAAGGAAAAGAGGGAGGGAGGAAGAGAAAATTTGAGGGAGGGAAAACTTCCAGGCTAGTCCCCCCCCATACACACACACACATACAGGGACACAGCTTTTTATTGGTAATCAAGGGGCCATGGAAAAGGAAAGGAACCCTCATTACAGAGTCTAGCTGAAGGCCTTCATCAGCAAAGAGTCACAGTACAATTACCATTTGCTAAGGATACCTACATAAAACATGTACTTCTTTTTTGTTGTTTTTTGTTTGTTTGTTTGTTTTGTTTTGATTTCCAAGACAGGGTTTCTCTGTAATTTTTCAGCCTGTCCTGGCATTAGCTCTTGTAGACCAGGCTGGCCTTGAACTCACAGATCCTCCTGCCTCTGTCTCCCGAGTGCTAGGATTAAAGGCGTGCACCACCACTGCCCGGCAAAACATGTACTTCTATATGCACTTCAAATAAGAATGTTAAAATAGCAAAGGACCACTCTGAAAGCCTGCGCTTTCCAGTCTTGAGTGTGGCCTTTGTCCTTTCCAAGATATAAACCTGGCATTTTGGGGTAGCTCATAAACCAGATTATAAACTTTTATTTACAGCAAAAACAAAACCTAACTTCCTCTCCAACCCTCATTACTTTTTTGTTTTGTTTTGGATGCTCTAGAGGACCTTTTATTAGTTTGAGAGGTGAACAATAGGGTAGGCATTTTCAATCCTGGCAGCTATCAGGAGAGAGGAAGAAAAAACAAAGTCACACCTTCGCCTTAGGGCCGGCAATGCAGGTCTGTAAGCAGCTTATAATGTGTGGGGCTGCCCAGGGCGGCAGAGGAACCATATTAGGATTTAATTAATATCTAAAGAAATAGAAAAAGGCAAAGAAAAGTTACTCGTTTTGTATTAGAACTCAGAGAAAACAGGTAGGGTTAGCCGTGGAGATCTGTAGTCGAAAGCCAATGTGCAATCCTATGTGCATCAAAAACTACCGTGTGATCTCTCTCATCTGGGCTCCTCAGCAGTCCTTTGAGATGGAACTTTAGAATTCACCAAAATTATATGTATTCTAAAGACACTTAATTGTGACTCTCTCTCTTGAGAAGCCCATAGCCCCACTTGGGTGTGTCCTGCCTGTGCCTAAGCCTGCTTATTAACCCTCTGATGAAAACTCTCAGAAGCTCTATTCCCTTTTTTTGGTTTGGTTTCTCGAGAAAGGGTTTATCGGTGTAGCTCTGGCTGTCCTAGAACTCGATTTGTAGACAGGCTGGCCTCGAACTCACAGAGATCCGCCTGCCTCTACCTACATACAGAGTGCTGGGATTAAAGGTGTACACCACCACTGCCGGGCTCATAAACTATTCTTTTTCTTTTTTAATTAATTAATTTTTTTAATGTTTCTTTTTTTTTCTCTGATAATTTTTTATTACCTTATATCCACTTCCTTCCCTTCTCCCACTCCCCCACTCGCCCTCATCCCCTCCCCCTCCAATCCTAAAAGAGGGCAGGGTACCCTGCCCTGTGGGAAGTCCAAGGCCCTCCCCCCTCCATCCAGTCTTAGGAAGTTATACATTTGTTCAACCATGTTCATAGCAGCACTATTTGTAATAGCCAGAACCTGAAAACAACCTAGATACCCCTCAATGGAAGAATGGATAAAGAAAGTGTGGCACATCTACACATTAGAGTACTATTCAGCAATAAAAAACAATGACATCTTGAATTTTGCATGCAAATGGATGGAAATAGAAAATACTATCCTGAGTGAGATAACCCAGACCCAAAAATATGAATATGGTATGTATTCACTCATTAGTGGATTCTAGCCCTAAACAAAGGACATTGAGCCTATAGTTCACGATGCTAGAAAAGCTAAGTAATAAGGTGAACCCAAAGAAAAACATATATAGATCCTCTTGGAAACTGGAAGCAGACAAGATCACCAGGCAAAAGTTGGGAGCATGGAGGTGGGGGTGGGGTGAGGGGGAGGGGAGAGGGGGAGAAAGAAGGGAGAAGGGGAGGGTTGGGGAGAGCTTGGGGGAATGGGATGGTTAAGATGGAGGAAAGACAGATATGGGAGCAGGGAAGAAGATATCTTAATTAAGGGAGACATTGTGGAGTTGGCAAGAGGCTTGACTCTAGAGGGGCTCCCAGATATCCACAGGGATGTCCCCAGCTAGGACCCTGGGCAGTGGAGGAGAAGGTGCCTGAACTGGCCTTATCCCGTAGTCAGACTGATGACTATCTTGAATATCACCATTGAACCTTCGTCCGGTGACAGATGGAGATTGAGACTGAGACCCACATCAGAGCACTGGAATGAGCTCCCAAGGTCCAGCTGAAGAGCAGAAGGAGGGAGAAGATGAGCAAGGAAGTCAGGACGAGGGGTTGGTTGGTCCACCCACTGAGACAGTGTGCCTGAACTAATGGGAGCTCACCAAAGCCAGCTGGGCTGGGACTGAACGAGCATGGGATCAAACTGGACCCTCTCAATGTGGCTGACAATTGGGGCAGACTGAGAAGCCAATGATAATGGCACTGGGATTTGTCTCTACTGCATGCACTAGCTTTTTGGGATCCTAGTCTATTTGGATGCACACCTTCATTAACTGTATTCTTAATGAAGCCTTTGAAAAGAACACTGTAGGCCACTGAGAACAGCAGCAGAGCGGTGTCACTGGTCCACATCATAAAATAAAGTTTGGGCCCCCAAGATGGCTCCGCAGTAAAGGTGTTTGCCACCAACTCTGACAACCCGAGATTGATGGCCAGGACATACACAGTAAACATGAGGAGCCGACTCTTACAAGTTGTCTTCTGACCTCCACACAAAGGTTGCTGCATGTGCACTCCCTTCCTCAATAACTAAGTGTAACTAAGAAAACAAAATATACAATTATATAAAGACAACTGAACCCCAATTTAGGCAAGATCACTAATGGCCCAGATTTTTCATAAGTGACAGTCTGCGTGGGGTAAATCACGGGCAGCTGAGATGCTTGCTGAAGGCAGAAGCATAGAGAACAGCGATTATACTCACAAGACCAGTTACAGACATAGGGAGATGGCAACCGTCAAGACAACCTCCCGCCATTTTTGTTCCGAAGGTCTGTTAGACATATGTTAAACACATATCTTAACTTCTTCTTTAATTTCCTCACTATGTAAAATAAAAATATACCGATTGTCTATCATGGAAAATTAAGAATTGTTAATTTTCTGCAAGATAGAGTAGGAGGAAGGGTAGACGTCAGCGGAAGCCTCCTGCTCTGGGAAAGAGGTCCCTGCATTTCTGGTTGAACACAGGACAACTGTATCAGATCAGGCCGACTGATGACCTAGTCACTATCTTTATTGGGGGAAATTAACTATAGCTGAAGGATTTCTGCATGAGTGCCCAGTTGACAAAAGGTGGACTTAGAAGCAGCTATGAATCAGCACCAATGAGCCAACAAAGTGCCCGTGTATTTAGCCAAACATTTCAAATCAAGCATGTCCCAAAGTGAGCAAGGAAGGTGGTGAGCACGAGCCAATGCATGGCTTCCAGTGTTTGTGAATCACCACCATCATGCTTCGATTTGCTCAGCCTAAAAAAAAAAAAAAAGAATTGGTTTCTCACGTCTCTCACCTCTCTCCAACCTGCCAGCAGATCTTTAGTTTCAACCTCAAATTTTATCTAGAATCCCATTACCTGCCGCCATTTTACTTCAGAACTCTCCTAAGCCAGAGTCACCTCTCAAGGAGACTAACATCGCTCCTTAAACTGGGCGGTGGTGGCGCATGCCTTTAATCCCAGCACTCAGGAGGTAGAGGTAGGCAGATCTCTGTGAGTTCGAGACCAGCCTGGGCTACAAGAGCAAGTTCCAGGACAGGTTCCAAAGCTACAGAGAAACCCTGTCTAGAAAAACCAAAAAAAAAAAAAAAAAAAAAAGAGTACTCCTTAAGTTAACTGAGCACACTGCCTACAGCACCCGCCTCTCCAGCCACAGTAAAATGAGAAGGATACTCTGAAACATAATTCGTAAATCAGGTGTGCAGCTGACACTGCTGTCATCCCAGTTCTCAGAGGGCTGAAGCAAGAGGATCACTATGAGTTTGAAGTCAGTCCAGGCTATATAACAAGATCTTATCACAATAAGCAAATAGTCACACAGCCATCTTGTAGGCTCAAGCCTACAATAACAGGAATCCCATTAGTAAGGGAAAGGATGGGGTGAAAAAGAGGCTTAGAGTCCCTAGAACAACCTCTAGATCCCTGGGCTCTGTGAGAACGAGGGGAGGCGTGTGTGAGACAACTATAAACTGCAAAGCTGACTAAGTTACTTCTCCAATAAACATCAGAAAGAGACATTAGTATATTTCAAATACCACCCCCCCAAAAGAAAAAGGTAATGAGAGAGGGGACATTCCAACACCCAATCATTTTCGCAGAAATAATGGGGGATCTAAGAGAGCTTTTCGGCTTTCTGGAACAGCATTCATCCCTTCTGAAGTTTTCCTGTAAGTATAAAAATAAATGAAAGACACTTAAGGAAATGTTCAACATCCTTAGTCATCAGAGAAATGCAAATCAAAACAACTCTGAGATTCCATCTTATACCTGTAAGAATGGCCAACATCAAAAACACTGATGACAACTATGCTGGAGAGGTTGTGGGGAAAGGGAACACTTCTGCATTGCTGGTGGGAGTGCAAGCTGGTACAACCCCTATGGATGTCAGTGTGGCAATTTCTCAGAAAATTAGGAAACAACCTTCCTCAAGACCCAATAATACCACTTTTAGGTATATATCCAAAGGCTGCTCAATTGTCCCACAAGGACATGGGCTCAACTATGTTCATAGCAACTTTGTTTGTCATAGCCAGAACCTGGAAACAACCTAAATGCCCCTCGATCGAAGAATGGATAAAAAAAAATGTGGTACATTTACACAATGGAGTACTACACAGCAGAAAAAAATAACAACAGCTTGAATTTTGCAGGAAAATGGATGGAACTAGAAAACATTATTTTGAGTGAGGTAGCCCAGACACAGAAAGACAATTATCACATGTACTCACTCATAGATGGTTTATAAATATAAAGCAAAGAAAGCCAGCCTACAAACCACAATCCCAGAGATCTTAGACAACAATACGGACACTAAGAGAGACTTACATAGATATAATCTACATGGGAAGTAGAAAGTAGAAAAAGACAAGATCTCCTGAGTAAATTGGGAGCATGGGGACCTTGGGGGAGGGTTGAAGGGGGGAGGGGAGAGGCAGGGAGGGGAGTAGAGAAAAATGTGGAGCTCAATAAATATCATGGAGAAAAAAATAAATAATAATAATAAAAATAAAATATCCATTTATAGCAAAAAAAGAAAAAGAAAGAAAGAAAGAAAGAAAGAAAGAAAGAAAGAAAGAAAGAAAGAAAGAAAACTAGTAAAACCCTTCCCAGAGTTTTCTTAAATGGCATTCTTGTACCAGATTGGGAATGCAGAGAAGTGGCAAAAAGATGGTGCCAGAATCAAATCAAAATGAACTTTCAGTAACCATGAGACGACTCTTCTGTGAGAGAATATCAGCTTCTAAAACCTGGCTCCCAGGAGCTGGAGAGATGGCTCAGAGGTTAAGAGCACTGGCTGCTCTTCCAGAGGTCCTGAGTTCAATTCCCAGCAACCTCATGGTGGCTCACAGCCATCTGTAATGAGAACTGGTGCCTTCTTCTGGCATGCAAGCATACATGAAAGGAATGTTGTATACATAATAAATAAATAAATCTTAAAAAAAAGAAAGAAATGCTTGGAAAATATAGTGATTTTCTCAAAGTTCTCTATATTTAGAGGTTTATTAGCTCATAGCTGATGGATGACTAATACTCATGACTTATCTAAAACAACAAACACCCCAAAAGAACAAAATCCCAGGTGACCCTTAGGGCTAGAAGAATACATTTACCTGCTTAGTATTTTAATGAGACTCCCCTCAGTTCTGAAGTCTCTGTACAAGTTACCTCAAAAAGCTGAAGTGTGTGAGCATGCCAGCCACACCTGTAGACACAAGAGGCACCTCCCCACCCCAGCAATCCTTTAGGACTTGGATACCTGGGACTCTTGGGCACTCCATAGGATTTTGGCATGGCGCTTCTACGGTAAGCCTTTAGACTGCCCAGCCCTGTACGGTCTGATTTGTATTTTCTCTTTTCTCTGGGGAAGCTCAGTGAGAGCTACATTCAGATACAGACCCCTTCTTGGTGGGAATCCTGCTTTGGAAATAACATTCTTCCCACTAGTCCAATTTGTCGATAAATAGTCTAGGTACAAGACAAAATACCCACCTCTGCTGCTAGCCCAAACTCTAAAAGAGGCATCTCTCACGAGGACATTTTATTTCCATTTGCCTTCTTTATGGATCTGCAGCCCGCATATAAATCTGTGAAGCTGACATTCTTTTCAGTTTGAGCAGCTAGTGAAGAAGGAACTGCTTCTCTGTCAATGGGATGTTGTGATTCCCTGTGACTCATTAATATGAGTATAAGAAAGCCCTAGGAAAGGCTGTGGGGACAGCTCAGGGGTGGAGCACTTGTGTAGCAAGCCTGAAGCCCTCTGCTCAATCTAGCATTTCCACAATCTTTTCGTTTTTTCTTAAGGAATGTGGTGGTTCATTCCTGTCATGTCAGCACTCAGGAAGCTGAGACAGGAGGGCAAGCCAGCCTGGGCTACACAGTGAGTCAAGGCCTGCCGGGGCTACACTGTAAGAATATGTCTCAAAAATAAACCAGTGTTGGGTGGTGGTGGTGCACACCTTTAATCCCAGCACTCAACAGGCAGAGACAGGTGGATCTCTGTGGGTTGAAGGCCAAGCTGGCCTACAGATACAGTTCCAGGGAGCTAAGGCTGTTACACAGAGAAACCCTGTCTTGAAAAGCAAACAACCAAAAAATAAATTATGAACACTGAAAACTACATTAAAACACAACTGCATATGTTACTAGACTGGCCTTACAAAAAGTGGGGGGTGGGGGTCTTATGTAGCCCAGGCTGGCATCAAGTTCACTATACAGCCTAGGATCGCTTTAGCATTCTGATTCTCACTAACACCACCTTCCGGGTGCTGGAACTACAGGTGTGTCATCATGTCCAGCTTCACCCATCAGATTGGTAGAATTCCAAGAGCAACAGCAGCGACACCATCACTGGCAAGCCGGTGAGGATGCAGCATTCATACACTGCGACAGGACTGCAAAGTCAGGACAGGCTTTGCTGGAACCCCAGTGTCCACCAAAATGACACACACATCTGCTTTTCACCCAGTAATCTACTATGTGGAATCTATAGACATACTAACAAGAATTTCAAAAGGCGCACTTGGGAGGCAGAGGCAGGCAAACCTCTGAGTTTGAGGCCAACCTGGTCTACAGAAGCTAGTTCCAGGAGAGCTAGGACTGTTACACAGAGAAACCCTATCTTGAAAAACCAAAACCAAAAGAAAGAAGAAAAAAAAGAATTTCAAAAGGCCTGCGTTATCACACACCTGTAAGTCCTACACTTTTGGAGGCAGAGACAGAGGAACAGGAGAGGCCTGCCTGGGCTACATGACAGCATATTTCAAAACAGAATGGAATAGAAATGCCTTTCACGAGCCAGGCAATGGTAGCGCACACCTTTAATCCCAGCCCTCAGGAGGCAGAGGCAGGTGGATCTCTGTGAGTTCAAGGCCAGCCTGGTCTATAAGAGCTAGTTCCAGGACAGGCTCCAAAGCTACAGAGAAACTCTGTCTCAAAACAAAAAAAAAAAAAAAAAACAAAAAAAAAAAGAAGGAAAGAAAGAAATGTCTTTCACAAGTTTTTTGATGGCAGTCTGCCAACAGAAAGCAATATAACTATAGCAAAGATCAGGGCATTCTTATAGACACTACCTTGTAAGTATCTCAAGGAACTGCAGTGAAGTGGAGGAAAAGGCAAGGCTGGGGGTAACAGAATAACTCATTAGGTAAAGGCACTTGCCTTCTAAGCCTGGTGACCTGAGTTCCATTACTGGAACTCACTTAAAGGTGGAGGGAGAGAACAGACACGCATGCCATAACATGTATGCTATCCCCACCCCTACCAGGCACATACACACAATAATTTTTAAAGGCAAGACAGAAGAGAGTTCTCTGCATGTACAACCGCTTACCTAAGAAAAGGAATGGAGACACAGTAGATTGCTACTTTTTTAGCATATGTCCAGAATAGAAGAAGAAACCACAACCTCATCATAAAATAAACACATTTACTTTTCCATCTATTTTTTTTAAGAGTCCATATATTTGCAGTTAAATCCTTCTATTCTCCAAGAAAACAGAATTTCCTACTATCAGAGGAGTGCTGGCAACAACCTTCATGTGTAATGTCTTTATTTTTAAGTGGGAATCAATGACAGAGGAAGGAAAGAGGATGAGGGCAGAAGCTGGATGCCCTGTGAATGACAGATAGCATTGTATGACACACAATGTATTACACACAAGGAAAAAACAAAATTTATGCACTTTTTGTTTGTTTAGCTGTGGTTTTTGATTTTTTTCAGACAGTCTGCCTGTATGGTTCAAGCTGGCCTAGAACTTCCTATGGAGCCAGGGTTGGCCTTCAACTCTTGGTATTCCTGTTTCTGCCCCCTCAAGGACTATGATTATATGCATTCACTACCAACCCAGGTGGGAATAAACCGGGCCTGGTGGGCAGGCCAATCATCCCAGCTAGGTAGGAGGCTAAGGCTGAAGAACTGAAAGAGAAAATACTGCTTTGGTAACTTAATGAAACTCAGCTCAAAGTGTAAGGAAGCTGGGGATGGAGAGATGGCTAAGTGTGTGCTGCTCTTCAGAGGACCTGAGTCTGGTTCCCAGCATCCATAATGGGTGACTCACAAGTGCCTATAACTCCAGCTCTAAGGATCTGATTCCTGATACCCTTACCCTCTTCATTTACATCACACACACACACACTAAAAAAAAAAAAAAATCTCCTTTTTAAAGAAAAAAATGTAAAAAGTCAGTTCAGGCTACACTTCAGTGATAAGAGTTTTTGTCTAGTTTGTGTGAGGTTCTAGGCTTAATTCCCAGTACTGCATATAAATAAAGGAATGTTTAAATTCGTAAGTGATCTATACATCAACAAAATAAAATGAGACGTAGTGTTTAGTTGGTATGAGCAAAGAAGTAATTATTCAAGATCTGTTGTTTGGTGCTGAAGACGTAGCTCTGCTGGTAGGGTGCTTGCCTAGCACACATAGAGCCATAGGTTTAATCCCTAGTGCCAAATAAATCCGGGATCTCACCATTCGGGTGTTCATCTTCATAGCAAGTTCCAGGCCAGCCTGCAGAGAGAACCGGTCTGGAAAATCCTGAGGTAGTGTTCTAGTTTGATTTCTGTCGTTACGAGAAAACACTCTGATCAAAAGCAACTTGGGATTGGAAAGTTTTACCTTGTGTTACATTTCAAGGTCACACAGTCCATCGCTGAGGGAACCAGCAAAAACCTTAACAAGATCTTGAAGCAAAAGCCATGGAGCGACACTGCTAGCTGGCTTGCTCGCTGTCTCATACTTGCCCAGCTTTCTTTTTACTTTTAAGATTTACTTTATTATTTTTAGGGGACTAGACAGATATCTGAAACGATCAACAGTGGTTGAGTGTTTTCTGCACTTCCAAAGGACTAGAGTTTGCTTTCCAGCACCCATGCTAGGCTGTAACTGGAGGGTTCTCTCCTGCCTGCCAGTTCCTGAATAACCACTCAGAGACTTAAAGTTACTTATAAATGTCTGGTCAATGGCTCGGGCTTATTACTAGCTAGTGCTTACTACTAGCTAGTGCTTACATTTAAATTAACCCATTTCTCTTAATCTAGGTATTGCCACGTGGTTGTGGCCTCATTTTCTACATGTCTTGCTTCCTTGGCAGCTGGCTGGCATCTCCCAGACTCCACCCTTCTTCACCTGTCTCTCTGCTTGGATTTCCTGCCTGGCTCTATGCTGCCTTGCCATAGGCCAAAATAGCTTTATTTATCAACCAATAAGAACAACACATATTCACAGCGTACAGGATCCCACAGCATTAGGCAACTTATAATAGCCTGCAGCTCCAGGAGATCCAACACCATCTAGCCTCCATGGACACTTCACACACACACACACACACACACACACACACACACACACACCCAAATAATACAAAATAAAAATAAAAGATTTTATTCTGTGTCTGTCTGTCTCTCTCTCTCATGTGAGTGTGTGTGTGTGTTTATAGGCAGTTGTGTACCACCTGACGTGATGCTGGGAATCAGACTCTGTAGGTGTTTACCGGCAATTGTGTGCCATTTGATGTGGTATGGGGAACTGGACCCCAGTGCTCTGCAGGAGTGACAGATGCCCGTAACTGCTGAGCCATCTCCCCAGCCCGGCCAGCGTTCTCACAGCCCAGTATGAGCCATCCTGTATCCAGACAATCCCTTATAGATGAGCCATCCTGTATCCAGACAATCCCTTATAGATGAGCCATCCTGTATCCAGACAATCCCTTATAGATGAGCCATCCTGTATTCAGACAATCCCTTATAGATGAGCCATCCTGTATCCAGACAATCCCTTATAGATGCATTCACCAGCCAAGCTGACAAAGACAACTGCTCAGTTGAGACTCTTCTTTAAGGGGACTCTAGGCTACAAGAGATTTATAGTTAACGATAACTAGGTCAGATACTATACAAAATTAGAGCATATCGTTGTGGTTCATATTACTAATTCCATGGAGTTCCTGAGCACTTGCCTAGGTAGAGTGAACCTGGAGTGGGGCTAGTTTCTAGAACTCAGAAGGAACCAGCCTTGAAGAACTCACTCAAGTGTTTGTCTTCATCAGTAATAGAAAACCTCAGCTGTTCAAGCTGCCACACCTTAAAAGTACTTGCTAAAACACTTGTAAGGTTAAAAAATAAGCCAAGCGGTGGTGGCGCACGCCTTTAATCCCAGCGCTCGGGAGGCAGAGGCAGGCAGATCTCTGTGAGTTCGAGGTCAGCCTGGCCTACAGGAGCTAGTCAGGACAGGCTCCAAAGCCACAAAGAAACCCTGTCTCGAAAAACCAAAAAAAAAAAAAAGATTAAAAAATATTTCTAGCACTTGTATCCCCAAATTTCTAAATAATTTATTTACAAAACTCAATCCTCTTGTACTAACTTTTAAAGTTGTTTAGCTATTATTTGTGTTCGAGGGCCTCATGCTTACTAAAATGTTGATTATTTGCTTGTTTTGCGATTCAAGGGATCAAACCCAAGGCCAGTGTTTTACTGCTGAGCTACACCCTATTTAGCAATTTAGCAATCATTGTAAGTTTGCTGATGTTCAAGAAGAACTTTTAAACGGCATTTTATCTTCAAGGGTAGGGATCACAGCTGACACACGCCTGAGTTCATCGTTTCATAAATATTTAACGTATGCTTCTACTACTCTCAGCGTGAATAGGCCCTGTGCCAGCGCCGCACTGTTAACAAAGGCCTCGTTCATCTCATGGGCAGAGGATGGATGACCGAGACTTCAGAGGGCATTGTGGTCTCAGTGTGTCCTCCTGTACTTCTCCCACGGCATGCCTAAGGGTTGGGTGACAGGGAAAGACTGGCTCTTCTCCCAGCCCCAGAGATTCCCCACTTTTCTCTTCAACTAGCTCACCTATCCTTCTTGTTTCCTAAGGGTTCGGGGAACCCTGGCCTCCACCAGTCACACACAGGGCTCCCTTATCAGCAGGCTGACAGGGAACTATTAATGAGACCTGAAAGGCCATTTATTAGCTCAGGGCTTCGGAGTCAAACATCCCTTTATTATAAGGAAGTTATGCTCTCTGCCTTTGGATGTGGTATACAAAGTCTACAATTTTTGTCAGTAGGTACAAAGTACTGAGTAAAAGGTAAGGCCAGGCTCCCGCACTCAACCTCAGCCTCATTCTCAAACTGTGCATTAAATGGCAGTGACAATAAGGTAGAAACCACAGTTAATTCAAAGGTAAATCCTCTGGAGACAAGGTATAAGTTATGTAGTCCAGGATGGACGCGAACTGATTGTGTACCTGAGCGTGACTTTGAACTCCTGATCCTCTAGCCTCTACCTTCTGAGTACTGGGCAAAAGGAGCTGAAGACTAAACCCAGCCCATGTGCACACCAGACAAACACGCTACCGAGTTACATCCCTACTCTGCAGTTTTTAGTTTCTACAGTCTAGATCTTTCTCTCTTTACATTAAACCACAAACTCATAGGAAAAAGATCCAGCACTTTGGGTGAACTCGGGTACCTTTCTCTTTGCTGCCCCCCCCCCTTTTCCAATCCTTTCCCTTCACCATTTCAAGTTGACTCCTTGAGAGCTTTATATGCTCAGTATGCACACTAATTCCTGACATAAAGAAAAAGCTGTTGGTATGCCACCAGTCAGCACTAGTCAGTAACCCAAGACACGCCTTCACGTCATAGTCTTGATAGCGAGAGCAAGACCCCTGCAGCTGAAAATCCCGAAGACCGCTGGGTGGTGGTGACAGCAGTGCACACCTTTAAACCGAGCACTCAGGAAGTAGAGGCAAGCGGCTCTTTGAGTATGAGGCTAGCATGGACTACAGAACAAGTTCTGGGACAGCAAGAGCTACGCAGAGAAATCATGTCTCGGGATGGGGGTGGGAGGAGGAAGGAAGGAAGGAAAGCAAAACCTTAAAGACCATGATCCCCAAAGGTTTCATCCCCAATGTTAAAATTCTGAAGGCAGAAAGTCCCAGACCGCAGACTGGAGCAAATGTTCTAGAAGATCTACAACAGGTGGTTTTCCACCCTCCTAGCGCTGCCACTCCTGATACAGTTCCTCATGTTGTAGGGATCCCCACCCATAAAATCATTTTCATTGTGACTTCATAACTGTAATTTTGCTACTGTTGGGAATCCTAATGTGTTTTCTGATAATCTCAGGTAACCCCAGTTTAAGGGTCATTTGACCCTGCAAAGGTTCGTGACCCACAGGTTGAGAACCACTGTTCTAGCTAGTAAGTCGGATTCCGGGAAATTATTGGTATTTTTTTAGTCATACGTAACGTGTCCCATCATGTCAAAGGAAGGAAATACTTAGACAACTGGGGGATAATATGTTGAATATTGTCTCTTAAGAGCCTTCTAGGCGGGGCTGGAGAGATGGCTCAGCAGTTAAGAGCACTGCCTGTTCTTCCAAAGGTCCTGAGTTCAATTCCCAGCAACCACATGGTGGCTCACAACCATCTGTAATGAGATCTGGTGCCCTCTTCTGGCCTTCAGGTATACATGCAGACAGAATACTGTACACATAATAAATAAATAAATCTTTAAAAAAAAAAAGAGGCTTCTAGGCTATTACCCAAAAATGAACTATGTCTATGAAATACGAACTGACCCCTCTCTGGCTTCTGTTCCTGGTTTGTTTTTGTTTTTCTAGGACAGGGTCTTGCTAGGCTGGTCTGGCACTCAAGTAAACATCCTGTTTCAGCCACCAGCCAGACCCATCTTGGCTACTGATCAACTCTGCCAAAAGACTTAGGTTGTCTGTCCTAACAGTTCAGATAATCTCAGTTAAAAAGATGGGTGTTGCTGGCTGAGGTGGCTCATGCATGCGAAAAATCCCAGCACCTGGGAGGCTGAAGAACAGCCTGAGGAGGTAAGAACAGCATGAGATTCAGGTCCAGACTATATGGTGAGTTCCAAGACAAACCAGGTAGGCTACACATGTGAAATCCTGTGTCAAAAACAAAACAAAACAAAACAAAAAGTTGGCCAGGTGTCTCAGCAGGTAACAGCACTGACAAGGCCTTACTGCCAAGCTCAATCTCAACAATTTGATTTGGATCTTCAGGAAGCATAAAGTGTAAGAACATAATCTGACTTCCATGTGCATGCCGAGACACACACACGCACACACACACGACATGCATGCACGCATGCGCAAAATGCTAAAAATGCAATCACAAACAAGCAAATAGGATTGGGACTAGAGTCCATGTTCAAAGCCTTAGGTTTTCAACCTTCCCATCCTGGCTATCTAAAAACCAACCAAACTCCTCAGCTCCATAGGTGTGTGTCTGAGTGTGTGTGTGTGTGTGTGTGTGTGTGTGTGTGTGTGTGTGTGTGTGTGTGTGTGTGTGTGTGTGTGCGCGCGCGCGCGCGCGTACGCGCGCATGTACAAACTACATATTTGTCTTCAAGTTTTATTCGTTTGTTGCTAGGGTCACACACAGAGCTTCAAGTACACCCAGCAAACATTCTGCCCCTGAATTACACTCCCGCCCTGTTAAGGGTCTCTCTAATGATTCCCCAAATCACTATACAAGCCTGTAACTCTAGCACTCAGGAAGTGGAGATTAAATATCTAGAATTCAAGATTACCCTTAGCTATATAGAATCTAATTAAAAGTCAGCTGGGCTAAATAAGACCCTGTCTCAAAAGATAAAAAAAAAAAAAAAAAAAAAAAAAAAAAAAAAAAAAAAAAAAAAAAAAAAAAAAAAA
>PVIU01000024.1:242800-296682 GCA_004026605.1 Ondatra zibethicus | reverse complement strand
TTGGGAGGCAGAGGCAGGCAGGCACCAACTACCAGCCAGGGCCAGGCCATCACCAGACACCAAACCTGCTAGCACCTCCTTCTTGGAGTTTTCACTTTCAAAAACTATAGAAGATTAATTTCCATTATTTATAAAGTAGCCAGTCTACCGGACCTCTAGTCAAAGCTGCCCAAAGGAACTGATAGAGGATTTCCAAATGCAAAGCTAATCATGTTACTTCCTTCCCCAAACAGCTCCCACCCTGGAACTCAAAGTTCAGGGCTCTTTACAGCCCTCACTCAGCCTCTGACTCCCAGCAATATCTTTGCACAATCCCTGCTACTGACTTGAAATTCCAGTCTCACCGACCCCACCTAATCCTCCTGGCTGTAGCTGCCTCAGGTCACAGCCTCTCTAACAGGTCTGAGCTTCAACCGCTGAGTCTGACCAAGTGACAGCCCTGTACCTGGACACAGACGCTGCTTCCAGCCCCAAGGAGTTCACTGCCCGCAAAGTCAGGAGCGTGAAGGCTCAGAAAGAAGAGAAGCAGAGAGAACCAGGACCCTGGGAAATAACACTTAAGTTTATCTGCTCTTTCCTTAAAACAGCCTGGCCTGCTTCCCTGGAGCTCACACTGACTGGGAGGTCTTTTCCTCCAGGTTATTTAGTTTGTGTATCTGGAGTCTGATTTCCCCAGTTTATTTAGTTAGTACTATCTGGAGTCTGAAATGCCAGTTCTCTGTGATTTTTGTCCTGTACTTCCTCTTCTTAAAATTCACACGCTAGCAAAACCCTAATCAGATTTCAAAGTCAGCATTCCTAAGCACCCTCCCCCACCCCAGGCACAGCAGAAGTGCCTCACACAAGGCTCCACCAGCCAGCCTGGAACCCAACACTTTCCCCGCCAGCTCCAAGCCTGCCCCCAGACTCAGAGAAGCCCCCCAAGGGCAGGAACAACACCCTCCAGCCTTTAATTCCACTCTCAACCTAAGACAGGGCCAAAGCAAACGTCTGCTTACTTACTTTCTATTTGAGACAGGGTCACAAATAGCCAGGTTGACTACCAACTCACAGTAGAGCCAAGGCTGTCCTTGAACTCTAGGTTCTCCGGCCTCCAAGCCCAAGTGCTAAGATTGCCCTTGTGCACCACTCTCCCTCTCAGCGGTGTTTTCTAAGAACCTAGTCCCACACTTGACCTCAGGGACTGCTGAACTCTCAGCCAAGAGGAAGAGAAACTGCCTCTGCTTCTACCTCCTTACCAGGGGATTGTTAGAATTTATAGGACTTTTTTTTAAATTAAATACATAATCACTATGAATTAAAGGTATGTTTTACACTCAAGAGTACACGCTTTTACCAGCTTCCTATTTTAGAAACTGGATCCGATTTTAAACTGTTCTTTCTTTCAGCTGAAACCCCACTCCCAGCTCTACTCCCAGAACAGAGAGCATCAGGCGCTTGGTTAATGTTTGCTGAATGAATCATGGCTGTGCAGCTATAATAGCTGTCTCTCAGAGAGAACAAGACATCGGCTGCCTCACAGACTTGAAGAGGAAAAGAAATTGCCTTAACAGCTTGGTCTGGCAACCTAACTAAGCTATGCTTTTTAAAAGTAAAAATTTAAAGAGTGCACAAACTATCACCGCAAGTGATATTCTCAAACTGCTAAATTTAACCCAAAATGACTCCCCAAATTGGTTTAATTAGCAACCTAGTGTCTGGCAAATGTGCATCATACACATGTTTTTTTGTTTTGTTTGTTTTGTTTTTTCGAGGCAAGGTTTCTCTGTAGCCTTAGAGCCTGTGCTGGAACTAGCTCTTTAGACCAGGCTGGCCTTGAACTCACAGAGATCCACCTGCCTCTGCCCCCCAAGTGCTGGGATTAAAGGCATACGCCACCACCACCCAGCTGCAACAGACACTTGTTTACAGAATAGCTAAGGACTCTCTAAGAACGTGTATATCACCCCACCCCACAAAAAGCAAAACAAAAACAAAAAACCAAACTTCAGGAGATAAGTAGGCAGGTGACTATCAACAGCAGCGTTGCTCACCTTGTTTTGTTTTATTTCCTTGAGATGCTTGAGGCTAAGCCCTCCAGTACCCTCAGCGAGCACTCTACAGGTAAGCTGGGAGCAGAGTTCTCTAAGTTACATCTACATGCCGGTTCTTGGATTGTCTAGAACTTCCTGGCTGTGGAGATGAAACGCTGCTGTTCAGAGCTAAAATTACCTTGGATTATCACGTTTCCTGAATAGTAGCTTTATCAGATACTTCTGTATTTGACTGAGCAGCCCTCTAACAAATGGGTAAACGCCTGGCCATGTATTCTCAGCAGACCACTACCTTCCTCTGGACCCTAAAGCTAAGAACACCATCGCATAGCATCGGGCGACCTATAGCACAGATTCTCCCACTGCTTAATTGAAGGAACTGAACAAACCTCGTTTTGAAAAAGAACTCCATTTTAGATAAGACCAAACCAGGATGAACTCAGCCCCAGTAAAAGTCAGAAACAATTCCAGGAAAAGCCACCCACTATGTCTGTACTGGTCAGAGTTACCCCACCAGGGTGCCCAAACAACATCTGCTTACATCTGCTACCTTCAGGTGTCCTTGCAGGCATCAGCTCAAACTGCTGTTGTGAAATTTCATGGTAGACAGGCAATTTCATGGTAGATACAGAAGCTCAAAATTTAGTAATTTTAAAGGCAGATGGGCCCATGTCCAACAAAAAGATTTAGGTCCAAGGGGACAAAGCCCTATTCATGGACAACCTGAAGAATGGTGGACTTAGGAACAGGATGGTAACCCACTCATTTCTGGTAATTCCAGAATACCCCTGTCCCCTATTGAGCCGAGATCTATTGGCAAAAATGAAAGCTCAGATACATTTCTCTGGAAATGGTTCCTAAAGTTTCCATTGGCATGGGACGAAATGGGGGTATGGGATTGGCAGCACATCGTCGTGCGCCCCCACCCCCATGTATGTAGAGATCAAATCGGGGGCAGACCCAGTCAAAGTCTGTAAGTATCCCATGCCCTTAGAGGCCAAGAAAGAAGGGCATCATCCCACATATCAGGTGATTATTAGACTTGGGAGTCCTCCGGCCTGAAACAAACCTTTGCTGCCAGTTAAGAAATCACACACCAATGACTATAGATCAGTCCAGGATCCGAGAGAGGTTAATAAAAGGGTGGCTGACAAACACCCCACAGTACCCAACCCATATACCCTGCTCAGCTCGTTGCCCCCAATCGGCAATGGTATACTGTCCTGGAGCTAAAGGATGCCTTTTACAGTTTGCCTTTGGCTCCCAAGAGCCAACTGTATTTTGCCTTTGAACGGCATGACCCAGAGATTGGGGTCAGTGGCTAACTGATAGGGACCAGACTGCCGCAGGGATTCAATAATTTTACCACCATCTTTGATGAAGCTCTGCACACAGATTTGGGTGAGTACCAGACCCCAAACCCAGATGCTGGCGTGTTGCAGGATGCTGATGACTTACTAATCGCTGCTGCAGATCAGACCTGTTTGACTGGAACTGAGCGGTTACTATAAAGTCCTGGGAGGCCTAGAGTACCATGCCCCAGCCAAGAAAGCCCACATCTGCAGGCGACAGGTAACGTACTTAGGGTATATCTTAAAAGAAGGACAACGGTGGCTCTCCAATACACGAAAAGAGATGGTACTTAAGATCCGATTCCCACCATGTCCAGACAAGTGAGAGAGTTCCTAGGTACCGTGAGCTTTGGCAGCTTGTGGATCTCAGGCTTTGCTGAATTGGCCAAACCTCTGGAAGAGGCCACTAAGGAAGGACAGGACTATGGACAGAACACCATAAACAGGCCTTTGACAAACTCAAATAAAGCATGCTATTGGCCCTAGCACTGGGTCTACTAGAAGTGACCAAGTCCTTTTATTTGTTCGTGGATGAACGCAAAGGAATAGCTAAAGGTGTCTTGACCCAGAATTTGGGTCCCTGGAAACGGCCAGAAGCCTATTTGTCTACAAAATTAGACCCCATGTCAGCTGGATGGCCTCCCTGCCTCTGTATAACAGCAGCTGTGGTCTTATTAATAAAAGATGCTGATAAATTGACTTTGGGACACTCACATAGGCACTCCTCATGCTTTGGAAGGAGTCCTCAAGCAGCCCCCTGATAGGTGGCTGAGCAAGGCCAGAATGACTCACTATCAGACCCTGTTACTTAACCCTGCCGGATTAACATCCCAGGTACCCACAGTCCTGAACCCTGCTACCTTACTGCCTGATGCAGACCTGGAGGTGCCTCTACGCGACTGTCCCAGAATCCTGGTCCAGGTACACTGTGTCCATCCTGACCTGAGAGACACCCCTCTGCCTGACACAGAGGTTCCCTGGTGTGCTGACGGGAGCAGTTTTGGACAAAATGGACAGAGGAGTGCAGGGGCTGCAGTGACCACGTAGGAGGAGGTGGTCTGGGCTGAACCAATGCCAGCTGGCACCTCTGCACAGTAGGCTGAACTGGTGGAACTGGGACAGGGGAGAAAAATCAATATCTACACTGATAGCCATTATGCATTATGCATTTGCTACAGCACAGATGCATGGGGCAATATATAAAGAGAGGGGATTGTAAACTGTAGAGGGGAAGGACTATCAGAAATAAAGAGGAGATTCTAGCCCTTCTCAAAGCCCTACAGAAAGTGGCCATCATACATTGTCTGGGCACCAAAAGGAGGATGGACCTATTCCCAGAGGCAACAATTTGGCCGATAAGACTGCCCGGGAAGTAGCACCAGGAGAACCTGACCTGGATAAAGACTCTCCCTATGACACAATGTCCGGAAGGATGGTGGCGCTCAGCCGACTGTAAAGTCACATCACCTGACTACCTGGGGCAGAAGCTGCTCCCAAAGATCCACTGCTCTTCTCATAGGATTGGCAGAACGCAAGACTTGTTGAGGCACTCTGAAGTTAAAATCAGAGACAGGCAGCAGAAAATTGTGGACATAGTTTCTAATAGAAGGCCTGTCAACTAACCAATGCTGTTGCCAATCCTAAACACCCTGGGAGCCGACTCAGAGGAAAGAAGCCTGGTGTGTATCGGGAGGTGGACTTCACTGAAGTCAAATCTGGCAAATATGGGTATAAATATTTGTTAGTGTTTATAGACACCTTCTCGGGCTAGACGGAAGCATTCCCCACCAAACACGAGACAGCACTAGCACTGGTGGTGACCAAGAAGTTTCTAGAAGACATCCTGTGCGGGTATAGGCTTCCTACTGTGATAGGGTCAAACAATGGACCGGCTTGTGTGTCCCAGGTGAGTCAGAGGTTAGCCACTGTCCTGGGGACTGATTGAAAATGACATTGTGCATACAGATTCCAGAGTTCAGGACAGGTAAAACGCAGGAACAGGACTCTAAAAGAAACCCTTACTCAATTAGGCCTGGAGACTGGCACGGATTGGGTGACCCTTCTCCCCTTTGCCTCGTTTAGGGTTAGCAACTCTCCTTACCAAATGGGGCTGACACCTTTTGAGATTATGTTTGGTACCCCACCCCTACTATTCCCAGCTTGCAGATGGAACTCCCAGCAGAGTTGGATGACCGAGACCTTCTTGACTCTATACAGAGAATTAAATGAGTAGATAAACATGTATGGCCAAAGCTTAGGGCCCTTAATGAGTCTGGTGTCCCTCTCAATCCCCATACGTTTCAGTCAGGGGACTGGGTCTATGTTAAGAGACATCCGCTAGAACCCGGTGAAAAGACCCTTCGTCGTTCTGCTGACCACACCATTGTCAACCTTGATGGCGGTTGGCATGACTACACCAACCGCCATCAAGGTTGACAGTGTAGCCTCCTTGATCCACTATACCCACACCAGACCGGCTGATCCCTTCGCACTCAAAGAAGATGACAGTTGAGAAGGATGGGAAGTTGCCAAGGACCCAAGCAACCCACTCAAGCTGCGAACTCAGCGTTCCAAGAGGTGACAATCTTATGATTTTGCTGTCTGTATGTACTGTGCCTATGAGATATTCCTCAGGAAATCCACATGTCCCCCCACCACCAAATTTGACTTGGCAACTCATAAGAACTATTCAGGGATACATTCAGGATAAGAACGTCATAGTCCAAGTGTCTAAAGCTGGCCCCATTTTAACTGTGTTCCCCAATATAACTGTGAATCTGCCACTTCTATCCTCCTGATGACCCAGACATTAGCCCTCATTTGCCCTCTGTCTTCACTATTGCAGCACAGGGAACCACAGTATTATATACGCCCACAACATCCAGCTGGCAGAGTCTGGAAAGACCAGCTACGATGTGGGAGATGGGATGACTAGTATTGTGCCAGTTGGTCTTACGTGTTCACCAGGCACTTATGGGGGGAACTCCCCCCACTTAAGACAAGATTACATCTCCCGGAAACGCCTCATCCCCCCACCCCCCAGAATATAATAGAGAGATAGCACACAGTTTTCTCCCCAGCCTTAAGCAAATGCAAGTAGGAGGCTGTTGGGAGCACTGGTGTAACCCTGTAAATACAACCTTCACCAAGGTGGGGCAGAGAAAAGAAGATAAATGGATCAAAGGATATACTTGGGAAATCAGACATTAGGATAAGCTTCAATGGTTTGGACTGGCACCTGACCCAGGAGCTCTATTCACCGTAAGATTGCTTGTTGGCTATCCTACCACTGTAATAGTGATAGGGCCCAATCAAGTTAAACCCAGGCCCAAGCCCAAGCCTGTCCCCATACCTCAGCTCCCCAAACCTAAGCCACCATCACAAGCCCAAAGACAACAGTCATGCTCTCGGCTGGCAACATCCCGACAGTAACTCCCCAGGCCTCAACTTCCGTATCTTTCACCGTAGTGTGTTCTTTCTCTTTCTGGCTCCCCCCTTCCGCTCCTCATTTGATATTGTTATTACTGTCATCACTGATGTTAATGGCAACACCATCACCCCGAGCCGGAGCCCAGTTGAGATGGACCTGCTTCTTGACTTGGTGCAAAGATTGTTCCTGGTTTCAAATTCTACTGAGCCAAGCTTAACACCTTCTTGTTGGCTTTGTTATGACATTGCACCCCTTATTATGAGGGTATTGCTATTATGGGAAATTACACCTTGGAGACTGAGCATGATCAATGTCATTGGCCAACCTGACCCTTCAAGAAGTAACAGGTCAAGGGTTCTGTATAGGTGCCATGCCAAATGACACACAAGCGCTATGCAATCAAACCTTAGCCTCTCCAACCTCCCTAGGAAGTCTAATTACTCCTAAAGATACTTGGTGGGCATGTTTCTCTGGATTAATACCATGTGCACATACAAGATCCTTAATGACAGCAAAGGATTTTGTATTCTGGTGCAACTGGTCCCCAGGCTGACTTATCACTCAAACAAGGAACTGTTAAATAGATCAGGAACCCCAGTCATGGGGCAAGTCAGGAGAAAACCTATGTCCACTCTTACTCTAAGTATTTTGCTGGGACCTAGCCTAGGCGGACTGGGAATGTGGATGGCCTCCCTAATTGCTCAAGATTAGCATTATTCTAGTCTACACACTGTTATAGACACAGAGTGATTAGAAAACTACATCTCTCACTTACAGGGATCTCTAATGTCTTTGGCAGAAGTCATGTTACAAAATAAAAGAGGGTCAGACCTAACTTTTTTCCAGCAAGGGGGACTCTGAGCTGCATTAGGAGAAAAATGTTGCTTCTATATAGATCATAGTGGGGTGGTAAAAGACAATATGGCCAAGGTGAGAGAGAACAAGAGGCCAATCAGGGATGGTTTGAATCCTGGTTTAACAGTTCCCCTTGGTTGACTAATTTCCACCCTACTGAGCCCCCTCTTCATATTGATCTTATTCCTAACTTTTGGCCTTTGCATCCTAAACAGGCTGGTATAATTCATGAAAAAGAGGCTTGGGGCAATTCAGATAATGGTCACCAGCTACAGCCGGGGGCTCTGATGGAATTAGATAATTTAAGATGAGATCAAGACCCATAATGGGGCTCTAGGAACAAAGAAGAGAAGAGAATAAAGGGACTAAACAAACTCCATTTTAGACAAGGTCCAATCAGGTGATGAACTCAGTCCTAGTAAACGTCCCAGTAAAAGTAAAAGTTTGGGGGTCTTGTGACATGAGCACAATAGTAACTGCTTGAGCAAATGTATTTGGAAAATGCCTTGATTTATGACTATGGTTTGTCCTGTGGCTATAAAAGCTCCTATAAGCACTTCAAGAATGGAACATGCCATTTGGGGCAATGTGAATCCATGTGTCCCAAGGTATGCTCACTTGTGTTTGGCACAGAACAAATACACTCTCTGTTCCCTTTGGGATGAGAGCTGTAGATTGATTGGACATATCTCTATCCAGGACACTCATCCTTTCTAATAAAACTATCTATCATGGAAGTACTTAAAACTTATGCCATGTTCTTTTACTATAAAAACACAATCATAATCACTATGGAATATACTTTGGGGAGGAAAATCAGGTTCTCTAATGAAAGAAAATCAGGCCAGATATGGTAGCACATACCTGCAAACCCAGGACCAAAGAAGCTGAGATAGGAGGACTGCTTTGACTTTGAGACCAGCTAGGTTACATGTGGAGATGCTATCTCAAACAAACAAACAAACAAACAGGGCCAGCAGGGATAGCTCAGAAGATAAAGGCCTGTTCAGCTAAGTCTGAAGATGTGAGTACAATTCCAGAAACCCACTTACTGGAAGGAAAGAAATCGACTCCAAAAATTATCCTCTGACTTTCACATGTAAAGGTCAGCCATCCTCATCAACTTAGACAATGAAACCCAATATGGACAAATTCAATAGAACCGCCATATACGGGGTGCCCATGCATGCTTCAGCATTGCCAGGGCATACATTTCATTCATTTTTCCTTCATTCCACATGTAAATGGTGGTGCATGCACACATAAGTGCTGAAGCAAGAGTGTGCGCTTGTACATGAACACACACATGTCTATATACCACACACACATGTCCACACGCCACACACACACACAACACATGCACACACAGAGAGAAATATATGTAATGAAATCTTAAACAGTATGTAAAGAAAGCAAACAATTTCAGTGTTGGATAATGAAGCTGAATTGCCATCTATTCAAAGATGCTTATTTCCGCTGGTAATTAACTTTAACTGGAGCTGCCTGAATCCCAAGGGCCTCAACGTTTGTCTTTTTACCTGTAAACATCAAAAGAATGTCTCTCAGATGCTAACAGGAAAGGTGGGATTTCTGGAAGAATAAAACACAGCCAAAGTTTCTGCTCCCTGAAATGGGCGCCAGTCCCAAGGTTTCTTTGTTGACATTTGGTGTTTGGAGTGCTGGGATGGCACCCATAGCCTTGTGGACGGCAGACAAGTGCTCTCCGCCCCTGACCTACAATCTTCTTTTAAGAATGTTCAGAATCCGGGGCTGGAGAGATGGCTCAGAGGTTAAGAGCACTGGCTGTTCTTCCAGAAGTCCTGAGTTCAATTCCCAGCAACCACATGATGGCTCACAACCATCTGTAATGAGATCTGGTGCTCTCTTCTGGTGGGCAGGAATACATACAGACAGGACACTGTATACATCACTAATAAATAAATCACTAATAAATAAAGCACTGTGTTTAAAAAAAAAAAGAATGTTCAGAATCCTTAATTAAGCACGTGTTAAGTGCCTGGGAGGATTTACAGAAGAGGTTTACTGCAAGAGTGCGGCAGCTTCCTCTCCCTAGTTCCTTTCCTGACCATGGAGAGCACGTTAGCCACTTTTGGGGAACTCTTCGGCATCTTTTCAGAGGGCAGTTTAGTTTTCACTTTAAAAACTCGGGGCTTAGACAGACTGTCACAAGACACCAAGAATATTTAGAGGAAGGAAGCAGGGTTACAATGCTGTGCCAGGATGACACAGAGAATCAGCAGTGAACAAGAGGGCAATCCATCCAGGCTGCTCTCTGCAGTCTTCCTCCAAACCTAAACATCCCTACAGATCCTCAAGAGAACATTGTGTAGCACCCCTGTTCTTAATCCTCAAACTAGAAACATGGAGACACACCTTCCATCTGTTAAAGGCCGACTGAGCCAGCAAAGGTCTTACTCAGCATCTCACCTGGACAAGCAGCAGAGCTCATCACGACTATTGTTTGGTATTTCACAACAAACTCTGGCCAATGAAATGACAGAAAAGAAATACAGCTTACAGCTGCTAGTCAACAAGAGAAGAAACTAAGTTTTTCAGTCTGGAAGGATCTTTCTATTCTGTTCTCCAACAACTGCAAAAAAGAAAAAGAAAAAAGAAGAAAAAGAAAAAGGAAAGAAAAGAAAAGGAAAAAGAAAAAACCTCTTGCAAGTTCTCACCAATCTGAAGCGTTTCTACCGCTTGCAGTGGCTATCTAGATGAAGAAGCTTAAATTTCCGAGGAAATCAACCGACACCTCACTCATTTAACTTGTCACTGTAAGAGTCCAGGGCTGATCTCTGCGGTTGCCTCTACTCAGAGCAAACCACTTTTCTCAAATTTCTGGGCGACTCTACCCTAGGTACAGGGCATGTGCTCAGGTAAAAGCACCTGATTTTGCCCTTTCATGCCACTGCAGAGCTAGAAAGAAGCAAACTCTAAAATCCATTTAAAAAAAAATCTAAAAATCAACCTATGTATTACCCTGGCTAATGAGCAACCACAAAGATTGATTTTTTTTTCTTTTCTTTTCTTCTTTTCCCCCCACTTTGGTAACACATTTTCCATCTGAACGAGCCTTACAGAACTTGCAAGCCATGAAGAACCTGCAACACAGCAAGCAGAGGGCAGATGGGCCCGCTCCCGAAGCTCCCGAGGCCGCGGACCGTGGTGGTGGTGGTGGTGGGGGGAGGGATGGAGCCCGGGGGGCGCGCGCTGGGGAGGGGCTCCCGTCTCCATGACGACCGCGCTGGCGGGGTGGGGGGGTACATCGGGGGTGGGGGAACCCGCGGGGACGGCCTACCGTGTAGCCGCGCTCCAGATCGCTGTCCTCGTGGCGAAAGGACGGGATGTAGACCTCCATGGCCGCGGCGGGGCCGCGCCACTCTCGGCTCCGCAGCACCGTGCAGGCCGCCCCGCCTCCCGCTGCCCTCCCGGCGCGCGCGCGCGCGCGCAGCCCAAGGTGCACGGCCGGGAACGGGATCGGCGGCGCGGGGGCAGCGGGCGAGGGCGGCGTGGGGCTCGGCGGGGCCGAGGCGTGGGGCCTGCAGGGCGGCGCGGATCAGCTGGGCCCGGGAGGCGGGGCTTGCGGGCCGGAGTCTGCACCGGCGGGTGTGCGCGGCCACGCGGGGCGCCGCCACCCGGGTCTCTCCTGCCCTGCGGGCTCCGGATCTGCGGGATGCCACCCGAGAGTGGGAGCCAGCGGAGGACGGAAAATGATGGCGCTTCGAGATTCTGCCCGACTGGGGCTGGCTTCGGTTTTCGTGCTGACCTAGGCAAACCGTGCCAACTTTCACCAGGACTGCTTCTGCTGCACCCCTTTCAGCTAAACCAGCCTTCCGAGCCTGGGGATGCGACCGCATAGCCTCAAAGTGACTAGTGCCCGCTCTAGTTCCAAGACATTCACTGCCTCTAAGGAACAGTAAGTGGACAAGATAGAAGTGATTGCTTAAAAGTGTGGTGGCCAGACGGTGCCTGTCCCTTAGCCGCACTTAGCTGCCTCCAAATCGATAGTTCAGGAAACAGGATTTATGAAGTTACTCAAGGAAACTGAGTTTCTTCCTTATGGTAGTGCAGAATAGCATTTGGAAGAAACCGTGGGACACTCAGCTGTGATGTAACTCACATCACATCTGATGTCAAGCGCAACACTGACCAGCCAGCGGCTTCTTGAGTTTACAGTAAGTAAACAGTTGCTTCCCTCACTTTGCCCTTAAGGACAGGGGGCATTTCAACTTAAATTCTACAGAGGGAGATGAACCCTAAATCATAAAGAAAGTGCTCTTGCCTCTTCCTCCTCTTCTTTGTTTTGTTTTTTGAGACGGGGTTTGTCTTTGTAACACCTCTGGCTGTCCTGGAACTCACAGAGCTCCGCCTGCCTCTGCCTCCCACGTGCCACCACCGCCCCGCAGTGACCATCTGGGTTCTTGCCTGCTGTGGACTTGGAAGGTCCTCCACAGCCGCATCTGAAGAGGCGTTCTCCCGACCCAGCACCTACAGCCCCAGGATGTGACCTCTTACCTGTAGCCACCTGAACCTCCTGATAGAATCCAGCCATCCTGTGGTTCCTGCTGGTGCAGACACTAGTTTGTAGACTGCTTTAGCCCCTGCAAGTGTCACATTGTATTGTGTGATTTCTCACCCTTTTTCTGGGTAAATTTTAGAATCTATTCAAGAGTACAATTGCCTTAAAAAAAATGTGTTATCGTGGGTTGTGATGGACCTGGCCTTTAATTCCAGAACTAGGGAGGCAGAAGCAAGCAGATATCTGTGAGGTCCAGGACAGCCAGGGCTACACCGTGAGACCTTGTTTTTTTTTAAAAAAAAAAAAAAAAAAAGAAAAGAAAAAAAAAGTTGTATTAGAGCCAATGAGATGGCTCCGCCCCCTTTTTCTAATTTTGTTAATTTGAGCCTTCTCTTTCTTTTGATCATTTGGGCAAGGTTTGGTCAATCTTGTCTTTTTCCACAGAAGTTTGCTTTTCTTTGTTTTGTTTGCTTTGTATTGTTCTTTTAGTGTCCATCCCTTAATTTCTAGTTGGGTCCTTATAATTTTGTTCAATACTACTTTGGGTTGTATCTCATTCTTGTTCTTCCAAAACATCATTAAATTATTTATGTGAGATCTCTTGGGTTTTTCTTTTACATGCGGATGTGTGGCGTGCATACATATGCACAAGTGTGTGGGTACATATATCTATGTGCTTGTGTGCACATGTATGTAGAAAATTGAAGTTGAATTGCAGTATGATGTTCCTTAAACACTCCCCACTTTATTTTGTATGTCAGATTCTCAGGAGCTCTCCAGTCGCAGATAGCCTAGCCAGCTTGCTCTGGTCATCCTCTGCCTCCTGGGTGTTGGGACTGCAAGCAGCCACCATGCCCACCTGGCTTTTATATGGGGTTAGGGATTCTAACCACAGTCAAGCATTGGCCTGCTAAGCCTTTCTCTGCTCTTTAATAGAAGCACCCACAGCTCTGAACTTTCTTCTTAGACCTGCCTTTGCTGTTTCCCACATGCTCTGATAAGGTGTGCTTTTCATTTTCATTCAGTTGGAGCAATTTTTAAATTTCTCTAATTTCTCCAATTTCAAAGTGGTTTGTTATTGCCTATTTTCTGTGTTTCCCCTTGCAGTTGCTTTCTAGGTCTGACCCATTTTAATCAAGCAAGATGCAAGAAATTATTCCGATGTTTTCTCTTTGTTCCTATTGGCTTTATATCATAAAATGTGATCATTTCAGAGAGAGTTCCTGAAGAGAAGAATGTGCATCCTGCATCTTCTGGAAATACCTATTAAGTCTATTTCATCTATTATGTCAAATAATGTTGACATTTGTCAGCTTTTAGTTTTGATGGCCTATCTATTGACTAGATAAAGGTACTGATGTCACCCACTATTATTATATCAGGACCTTTCTGTCTTTTTATGTGAAACTAGAACCTCCAATGTTCAGTGCCTATATACTCAAAATTATTCTCTATCCAGTCAGGAAGTGGATTTTCCTTTTATTAATATGTTGTTCCATCTTTGTCTCTTTGAATTAATATTGGCTTTAAGTTAATTCCATCCATTATAAGAATAAAGGCAACCAGTTCTAATGGAAATTTACTTACTGCCACCCTTTAACACTCCCTTTCTTCATGAATCTTTGCCAGTGAGGTTTATCTGTTTGGATGCAACACAGTTGGATCTTGTTTCTTAATCCTGTGGTTTTTGTTTTGTTTTTTAACAGGGTCTTGCTCTAAGTCTTGCTATGTTATCTACTTTGGTCTCAGATTTGTGGTAGTCTCTTTACTTTAGCGTCCTGGGTGCTAGGATTACAGGGATTACCATCCCTTCTAGTCTGTGTTGTCTTTGGAACTCCATATATAGATCAGGCAGGCCTGGACCTCAAAGAGATCTGCCTACCTCTGCCTCTCAACTAAAATGATTAAAGGCCTGTGCCACCACACCCTTATCATAGTGACACCAGTACACACTGGCACAAGTCAGACCTAGCTTCATGTCCTCCAGTACTTCATTTTCCAGATGTCCAAAATATTCTAAAGCAAGAGGACGATTCTAACATGTTTGCTTGTGAAGCAATAGTCCCTGGAGAACTGCCAAGGAAACAGCACTGAGGCCTCTGGCCTGCCCTGCCCTCTCAGAGGTCTCCTCCTCTCCCCTCCCTCTCCTCTCTTTACCTCCCTTCCCCTCCATCCCTTCCCTTCCTTTTTGAAGTGGAATCTCATTATTCAGTGCAGGCTGGCCTGAGACTGGTAGTCTTCCCACCGCAGCTTCCCCGCTGGTGGGATTACAGGACTCTGCCATCAAGTCTAGTTTACAGTCTTTCTCCTCTGCTGAACCTTTGCTTCCATAGCACAAGGGCAGGCCTGCAGGCTCTGCCATAGGGTTTTTCTGGCAGGAGCCATATGAAGACAACCAGACACTTAGCAGACATTCCTAATATACCAATCCTAGCCTTACTTTTACTTCCCTTGGGGATCTCACATGATCATGAAGTCCAGTCTAAAAGTCTGGCTAGTTCTCTACTACAAGCTGTGGATTCAGGTATTAGGCCCTGGCTCAGCTATCTAAAGACTTTTGGCCCTGGGCTGATCTGTGCTTCCCAGAGGGCACGCTATTTTATTTCTGCGGGCCATGCTTTCCCTGTGTGTGGAAAGTTCCCTTCCAGCTAGCAGTGTGAATAACTCCACCCACACACTGCTCTGGAATCTCAGCAGTCCCCTCTCAAAGGAGGCCCCACAGGCAACACGTCTCAGACGCCACTGTGCTCCCACAGCCAGCTCTGGTTCCAGGGGCTCAGGGCTCAGTGTGTGAGGTGGGTGACAGGGTTGGTGGCTACCAGAGAGCCAGCAAGCTCACTGCCCACCTGCGCGTTGTCCTTTCATGGAATTTATTCTTTCCTGTGTTCTACTGATTGAGACTTTCTTCTGTGTGTACAGTCATCGGCTGCAGTGCTGGCTCCGTAGTCTTGAATCGCTTTAGTTTGTACTTGTCATTTCTTGTTACTTTGTTGAAGCAGATCTCGTTGTGTAGCCCTGTGTGATTTACTGTGTAGACTAGGCGAGTGAACTCTGATCATCTTGCCCCTGATACATGGGGATGACAAACGTGTCCTACTGCACCAAACACCTTCATTTCTCTCACTGTAGCCTTCCTTCCTTTTCCTTTGAGGTAGAGCTCGTATAGCCTGGCCCCAGCCCTGACCTTACTTACTGCCTCTAAGTATGGACTACAACCTCCTTCTTCTATCCATCCCCTTCTCATGCCAGGTGCCGGGGACTGAACCCAGGGCCTTGAAGGCAAGAACTCTACCGTAGGGTTCTGTCCCTACTCCTGTTAGTGTTCCCAACAGCTTTCCCTCATACCGATCAACAGAATACTAAATAAATTCAACAATGTGTTTTACGTCCTGCTTTCTGATAGCTGAAGAATATGACACTTGTGTGTGTGTGCTTCATTGTATTTTTGTTGTTGTCTGAGAAAGAGTCTTCTGTATAACCCTGGCTCCCCTGGAACTCCCTATGCAGACCAGGCTGGCCTTGAACTCACAGAGATCCTACTGCCTCTGCCTCCTGGCATGGCTTCTGTAGATGGAAGTTTCTGTCCCACTCGGTCCCACAGCCTGAGTTCAGTTCCAAAGAAACACACAGAGGCTTGTTAATTATAAACTGGTTGGCTTATTAGCTCAGGCTAATTATTACCTAGCTTACACCTTAAATTAACTCATAATTCTTGTCTATGTTTAGCCACGTGGCTTGGTACTTTTTCTCAGTTAGGCATTCTCATCTTCTCATCTTGCTTCCTCTGCATCTGACTGGTGACTGTGTCTTTGCCTTTCCTCTTCCCAGAATTCTTAGTCTGGTTGCCCTGCCTATATCTCCTGCCTGGATACTGGTCAATCAGTATTTTATTAAACTAACATAAGCAACAAATCTTTATGGTGTATAAGAGCATTATTCCACAGCATTTCCCCTTTTCTCTTTTCATAACAAGAACTATGAATCTATCTCTTTTGTTTAGCTTGTATTCTTGACCATTATCCATAACAACTTATAACCAACACTCTAAACAAAGACAAACATCCATAATCTATTTTTGGGGGGAAACGTGGGCATAGTTTTCTAGGCTACTTCCTGCTGATTGGGGGTATTGGTAATCTTATGGGATCCAAAGAAAATTTAGGATTAGGGTCAAGTCCTGATTGGAGTATTCTGTGAGGCTGGATCATCTCAAAGAGCAGTCTTGAAGTTGTTCTGAATGCAGAACTCATAAGCAGCTGCAATGGAGGTATTCTGAAACGTTGGATAATCTGGGCCATCTATTCCCATTGGAGATGTTTCAGGGGGCATTCATTGATCAAACTTGATTTTTCTTAACCCAGGATGAATCCACAGCCTCTCATTTCCTGTGGAAACAAAAGCAAAACCTCTTTTCCAAAGTAACATACCTTTTGACTTAAATTTTGAATTCAAGGCATTTTCAAAATATATAAGTTGGATTAATCCAGCAGCACTTATAATCAAATATCTTTTAGTGGCTATTGCTCCTTCCTCAGCAGTCAAACAATTCAAAGACAACACAGTAACACATAGTATCCAGATTCTCTATGTATTTTCCATCTTTATGTGCCTTTTTTTTTATTCTATCTCTTTTATTTTTATTTTTAAGTTTTGGTTTTTTGAGACAGGGTTTCTCTGTGTATCTTTGGTTGTCCTGGAACATACTCTGTAGACCAGTCTGCTTTGAACACACAGAGATCTATCTGCCTCTGCCTCCCAAATGCTAGGATTAAAGATGTGCCACCACACCTGATATTTTTAAAGGACTTTATCATTTTTCTTTTCTCTCCCAAGCCTACGTATATTTTTGAACACACTATAAACGGTTTAGCGTTTGTTTTTTTTTTTTTTTCATCTGAATCTGTCTTTACCAATATCTCTATCTTTTGCTGAGCATGAGTCTGCTAAGCAGCATGGCTAGGATTAAAGCTGTGGCTTTTGGTGGCTGGCTCCACCCCATTCCTTAGCTTTTTGAGAGTCTAGCTTTATGGCACAGGTATTGGTAGAAGCCACATTTATTGCCACAACTCTGGAGTTTCTAAGTCCATCCCACCACCAAGAAATCTGATGCCAGCTGACATAAACACCACTGAAGTGTTTGGTAGCAGAGCCTCTTAAAAGAGCTTTAAGACTTTTGATGCTATTGCTGAATCAGGAAGCCTCTCTTAAAGGAGCTGCGCCTCTGCTCACTGGCAGCAGAGCCTACCAGAGAGAAGATGATTACCAAGAAGCTGCGCTTGACTCTGTCTAAGTCTTCTTCTTTTTTAAGCTTTCTCAGGCTTTATATGGGATTCCTGGAGGCAGGATCACCATCTTGGACTAAGGTAGAGGTTAAGAGCCAGTGGCTGGCTGTTTTGCTTTTCTGATCTTCAGGTTGAACCCCAGTATTTGTCTCTGGGTTTTTATTAATCATGCTACAGGCTTCATTGTATAGACATGATTTCTAGACTCTAACATGTAACACTCACCCATTGTTCTCTCACCTCCGTCTTCTTAAACACTTGTCATCCAATGTTTTGGCAGCTGATTTTCTTTTTTTTGATACCTCTGGTAATAGTTTCATTTCTTGCTTTACGAAGATAAAACAATTTTTCAAGTTCAAATTCCTGTGGTTTCCCTTTTCCTTTCCAAGTCAGCCCATCTCCCCTTCCTGTACTCAGAGGAATGCTCCGTTTCTTTTAGGGTCTCTTTCCATCCACCTAACAGTCTCTGACCTTCACTCAGCCGTCACATTTATGCAGCAGTCATGTGGACTGTAACGTGAATGGGTGGAAGATACACTTGCCTACTTTTATTTCTGTCACCCTCAACAACCTCTGCTGCTGTGCTCCAGCCTCGCCAGCCCTGTTGGGATGACTGCTTTGTCACTGGTGCCTCTCACCTGCTCGTTTCCTTCCTCCATTGGTATTCAGCTGAGCGCATGATAAGAGTCAAGGCTCTTTCACTGCGTGGAAAATAAATTCTTTTCCTCAGCAACCACCTCCATTTCTCTTGCCCTTCTTTGGCTCTGAACCTCGGGCTGTACATGTTAGGCAAGTATTCCACCACTGAGCCTATGTCCCTAACCCCTCATTTTTAACTTGAAATAAGCCTAGTTGCCCAGGCTGGCTTTGAACCTGTGGTAGTCATGCCTTCACTTCTGGAGCAGCTGGAACTTGAGATTTTCCCCGTTAGGGGGACTCCAGACTTCTGTAAAGGCCTCCTAACAACGCTCTCTAAGCATGCAGGTTTTTCTGCAGCAGTGGTAATTCTAAACTTTTAGTAAGTGGGTAGAAAATGGTTTTGACCACAACCATTTTTTTCACACCTGTTTTCATATCCTACACAGCAGATCTCCTGGGTGGACTGTTCTGGAAGGGAACCCTGTCGATACCTGTTATAGTGTGCTTCCTGTTGGCTGTGACAATTAACTTTAACCTAAAACTTGGGGAGGAAAGGGTTTAACTGACTTATACTTCGAGTTGTGCTTTGTGCAGACTGGGGTATGTGCTCAATAAATACTTGTTGAATGTGTAGTAATACGTATCAGGAATTTGCTATTGCTAGGGCATTCCTGCCAGTTAAGGGACACTTCCTACAGATGAAAATATTAAATCTTAGAGATACAGAACTTGCTCAAGCTCTCTGTAGATTCATGAAGCAGGATTTACTGTACCTGGATTTCATGTATCCTGTGTTTTCTTTTTCTTAATGTGTGTGTTTGCAGGTGCCCATGGAAGCCAAAATAATATATCATGTGCCCTGGAGCTGGAGTTAAAGGCACTTGTGAGCTATATGACCTGTGTGCTGGGATCTGAACTCAGGTTCTTTGCAAGCACATGAAATGCTCCTAACTGCTAGGCCATCTCTCCGGACCCCAAGACTGTGTTCCTAACCACTCTATTATGTTATTTGGGTTGTAACGCACTGTGCTCTACAAGAAACAAGAACCTAGTCATTCCTTAAGAAATCTACAGATTAGTCCAAGCAGTCAGGCCACACAAACGGGATGTGAGCTACACACCAACTAAGCAATCTAAATGAGCAGTTCTCAGTCTTTGTAGAGACCTCCAGACCCTTTCCCTTCTTCCCTTGCTGTATGTCTTGGGTCCTAAGAAATACTTCTAACTGGAATTTAAAACCCAAAGTTTAGTTTAAAAGTTTACTGTCAAACATGTACATAACATACATGTACACCCATAAGCACATAGTACATACATACACAGTGAGAACACTGTGAGTAGAGAACTAGAGTAAATATAGATTAAAATCAATGATTCGACTATGGAGCAACAAGAAGGCAACGAGATAAGTTTGTATTTAGTTTTATTAGAGTTACATATATAAGTTTAAAATAGAACATTTTCCCCTTCAAAGTATTCCTTTAGAATAGTTTATCATGTTAATTGACATTAGTAAAAATAAGTTCTGTTTATTAACAAGTAGGTAAACTCAGGTATAGTGGTACATACCTGCAATCCCAGATTTGGGGAGGCTGAGGCAGGAGGATCATCTTGAGTTTCAGTTTGATGCTGTCCTGGGCTACATAGTGAGTTTTAGGTCAGACTGGGCTAGAGAGTGAGGTCCTGTCACAAACAAACCAAAACCGAGTGGGTAGCTTCAACTAGATTTGTCTTTAATTAAAAACTCCCCATTTTTCCCAATTAGAAAATACTTAAGAGCATCTGCCTTCAGTAAATTTTTAGAAGCATGTAATAAAAGAGGAAAATAAGCATTTGAAATTCCATGTGCATTGAAGAATTAGACGGTAAGCCACAACTTCCCTGTTGACTACGGTCATCCGTTCTTAGCAGCTTTTGAAGCAACAGTGTGAAGAAATAGGTTCTGGGTCCCCAAAAGACTTACTAGAACATTAGAAACTTAGAACAGGAATCTGGAAGAGCTTACCACATATGAAGAAAAAAATGTTTGCACATAGTTAATATACAAACTTAAAAGGAAGTATAGTCCAGCCACGATTTAAGGTGGTAGGCACCACTCACAGTAGCTGTTAAGTACCCAGTACATGCACACACAAAAGCTGCACCTGACTGGAGGATAACTTGGAATCCTTTATTCCCAGTCAGCTTCTTCATTGGATTCAGGATGCCAATTAGCTCCCTGCTGCACTGCTGTTACTCCTATACACATTGTCTAAACCCATGCTGGCCACATCCTAGCCAGCAGCCCACATGATAACTGATAAGCCGTGGCTAAAGATGTGATGACAGAATAAAATCCACACCAGATATCAAAACCTTGATGCAGAAGACAACACAAAACATCTCAATAGCATTCAGTATACTGGGCCACATATTAAAATATTTTGTAGAATCTGAATTAAATATTAATCTTACCCATTACTATTCACTTTTTAAAAGTCTGGATATAGAAAACATAATCCTCTCAGTTTCCATGTTTGGCCTCCATTATTCCTTAACCTGGTTCTTTACTGTAAAGGTTGGACATGATCCTTTCCATTGTGAATTTTAGGTAAGGGATGGCAATTCTATTTGGTCTTTTATCTGTACTTTGAAACAAAGACAAGTAGCACATGTTTCTCGTTTCCTCATTTCAGGCTTCATGTGTATGAGTGTTTTGCCTGCATGTGTGCTCTCCTGTGTATATTTGTGCACCATATGCACACCTGGTGCCCAAGGAGGCCAGAGAAGGTGTCAGATCCCATGGAGCTGCTTGTGAGCCACCATTTTGGTGCTGGGAACTGAAAGAGTCCTTTGTAAAAGCAGCAAGCACTCTTAACTGCTGAGCCATCTTTCAAGCACTGCCATACACATTTCTTTAAAAACTTTTAAAATTATGTGTGCATGTGAGGTGGCTGGAGGAGTGCAGAAGAGATTTTCAGAGCCCTGAAGCTGAAGTTATAGGCAGTTGGGAACTGTGCTGTAGGTGCTGGGAATGGAATTTGGGCCTGCTCGAATAGCACCACTCTTAAGCCATGTAAGATCAAAAATAATGTTTTGAAATTCCATCATATGCTTTTTAACTGTATGTGGATATCAGATATGAAAATGTCTCCATGTCCCAAAGTTGGTGACTGGGCTTCCTTGTCACTTCTTACAACCACCCTGTTCAAATAGGCAGAGCTTGCTCAACCTGTTTGTGATTACTCCTATCTATTGGCTGTCTCCCTGATTCAGATGAGCACATGACCGCCCGTGTGGGGAGCCTTGACGAGAAAGGTAAAGTTGCAATGTAGCTTTGTCACAACTCCTATTGGGGCAGAAGTAGGAAAAAATTAGTTGGAAAGGATATTTAACATATTTAGACAATGAGGGAAATGCAAATTAAAACTACACTGAAATTCTGTCTCACTGTAGTCAGCATGGTTAACAAGAAAACTAGCATCAAATGCTGTTGGGTGCATGTGTACCCTTCTGCAGTTGGTAATGTATGGAAATCATTATGATTACTTAAAAACCTAAAATGATGCCGGACGGTGGTGGCACACGCCTTTAATCCCAGCTCTCGGGAGGCAGAGGCAGGCGGATCTCTGTGAGTTTGAGACCAACCTGGTCTACAAGAGCTAGTTCCAGGACACAGAGAAACCCTGTCTCAAAAAAAAAAAAACAAAAAAAACCCAAAAAAACTAAAATGAGAATGACCAAACAATCCAGCTCGAGCACCCCTGAACAGATACGTCAGCAGCATACAATACATACACGTGAACACTCTTATTTATCCTAGCACTAATCACACTATACAAATTAGTTAACCAGCCCAGGTACCCATTGATGGGTGAAGGAAGAAAGACAATGTGGTATAAACAAAACACAGTATTATTCATCCAGGAAGGAAGATGAATTTGTGCTGCTTGCAGGAAAATGGATAGAGCTGGAAAGCATCATGATAAGTGAACTGTCAGACCATAAAGACAAATACAGACATTCTCTGGCATTCAAAATTGAGATTGAAAAAGATGTGAGCATAGAAGGGGGAATGTTGTGTATTTGGGAATCAGAACAGGAAGATGGGACATGGGGGTGAAACATGCTCAACATGTATGAAAATGTCATAATGAGACCATTTTATACAATTTATAGAAAAAAACCAAAAAAAAAAAAAAAACCCTTAAAGTGAGAAGTCATTTCATTTTTTTTTCTGTAATTCTTCTGGCTTTCTTCCTTTTGAGAAAGCCAGTTTCATTCAGAAGCTTGTTCTACATTTAAAACCACAAGTGAAACATTTCATACTCAGAGGCTTTATTAGGACAAGGCCATAAAGAAAGAGAAGAACAATGGTGAGAAAGTATTTTGAAATTAATATAAATGTTTGCCCACAAACCACATATAACAGGGCATGTTATAGTCCTGGCTGCCTTTGAACTGTATAACCACATACGGCCTTGAACTTCTGATTCTCCCGTCTCCACCTGATGAGTTCTCTGGCACCTTATCCAATTCATGGGGTGCTGGGATCAGACCCAAGGCTCTATGCATTCAAGGGCCACCCCTAACAGAGATCTATATCACTATGTAAAATACAAGCTGAATGGTTGAAAATAGTTTTGAAAACTGAAATTCAAAACCCTTTTTGCTAGGGCTGTAGCTCAGTGATAGAATGCTAACTTGCCAAGCAGGTGAGACCCTGAATTCGATTCCCTGCAATTAAAGAGAGAAAGAGAGAGAGAGGTGGGGGGATCTTTAAGACTGGATCTTGACCAGATGCTGGGATTTCAGGTGTGTGTTATCACACCAGTCTGAGATATTGTGCTTTTGTGTTAGAACTAAAGATTACAAGCTGGGCATGATGACACATATCTATCTCACCACTTGAGGCACAAAAAATTAGACCAGGGTTAGCCTCAGCTACACAGGGAATGATGCCAACCTGGGCTACATAACACCATCTAAAGCAGGATGTCAGGTGACATGCATTTATTTCTAGGCCAGACAGGGCTATATATAAAGTGAGACTCTGTTCCAAAACAAAATGTCTGAAAGGGGGGCAAGATGACTCAGCGATTAAGGAAACGTGCTGCTAAGACTGATGACACAAACTGTGGAAAGTTGTCCTCCACCTCCACACAAGTTCTGTGCCACACTCATACCCATACCCGAATACCTCAATGAAAATATAAAAAGGACTCATAGTTCTACTTTATTAAGACTATTATCTTTGATTCGAAATTTTCATTTTCCTTCTTTTTGTGAGGGAGATGAGGTGGTAGATAGGGTCTGGCTTCAAACTTGAAGCAATTCTCATGCCTGTGTGTGCTATAATTCCAGGTCTATGCTACTGCTCCTGGCTAGGATCTGATTTGCTAATCAGATCACCTTCACTTAACATATGTATACATAACTTAAAAAATGTTAAGTATAGTGAAGCTTGAATATTTTAAATAAGATATGTAAGAAAAATCTTCAAGAAGCAAGAATTTCTTAATTTATATTTTTAAAGATTTTATTTTTTAAATGTATATCTGTGTGTGGGTATGTGCACATGAGCACATGTCCTCAGAGACTAAAGATGTTGGGTCGCCCTGGAGCTGCCAAACCTGGGTACTGGAAGCCAAACTCAGGTCCTCTTGAACCAGTGCTCTTGATTGGCGAGCCATCCTTTCTAATACTTTATTTATAATTATTTAGTATGTGTACAGTGTTTTGTCTGCATGTATACCTGCAAGCCAGAAGAGGGCACCAGATCTCATTATAGATGGTTGGGAGCCATCATGTGGTTGCTGGGAATTGAATCCAGGTCCTCTGGCAGAACAGACAGTGCTCTTAACCACTGAGCCATCTCTCCAGCCCTTATACTTTTTTCCTAAAAATTTTCCTTTAATTTTTTTTCAATGTAAGAGATGTATATGGGTTTTGTAAACTTAAGTAATACCACAATGCAGGCAACTGAGGCAGGAGGACCTCAAGTTTGAAGTCAACTGCCTCTGACACACACATGCTTTTTTAAAATATTAAAAAAATGTAAGTGGGGCTGGAGAGATGGCTCAGAGGTTAAGAGCACTGACTGCTCTTCCTAAGGTCCTGAGTTCAATTCCCAGCAACCACATGGTGGCTCACAACCATCTGTAATGAGATCTGGTATTGTTTTTGGGCCCGCAAACATACAGACAGACAGAACACTGTATACATAATAAATAAATACATCTTTTTTAAAAAAAAAAAATGTAAGTGGCATGTGCAAAGTTATAATATAGCCCTGACAGAAGCAAGACTGGATTCATAACCCAAGTTCATATTATTTACTGTATGGTTGTGTTGGTCTTTTTTCAAGTTAAGATTTAGACAAAAGAAACATGATTTTAAATCAATATAACTCTTTTATTCATTTGGAAAGAAAACATTTTATTTTTAATTTATGTGTATGGGTGCTTTGCCTGCATGTGTCTGTGCATCACCTCATGCCAGCAGAGGCCAGAAGAGGGTATTGGACCCTCTGGAACTTGAGTTACAGATGGTTGTGAGCAGTTACATGGGTGCAGGAACTGAACCCAGTTCCGCTGGGAAAGCAGCAGCCAGCACTCTTAACCACTGAGCCATCTCTCCAGCCCCAGGAACAAGCTTTAGAATTGTCAGCAGGAGATAAGATCAGTAAGAAGTAATCACTGTTAAAATGCTGAGGTTCCCAACACAAGCTTTGGTTATTTTCTTTTTTTTTTTCCTTCCCTCTTCAGAGCAGCTGCAATAGCTTGTAAGAGACTCTCAAGAGTAGGCTGTTAGCCAGCTGTGCTGGAGAACAACTTGGGGATCTCTGTGAGTTCAAGGCCAATCTGGTCTACTTGGTGAGTTCCAAGCCAGCTAGGGCTACATAGTGAGACACTGTCTTTTCTTTTCTTTATTATATATTATGTGTACAGTGTTCTGCCTGCATGTACACCTGCATGCCAGAAGAAGGCATCAGATCTCATTACAGATGGTTGTGAGCCACCATGTGGTTGCTGGGAATTGAATTCAGGACTTTTGGAAGAGCAGTCAGTGACCTTAAACCTCTGAACCATCTCTCCAGCCTGCTTTGGTTATTTTCTAAAGCTTCATCAAAACTGAAAATACTCAAATTATTTGGAATCATTGAGCATTCTAATTATGAAAACTTAGATCCTTAGCTATTTCTAAACCACATGTTTGGAATTACAACAACTATGGACATACTACTAGGCCTTCATTCAAAGGAAACTAACTATATTCCCAACAGGTTTTTCTTCATTGTTTTTAACATTTATTTACTTTTAAATTATATTTGTTTGTGTGCAGAAGGCATGCATGCAACAGTGTACATGTGGTCAGAGAACAACTTTTGGGAGTCTGTTCTATCAGGTGGGACCCGGGGATCAAAATAGGTAGGGTCAACCTTGGTGGCAGGTGCCCTAACCTGTTGAGCCATCTCACTGGCCTGTGGGTTTGATTTATGGTAGAAGACACCTGATATGTATTACTACAAATGTAAGCAGTGATGTAAGGTTTCATTCTTTCTCTGTAGTTTTCTTAAAAAGCAAACATGACTTCTAGGATTGTTTTTCCTGTTCAGTTCATTGAGCCTTTACTATCACACAATGTGGTAGGCAGTCTCCTGGGTTCTAAGAGTCTCATGTGAACAGCACCCACAGTGGTGTTGATGTTTCAACTGAAACCCTTACTCCAGAAATGGTGAGATACTTCATATACCCAGTAAGACACAAGGGAGACATGGTCAAGGAGTTTCAGAAAGGCTGCCTTTGTGTGCATGCCTTTGACAGATTGGGAGGGTTGGAAGTGAGAGAGACTTTGTAGATAGGACTATCCTCAAACACATGATCCTGCCTCAGACTCTCAAGTGCTGGGATTAGATATGTGCCACCATGCCCAACTCAAATAAACAGATGTTTTTAGTAAGAATACTTGGGTTTTTTTCCTATTGTTTTTGAGATAACTCTGTAGCCAGGTTGGCCTCAAGCTCCCAAGGCTCCTGCCTGTCTCCCAAGTAGTAGCATTACAGGTATATGCCACCACACTCAGCTTAAGAAGACCTAATAAAAACTAAAAATTAGGAGAGCCAAAGGCACCACATGTAATTAGAAGGCAACTCTCCACAAACAAGTGTCAAGAGAACCAGCTATGATTTATATGTAACCCAAAGTCACTCAGCATATGCAGAGTGGTGAGGTGGTGGTGCTGAAAGTCTGCTGACCCGCCTGCAGCCCTAGTGCTAACTATTCCAGCATGCTTAGAAAACCAATGAACAAGCACAAGACAGTGGGAGCCAGTCAGGTACTTCAGTGTTTAGCTGGAAGATACTACAAACAAGCTCACCATTCCGGGACTCTATGACAAGCTGACAATTATTGGCCATTATGAGCAGTATGTTGAACATGGAATCTTAGACAAGTCCAAAGGATTGTGTCACTGTCCTCCCTCCATGCACCCCTCCTTTCCCTCATGCTATGCTCTTAAGATACTGTCTTTGTAGATGGTCAAAAACAAAGAATGCAGTCTGATTGGCCAAGTTTACATACCTCTATAACAGTCTATTTCTGTTACCTGATTGGGGAAAATGAATGATGCCAGTCATAACTTATAATTTCATTGTCATTAAGCACTGAATACCAGTCATCGAAACAGGACACGCAGGAACTGTGAGAAGGCTGCCAATGACACAGCACATGTCATTTTCCTTCAGATTTGTTCTTGCTGTCCTTGGCTACTCGTCAAACCATGGTGTTTTAATATGGCACCAATTCTTTGTCAATCATGACTACATTTGACCTACTTTTAGTTTGAAATAGAAACAGAGGCAACAATAAAATATTTGAAGATAATCATATGAGTTAAAAAAAGAAAAAAGAGGGGCTGGAGAGATGGCACTGGCTGCTCTTCCAGAGGTCGTGAGTTCAATTCCCAGCAACCACATGTAATGAGATCACAACCATCTGTAATGAGATCTGGCGCCCTCTTCTGGCATATAGGCATACATGGAGGCAGGCAGGCAGGCAGGCAGGCAGGCAGGCAGGCAGGAAGGAAGGAAGGAAGGAAGGAAGGAAGGAAGGAAGGAAGGAAGGAAGGAAGGAAGGAAGGAAGGAGAAATACATGACACAGATGACTGAAACACAGATATCCTTTGACTTTCTAGCCAAGACTGACCTTGAACTTGCAATGATCCACTTATTCCAGTTTTTCCAAGTGCTGGGATTACAGGCATGATTGCACGTCCAACCTGTCCTGACTCTTTAAATTGGACATTTATAATATTCTCTTCTTTACCTAAAATGACTAAGATAACTGTTCCCTGATTTATGGTTGTTGTATAAGCCAATTTATGAACTCATTTAGCTATTCAATGTAAGAACTTGGCATTTCCTATCAGTTAAAACATTTAAGGAATGACAGTATTAACTATATATATTTAGAAGTATTTCTTCTTATTAAAAAGATCCCTAACATGTTTATTCAAATAATTTATTACTAATATTTCACAAGTAATATCATTTTATTACTATAATCACAAAATCATAATTTCTGTACAGGAATGTATAAGTGAACACTGATCAATGCATTTGCTAATTTGCTTCACAATGAGGGTAAACATAATACAGAACATAAAAGAAAAAAGATTGTAAAATTTTCTGGCCTTGCGGTGCACTTTTTAGTGCAATTATTTAAGACACAATAGTGTTCAATTCAGCAAAATACTGCAGAATGTCATGCCACAGTCCACTGAATTCAAAGAGGGTCAGGACATGCAGCTGGTGATAAAATGTCAGCGCATATGTCTTTATATATAAAAAACCACATGTAATTCATAAAATATATAGTGGTTTATTTAGATGGTTTCTAGATGATCTCACTGAGGAATCCAATGTCTCCTTAACAGGGATAACGTTATTGCTAGGCAATGGCTTTAGCTTCAGGTAGGAATGCCTCCCAGTACTTTATCAGCTGTGGGCGATAATAAAAAGATAATTTCATTATATTTTTGTCATTTTAGTGCATATATTCTTTTTTAAAAGATATACATAAACAGCTAACTCTAATTTAGTCTTTTTAATTTATATATGTATATAACTGTATGTACTAATGGGGATCACCTGTTCTTACTTGTTTGGGAAAGGGTCTCACTGTTAGCTCAAGCCGGCCTTAAGTTTCAGGTTTTCATGCCTCAGCCACCCCAGTACTGGGATTATGGGTGCAGAACCACACCTTGCCTGTATGTGGGTTTTGCTTTGTTTTTCAATGGCCTGTCTGAAAGAAGACAGGCTCTCTCTCTTCTATGTAGAACTGTCTGGCCCTGGTTTTGTGGCAGTCTTTCTGCCTGTGGCTCACTGTGCTGGATTATGGGTGTTCATCACGAAGCCTGACTACATATGGTTCTTAAATGGATCATTTCCTCACCAGATGTCTTATCAACAGAATTAATATATAACCCATTTAAACATTACTCCTAGCTAATTACAGATTCCACTGTAAACAACATATCTATTTTTATACTTCTTAGATATATGTATAATTATAAAGAAACATACTATTATTAGTTAAAAACTGACCATTTCCAGCATAAAGCAATGGCATACCCTAATTTCTAGGATATACACATTTTATATTATTGCTAGTTAAGAGGACAATAATAAAGGAAGAAAAAGTCAATATTGAGTAACAAAGGAAAACAAGAACTGGAAAACTAGCTGCCAGTTCCTGGGTCATTTAGAAAACAGACTGACTATATACTAAACAGTTAAATTAAAACAACTTCTTTGAAAATAAATTTATCTGACTTAGGTTGTTTGTTTGTTTGTTTGGTTTTGGGTTTTTTGAGACAGGGTTTCTCTGTGGCTTTGAAGCCTGTCTTGGAATTAGCTCTGTAGACCAGGCCGGTCTCGAACTCACAGAGATCCACCTGCCTCTGCCTCCTGAGTGCTGGGATTAAAGGGCTGTGTCACCACCGCCCAGCAGTTCCATTTTTAAAAATCTAACTTTATTAGCTCATTTGAAAGTTATGTTATGTAGTCCAGGTTAGCCTGAAACTCACTATGCAGACCAGGCTCTCCCGAGGGTGCACTCCCCTTCTAAGTGCTGGGATCACAGGTTTGCACCACTGGGCCTGGCTTGAATTTGGAGACATACTATATTATATGGACAGGTGTCTATTTCTGAACATTTTAAAACTAACTGGAAGAATTATTCCTATTAAAGACACTAAATTAATTGATTTGTATATGCAAGACTTTTATAGACTTTATTTAATGTATCATGAAAGCTCATAGTCCTAGGTAAGGAAACAAATGCCAGTTGTAGCAATCAAGAACCAAAAATTCTAAATAAGACAAAATTATCGAAACACTACAAAGAAAAACCTTTTAAAAATTAGTTTTCCATCTAAGTTTCTACCTGTTGTAGAGGAGAGAGATGTTTTTGGAGTGCTTACTGCAGCTGTCAGTCTGATAAGGAGAGGAAACCAGGGCTATAAAGTTAGAGGCCATGGGGCGCCCTTACAGCCTCAGCACTAGGCAGGCTGAAGCACAAGGACAGCAATTTCCAGGCTACCCTGAGGTATATACACAGACTGCCTCAAAGATAAGGGGAAAGCTATTATGTGATTTCATGTATAAGCATTTGGTCTGAACGCATGTGTATCACATGTACACTTGGCATTCTGGGAGGCTAGAAGAGGGTGTTGGAACCACTGGAACTGGATGTGACTGCTATGTGGGTGCTTTCTCTGTAAGAGCAGGAAGTGTTCTTAGCCACTGATCTATCTCTCCAGGCCCTCTGTGACTTTTTAGGGCTTAAATGTAGGAACAGTATATCTCTGTGTATTATTCAGTAGAGGCAAACAGACCTAAAGTAGTTTCCAATTACTTTAACGTTTTCCTCTTCATTGTCCCACCTTTCTTTAATCTACCTTTAATTTTTCTTCCATCTTAAAAGCCTATTAATCATCTTTAAAATAATCCTAGAAGAAACCCTAGAAGCTGTAAAGAAAATGAGCTTACCTGTTGCTGTGTTTGTACTAATGACTCCAAGTACTTGATGATAACAGATTTAAAATCTTTCACTCTTTCTTTCTGTTAAAGTACAATACATTAAAAAAGGACATTAGTAGGAAATTAAATCTAATTTTACCACAGAGCTACAGCAAAATTAAGGAAAGTATAGAATTATGATACATGCCTCAAATCTTCCCACTTCTTTTCGAATTGTTTTAGAGATCTGCTCAAAATCTCTCTCTCCTTGTTGTACTTTCGCCTCCCACTAATGAAAACAAACAAGAGGGAAGAAATGCTTATTTTTGCCTGGAAAAAAAATATTGTACTGTCATGATTACTCATTTAACCAAAATGCCTACAAGACCCAAGAAATCTCAATATTGGAAAATCCAGTCTAACACAATCAGTGGTGTATCTAGAAGTTGAGGACACAACTCAGTGGGTGAAGCACTCGCTGTGCAAGCATGATCATCAGAATTAGATCTCTAGTACCCATGTAGATGCTGGATGGGCATGGCAGTTTGCCTGTAATCCCAGCACCCTGCAGGCAGAGACAGAAAGATCCTTGAGGAAAGCTGACTAGCTAAGCAAGTCAAATCAGCAAGTTCTGGATTCAAGTGAAACAGTGTGTCTCAAAACATAAGGTAGAGAATGATGGAATAAAATACCCAAACATGATACTCTAGCCTCCACATGCATGCACACGCATGTATATCCATGCACATACACATATGCCCACACACATGACATATGCATACATGCACACCCCATACACACAAAAAAGGTGCATTTCACCTCCTAGTGGTAGAAATACATATCAGATTAAATTCCATTAATAGTTCATTGCTACATTTATTTAAGATTAGAATACTTAGACAGTTAATGAACTATAATGTCCTGCCAGGTATGGTATCTCCTGCCTATAATTCTAACACTGAGAAAAAGAACTGTGAATTCCAAACTGGCCTAAGGTTAGATCCCACCTAACATGGTTAGATCCCATCTCAAAACCAACAAATAAAAGAACCACCTTACCAATGCCCATTAGATACACCTGGAGGGCTTTTGAGTATAGAGTTCACTATCAAATAAATTAAAAGACCTGCAGGTTCAGTTTTTACACATTTCAAAATATACCAACAATATTAATTCTATTATAATACATGTTTATCACAATTCATATGGTCATGGAAATACTTCAACATATGGCAAACACTTTAAAAAAATTTTTGTAATGGTAAAATGACTACTTTTTTTTAAGAGTGGAACTATTTATTGTCTACTGTAGACTCAATGATCATTAAATTCAGTATGGAAACAACAAAATATGACTAGTGACCAATGAAACAGCTAAAATAAAGATTTAAGCAATGAAATGGTATTTTCCCACTATGTAACCAAAACACTGGTCCATACTCTGCAAAGAGCAGATGTACTTATTTGTAGTAATATAAAGGTTGTCCTACCTCTTCAATTTCCTTATTGAAGCATGGCAAAAAAAGTGTATAAATTATAATAAACTTATACAAATTTGTTAAAATACCATATATAATACATATATATGGGGGATAATATTGCCCAGAGAACTAAATGTGGGTAGGTCTACCTTTAAAACCATTTTTAGACACAAAATGAGTAACCATCTGACAACGAAGCCATTTGAAAAGAGATGGACAAAATGCAAAGGTTAACTTTAGATGCTTCCTTCTGTGCTTTACTCATTTCAAAGTCATGCGAGGAAATAAAGGTTCCTGGAGATAAATACTTCTAACTAAATCACATAATTCATAAAAACTATGGAGAAATAGCTAAGTGCTGAATGGCTCAGAAAAAAATATGAAAAATTATGCATATATGAATGGCATAAAAAGATCTGAGTAAAGAAAATATTAATTACCTCTCTTATTTCATTTTTAGCTTGTTGAATTTTATCTGGTTTGTTAGCAACCATCATTTTTGCCTCAGTTTCACGTTTTTTGAGCAAAGTAATTTGAGCATCTTCCCATTTCTGCCAGCATTTCATCCGATGGTCAAACACACCCTGTAAGTTGATGGCATAAGGCTATTAAAAGTGTAAAAAATACTCTCATTACAATATAAGTATAATCATACTAAATCTATAAAGCCAACTATTTAAATATACAGACAATGAAAATATGCAAGCCAATAGCAATTTCACTAGCTTTTAGGATTTTAAATGTGGCTTCCAATAAGATTAATAAGAGTAAAAGAGTTGCATGATCTAAAAGAAAAAAAAAGATGTATTTAATGAAAAACTACTGATATATATTAGAAATGTTCTATTGAACAATATGCAAAACATTTAAATGTTGGGGAAAAAAAGAAATTAAAAACATAAAATGGGCCAGGCCAGATCTACCCGTGTAATCCCAGTACCACGAGACAGAGGCAGGAAGACTGTTGCTAAGTTTGAGACCAGCTTGGTTTATATGGTGAGTTCAAAGCAAGCCAGGGCTGGCTACATAGTGAGACAGCCTCAGTCTCTCTCCCCCTCCCCCCCCCCCCCCCCCCCCCCCCCCCCCCCCCCCCCCCCCCCCCCCCCCCCCTCTCTCTCTCTCTCTCTCGCACACATGGATAGAGGGGAACCCCAAGTAACAGAAGTGAAGAATGAAGTACAGATGTCATAGTTGACTCTAAGAGAAAAAAAGCAAACAATAAATTAAGAGGCCTAACAAGACAGGGAAGAGGTGAGTTCTCTACATGGTGAAAAGGGCCAAAGAACACAGAAGGCAGAGTTAAATGAAGAAATTGACACAGAGACTCTACCAGAGCAAGTCAACCAAAATCACCCCTATTTTCAAGGGTTCTGTCAGAGTAAGATCAAGATAATGAAGAAATAAGTGAACTACAGCCACAGGAGAGCAACTAGGGTATAAACAAACAGAAACGGGAAAGGATGGGACAAGATGGGAACACCCACTATGAATTTTTTTCTAGCTTGATGTTGGAGGTATGTTAACATATTTTAAGTATTTACTAACTCAGCAAATGAGCCAACTATTAACAAACTAGGTGAATAAAAAGGCACCATGCCAGAGATACTTTAATTCTAAAACATATTTTAATCAAGAAGCAATATATAGCTGAATGTTGTGGTTCTTGCCTGTAATCCCAATAACTGGGAGGCAGAAGCTAAGAGAGTCATGAGTTCAAGGCTCATAGTCTGCTACTCCAGTTCCCGGAGATATAATACCCTCTAATGACTACATGGATACCAGGCAGCAAACACAAACCTAGCAAACATGAATACATATGAGCAAAACATTCATACACATAAAATAAAATAAATCTTAAAAAAGAAAGAAACAAAGAAAGGGGAGAGATGAAGATAGCAATCTGATTATAAATAGAAAACCCATCATGAGGCAGACAAAAGGAACATGTGGTAGTTATATAAAATAAAATTGAGTTTCATGTCTATATACAACCGTTGGTCAATAATTTTACTTCTAGGAATTTTTTTTTTGTCAAAACACCTTATAAAATTAAGCTTGAATTGCTTGAATATGCCATGGGTTTAGTCCTAGCATTATTTAAGCAGATGTGATAGTACACACTTGTAATCACAATAGGTTTCTAGGCCAGCTTGAGGTATATGAAATGCTATTTTAAAAACCAAAAATAAACCAGGCAGTACTGGCACATGCCTTTTATCCCAGCACTGGGGAGGCAGATGCAGGTGGATCTCTGGGAGTTCAAGGCCAGCCTGGTCTACAGAACTAGTGGCAGGACAGGCTCCAAAGCTACAGAGAAACCCTGTCTCAGAAAACAAAACAATCAAAACAAAAGAATGAATAAAGTGGCATATCTATGAATGTTAAGAACAGTATGCTCCTTTTTGAGAAGGAAGGGAGGGGTATGGGAGATGTATTGACAAAAGGACAAAACAAGTAGGGATGGGGACAAAAATTAGCTTCATGTACATTCATAGCTAGTCTTTTATGAAGACACTCAAGAATCTTAAGAGATTAAAACTGCTGTTGGAGAAACTAGAGGTCTTGGCTGCGGAGAGCGAAATGTGTCCTTTTGGTTATCTGAACTGTTCTGCGAGTCTAACTCTTGCCTGTTACTAGCTCTTATGACTCTGCCTCTTATGTTCAGACAGCTGACCTGGCCAACGTTTTAGTAGACGCTGATCTGCAGAGCTTTATCTGCCTTCACAAAACCAGACCGCAGCTCTGTAACTCTAATCTAACTTCAGCATTTCTCAACACACCTTTGATACATTAAGTGGAAAGAATTTTTGTATGAACAAAGAATTTTTCCTGGGTGGTGGTGGCACATGCCTTTAATCTCAGCACTTGGTAGGCAGAGACATGTGGATCTCTGAGTTCAAGACTAGACAGAAAATCTTTTTATTGTCCAAATTCATGCTAAAGACCTCCTGAACCATTAAGACAATAATCACTCCTACTTTTATCCTATTTCTCTCCCCTCCCCACCAAGACAGTTCTGGCTTTGTAGACCAGACTGGCCTTGAACTCAGACATCTGTTTGTCTCTGATTAATGGCATCACTACCGCCTGACTTTTATCCTATTTCTAAATGCTTAGCAAACTTTACCAATGACAATAGTCCTGGCAGGCAGCTCCAGTTACTTCTAGAATGAGCAAATTAATGCAAATAGTTAAAATTTGAATAATTTGAATATGACTAGGTAAATAAATATATATTGTTTTCACTTCTTATTTGGCATTCCGTAGACTTCTTATATTTTTGGTTGTGAGCCTAGCCTTTAATGGCTGAGCCATCTCTCCAGCCCTATTTTTTTTTTTTTCAATGATCATTGGTGTTTTGCCTTCATGTGTGTGAGGGTTTCAGAAACCTTGGAGCTGGAGTTAAAGACAGTTGTGAGCCATCTAAGTGCTAGGAATTGAACCCAGGTCCTCTGGAAGAGCAGCCAGTGCTCATAACTGCTGAGCCATCTGTTCAGTCATCCTTAGACTTCTTAAAAACTGTTTTATTTTACTATCCATGTCATAAGAGAAGAAAATGTTAAATTACAAGTACTCATTCCGAAGTTATTTTTTATGTAGTGGTACAGTATATTTGCACACTTAAATGTGTATCTAATAGAAAACCAACTGTCTATGTGTGTATGCACGCACACTCACCCACCCCACGTACTTGCACTTGCTTTGTGATCTGGATTGGCCTAGAATTTACTAGCCTGGCCCCACGTATCACTATTACAGACAATTCATACTGTGTCTAGTCTAAATTACTTCTAAAGCAAATGGCTTAAGCAAAAGAGTGTAAGAAAGCTTGTAGAATAGGGCTTACTTTCACTGCAGCAATGAGCCGAATGTAGTCACTAAGAAGTTCTGAGAACATGTAAAAGTCGGCAAAGGCTTGTTCTTGATGTAACTGGTCTATCTTTTCCTCAACCTCTGCAAGCTGAGACAAGGCTCTAGACAGGGCCGTGTGATCCTCAGAATTACCTAGCATGGCAGCACTCTTAGCAAAGGCAGCTGTGTTGGCTGAAAGTTCTGAAATTTAAAAAAAAAAGCATTTAGTATTTGTTAGTAAAATTATATTCATGAATTTAGTAATATTTAAATTAATATGAAACAGTCAATAAGTGCTTCAGGTATAGATGCTAGTAGAAGCACCACTGCTGTATGGAGTCACAGCTGCAGAGCACCCACCCAGCATAAACAAGCCTATGTTTACATCTAGTCCCAGCATAGCCCCACAACCCTCCAAAAAAGAATCATAGCTTATGTTTTCAGATGGTGAACTGTGTCTAATTCTTGAATTATTTTAATACTCTGCCTTCCCCTTTTGACCCCAAAGTGCTCATTTATTCTCTTCTGCATTATGTTAAAGAGGTAAGTGTGTTTCTAATATAAGAAGCATGAAGATAAAAATTAAAGAGGCTGGGGAGAAGGCTCCAAGGTTAAGAGTTTATACTGCTGTTCTGGAGAACCCAAGTTTGTAAACTCACACACTGGCACATACAAGTACATATAATTACGAATAATACTTTTTTTAAAGATCACAATTAAGTTATACTATACTCTTTGGCATTTAAACATTTGTCATTGAAAATAATGTCTCAGTTTTTAATGAGAATCTTATCTACCAAGAAAGAAAAACAAGGTAAACTTGTAAACACAATTCAATTTATATCAAATGAAGTCATTTTTTGTTATTTGTTTTGCAATAATGCTAACTTTTTTTTCCTGACAAAGGCTAGCCTGGAACTCATTATTTAGTCCTGGCTGTCCTCAAACACATAATTTCTCCAATCACAATTTCTAGATTATTTTTAATATAACCATTTCAAGCCTTTTCAAATGAAAAATTAGATGTTTAAAGGCCACTGACAATGATTAAGAATTACATTTTCTGAAAACTGTTCCATTACTCTGTAATTTCTTTCTTAAAAAATACTGTCTACTTCCTAGGAGATATATAATACAAGCAGTAAAGCTACAACAAACTATTATATAGAAATAATTATCATACGGGGGCTGGAGAAATGGCTCAGCAGTTAAGAGGACTGGCTGCTCTTCCAGAGGACCCAGGTTCAATTCCCAGCACCCACATGGCAGGTCACAACTGTCTGTAACTCCAGTTCCAGGGGATCTGGCACCCTCACACAAATATACTTGCAGGCAAAACACCAATGCACATAAAATAAAAATAAATAAATCTTAGAAAAATATTTATCATACAAGTAATCTGCTACTTAATGAAATCTATTAAACACTGTCACATAGTAAATATTTTAGACAACCATTATGAAGAGTCTTGGACTGGGCAGTGGTGGTAGAGCACACCTTTAACCCCAGCACTCGGGAGGCAAAGGCAGGCAGATCTCTATGAGTTCGAGGCCAGCCTGGTCTACAAAACGAGTTCTGGGATAGCCAGGACTGTTTCAATGAGAAACCCTGTCTTGAAAAACAAAACAAAAAAAGAGTCTTGGACAGTAAAAATATCCCTACTCCCAAAGTCAAACAAAATTTCAACCCCCCAAAAATTTGTGGATTAAAAAACAACAACAACAACATGGTTTGGACTTCTTAATTTTTGTCTGTCTCTAGCCCAGGCTGGCCCTGAGCTTCCCATTGAGAGGCTGGCCCCGAACTTCAGACTGCCTGGTTTATGTCGTACTGGAGCTCAAACCCAGGGCCTTCTGTGTGTTCAACAAGTACTACCAACTAGGGGACATCTCCAGTCCCTAAATACTATGGAAACATAAGCAAATAATTCATGGAATTTTTCAAGAAATAGAGGCACAATATACTTTCAAGAAAATCTGTAAATACCAATTTTTAATTTTCCCCACCTTGGTTCAGAGAATTGAACACAGGGTCTCATGCATGCTAGACAAGCACTCTACCACCACTGAGCTATAATCTGGGTCCTATAAATTTTATAGGGCTCATAAAATTATATATATAAATTTTTATAAATCTGAGTCCTATAAATTTTAGAAACTCAAATTTATATTATAATCAGTTACTAATGAAACAATTTTATCTAAATTATAAATGTATCAGGAGTTAATGAATAATAATTTGAAATTAAAAGTTTTGTAAGCTTTTGATTTTTTTAATTTTAAACTAGAAGTTAGATCAAAATACAGCAGAAAGTTTTAAATGATAATGAAACAAAATACTCTTTTTTCCGGTCTTGAGACAGTCTCACTATGTACTCTGGACTAGCTTCACTATGTACTCAAGGCAGCCCTGCTTCAGTCTCCTACATGCGCCACACCCAGCACAAACCACCGCTTTATCCTTCTCAGAGTCACTGCTGAGTATTCACTTTAACAAGGCAAACCGACCTTTTCTATGACAAACCAAGGCTTCAACACTGGCATGAAGTTTCCGAAGTTGCTGGTCAAGATTCTCAAATTGTTGTTGCTTTTCTTCAAACCACTAAGAAAAAGAAAAAAGAAAAATGGAGCTAATTTAAGACGAATGAACCATTGGAAATTAGGTTACCAATAGCAAGCTACCTTTCTTGTTTTAGAAGGGTAAATTAGCCGTATATAACCATGGTGGTCAAATGATGTAGCTGAGAACTGAACTCAATAAGCAAATTAATATCCTATTTTCTGCTTGTACAGCTTTAAAATGCAATTGTTGGGCTCATTAATTCATTTCATTATTCAAGTCGAAAAATCAGCTCTTACTGCATCCGATTCATTCATCTTGATTGTCATTTTGTTGACAGCGTCGGCAGCCTTGTTCACCATCCTCAATATTCCTGCTCCACTCAGAGCCTGTGTATTAACTGCTCTCGGCAGCTGGAATTGAATGACAAATAAGGGCAAACAAACCGGTTAAAAGCCTAGAGATTTAACTGGGCACAAAAGGGATCCCCCTCCCAAAATAAAGAAGAGAGAGAGAAGAAAAGAGAAAAGAGGCTGTGTTTTCTTCACCCTCATACATTTCAACAGTGAGATCTAATTTCTCAAATGTACTACTTGTACATTCTCAAAGGAAAACTTAAAAAATAGACTTTCCATTGCTTTTCTTCTGCACGTTTACATTTAGATAGAACAAACGCTGTTTGTCAAAATACATTAAGAAATTGCCAAGCTCTAACACTGGCCACCTGTCTGCAAGCACAAACAAGCTGCTGGTGAGCAAAGATGCTCTTGAGAAAAATCTCCCCATGCTGGTAGAGCTGTTTCTAGAAAATTCTGGGACTTAAGCAAAGTTTTTTTTAAAAAAAAATCTCAAGCAGTGCCAGTAAAATTATGTATCATTTATTTAATTAAATCAAGTTTAAATTTTTCAAAAAGGATCTGATCATCATCCTCTATCACTAAAAGGAATTATTTACTGAAGGGCTAATCTTGGATTAGTTATGACAATATCTAATTAGAGAGACAATTTAAACGAGAAATACCTCTGAGCTTTCCAAGAACTGCCTTAAGTCAGGATCCTGAAGCAAGGTTGGATGCTTCACTGTTCTCTGAAGATACCTATATTTAAGAGTTGAATTGATCCAGTTTTAGTGCAATTTTAAATTTGAGTTTCAACAAAAGAATAAAAATAACCAGGTAAAAGGTATCTTCAATGTATCTCTTATTAGTTTGCATTCCCTATTTATCTAGAATTTTACACAAATTGAATAGGGCGGTGGTGGTGCACACCTTAATCCCAGAATTTGGCAGGTGAATCTCTTGTGAGTCTGAGGCCAGACTGGTCTACAGAGCGAGTTCTAAACCAGCTAGATCTACATATAAGACCCTATCTCAGAGAAAAGAACTTTACAGAAATAGAATAAAAAGGTTTTGTCCATTTTTTTAAAATTTTTAATTTATGTGTATGTGTAAGTGCCTACATGTGCCACATATACACCTGGTACCCATGGAGGCCAGAGCTGGACTCATGCAGTTGTGAGCCACCATGTGGGTAGTAGAAACAAACCCATGTCCTCTGCAAGAGCAAGTACTCTACCCCCCACCCCCAACACAGATTTTCTCTGGAACTTGCTCTATTTCTGAAATATAAAATTTAGTCTTCATCAAATCAGAACCAAAAACCAAAAGCCAATTACCATTTAAATCTACCAACAAGCAGAACTATTGATAGGCAATTTCCTAATTTGGAGATAGTAGTAATTACACTTGTTGAGAAGAAAATACACACAGGGATATGTTAACTTCATTCTCTAAAATTTCAGCTGGAAACATTAACTTTGCCAGGAGGAAAACTGCTACATAAGCTCATACCTCCTTCTGTAGCTGAAATGTCACAGCAAGAAGTGGATACATTATCTATTCTGTCCCCACTTTCAAAAGATGAGCAAAGGGACTTGAGAGAGCTCAAAGGTGAAGAGTACTTGCTGCAGCCAGGTGGTGGTGGCGCACGCCTTTAATCCCAGCACTCGGGAGGCAGAGGCAGGCCAATCTCTGTGAGTTTGAGGCCAGCCAGGTCTGTAAGAGCTAGTTCCAGGGCAGGCTCAAAAGCTACAGAGAAACCCTGTCTTGAAAAATGAAAAAAGTAAAAATAAAGGAAGCCTTGAGTTAAAATCTTAAATGTTGGTAGTTATTAAATAAGAGTCAGACTCACAATTTTAATAATGTAATTCTCCTAATGCTATTGATAAGTTATTCCGTTTAGATGTCATATAGCATGAAGCAGTCTGTAGAGACTGTTAGTGTCAGTGCTGGAAAACAGTAGGTGCTCACACACAATGTAGCACTCAATCTCTACAAAGCATCCCAGCCAAGTGTGTTAGCATGTGTGATCTCCATCATTTCGAAAGTGGCCAAATGGCCAGCCTGGGCTACATAGTAAGACCCTGTCTCAGAAAGAAATAAAGTGACAAACGTCCTTTATTTTAAGCCTAAAAAAAAAGGTACCTACCACTACTTATACTCTTAAACAACTTTCCAAAGCACATTTTATAGGTTACAAGCCTCAAACACTAATAAAAAGGCTAATATATAATTAAGAAAGTCTGAAATATATATGTACTTTCTCCTTTAAAGAAGTCATTTGTGGCACTCAGGAGGCAGAGGCAGGTGGATCTCTGTGAGTTCGAGGCCAGCCTGGTTTACAAGAGCACCAAAGCTACAGAGAAACCCTGTCTCGAAAAAACAAACAAACAAAAAGGAAGTCATTTGTGGGGCAGAGCCACATGTGCAAAGGTCAGAGGACTTGCAGGAGTCACTGTTTTCCTCTACCATCTGACTTCTGAAGATCAGTCTCAGGTCGTCAGGCTTGGGAGCTACTACCTTTACCTGCTGAGCATCTCACCAGCACACAGATTCCTTTAGGAATCACTGAATAGTATTAAATTGACACTGTAAGATAATATACAAGTCTTATAAAATCCAACTTTTTATTTTGTATTCTGAGATAGGGTCTCACTACATAGTGTTGGCTGGCCTGGAATTTGATAGGTAGACTAGACTATCCTTGAACTCATAGAGACACTCCTGTGAGTGCTGGGATTAAGCATACTTTAACTTTGGTAAATTCTGTTAGAAGATTCAGTTGACAGTGGATCTCATTTTTATCCTGGCACAAAGAAGCTTTCTGGGGGATAAATTTCAGAAAATAATATTTGAGAAAGAAACATAAAACTTTTTTCTTAGCTGGGCGGTAGTGGCACACGCCTTTAATCCCAGCACTTGGGAGGCAGAGGCCTGGTCTACAAGAGCTAGTTCCAGGACAGGTTCCAAAGCCACAGAGAAACCCTGTCTCGAAAAACCAAAAAAAACACAACAAAAAAAACCTTTTTTCTTAAGGGACAGAGGGAAGGAAATAAGTAAATAAAAGAAACTGTGCTTTTTACACAGTTAAAATTAAGAATAAGGTTTAAACAACAAACATTGATAAACACATGCCAACATGGTGAGGCCCAAGTTCAAGGGAAAAGAAATGAAACATACAAACAAAAAAAGAGTATGAGAGAAAGAAAAACAGGAAAGCTCGCTAAAGGAATTGAAGTGTAAAGAGCAACTGAAGTTGATGCCAGTATCACACTCCTAAGAGGAGGCCAGCAGAAACTCAGATCTGCTTTAAGCAGAGTGAATTGAAAAGAATCATTTGTGCTTTGTAGTTTCTATTTGCATGTGAAGACAAAACAATGGAGGCTGCATAAAATCCTTAAGATGAATAGTTAAAAATAATTTCTCTTACTTTAAATTCAATTCCAACAAAATGAGAGACTAGAAAAGCAAAGAGTCTGGGTCTTAGATGATGGTCATCTGTTTACTGGACATTTGCTGAGCACTGGCTACACATCTTATTCTGAGGTCATAGAATCTATCAGCATACAAAAGTTATTAGTATCTCTTCCTTCACTGACTTTACAGTTGTTACTGTAAAGACATGTAGCTAGCAATCACGTAAATTACATAATATATAATATAGGACAAAGTGGCAAGTCCTGTGAGAAAAGAAAAAATAGGGCACACAGAACCAAGTACATAAGATGTGATCATGGCAATTTAGATAGGTTACAATGAAGCCAGTTGTCAGAACACGCTTTTCTTGAACATTTATACTTGAAAGGATAATGAGATTTAGGTGAGTAACGTGTAGAAATGCCTCATTCAAAACAAAAGGGTCATTATGGCCTAGAGCAAAGTGGGTGATCAAAAAGACTGGCAAAAACACAGGGAACAACAAAATGAATGAGCAGTGCAAGTCAGGTAGGAAGTTGTTGTCAATTATAAGAACTTTGGTTTTTAGGAATGAAATTAGGGATTGTGCAATCTGCTGTAGGGCAGTTTTGTTTGCTTTTGAAACTGCCTCAAGTAGCTGAGGCTGGCCTCAAACTCTCTATGTAATGAACTTGAACTCTGATCCTTTCCCCTCTACCTCCGAGGTGCAGAGATTACAGGCTTCTGAAACCACATCCAGCCCAAATTGTGTTTTAAAGGATTTATTCTATACATGCTGTTTAAAATAAATAAATAAATAATAGAAAAGAATAAGGAATAGAATTGCGAAGGACAGAATCAGGGAGCCCATAAGGTGACTATGTAGCTAATTAAGTCTCTGGATTGCTAGCCACTAGAAGTCCAGGCTTCGGAGAACAACAGAACTTCCTGGTGAAACAGATAACCCTGAACAGTGACCTACCTCTAGATTCCTTGATTTGAAAGAGTAGGATTACTCAATCCATCACAATCTTTTTTTTTTCTTTTGCAGATGGGGTTTTTTAGGTGCTTGAAATGAACACTGATTCTAACCAGTCATTTAAAGATAATTATACACCTAAGTTACTTCTTGCAAAAGGTCACATAAATAGTGTAGTACAGGGTACAGGGCAGATTTCAAGTGGAAAGCCATTCTAGATCATACCTCCTGAATGTCTTTATCTGTGTTGGTCTGGCTTGAAATACGCTTGCTTGCCTTTTGCATTTTTGTTTTGTTTGTTTTATGCCTAGGCAGGCATCAAAGATGTAGCAATCCTCCTGCCTCATTTACACTCCCAAGTAGAATTACAGATGAGTCACAATACCCACCTAATATACTCTTTTTTGTTTGTTTTTGTTTTTTTGAGACAGGGTTTCTCTGTGGCTTTGGTGCCTGTCCTGGAACAGCTCTTGTAGACCAGGCTCGACTCGAACTCACAGAATTCTGCCTCTCTCTGCCTCCCAAGTGCTGGGATTAAAGGCGTGTACCACCACCACCCGGCCCTAATATACTCTTAATAAAAGTAATCTCTGCTTACTTTACTGAGTATGGCACAGGGGGTGTTTGGATACTTAACTGCTTTTTCTTTCTTGTTTTATATTAAAGCTATTTTTATTTTTATTATTGTGATTGTAGTGTAATTTTTAGATAGACTTTTAAGGAACTACTGAAATTAAAAGATAATTTGTACTGTATGAAGCTACCCTAATGGACTATATGGTACAGTCAAACTAGAAGGATACTGAATCAACAACTTCCATGTCCTTGGCACAACAAGTCTTAGTTTCTGAGTCAGCTTGCCATCCAAACATTTTAACCTTCCTCAAAAGGTGTAGTGGTCTACACCTTTGATGCCAGCATTTGGGAGGCAGAAGAAGGCCTGAGTTCAGGACTTGCCTGGTCTACAGAGTTAGTTACAGGGCAGCAAAAAATACATAGTAAGACCCTACCTACAAAAAAACAGAACAAACAAAAAAAGGTTTGTTGTACTGTAAAGTTGACTTCTGATAGTCTCACTTTTCACATTTCAGCACAATAAGAGAGGACTATATGGGCAGAGGCAGGCAGATCTCTGTAAGTTCAAGGCCAGCCTGGTCTACAGAGCTAGTTCCAGGACAGGCTCCAAAACTGTTGCGGGGGGGGGGGAAGGGAGGGAGGGCGGGTGATATGTTAAACTGGGAGTGGAAATATTCTAGTCTGCTATTAAAAGGTAAGTTTTAGGCCAGATATGGCAGTGCATGCCTTTGATCCTAGTACTGTAAGAGGCAGAGGCAGGCTGATCTCTATGCTCAAGGCCAGCCAGAACTGCACAGTGAGAACTTGTTTCAAAGAGGAAAGAAGAAAAGCAAGTCTTTAAATCTATAGGACATGTAAAATTATATACTCTAAAGAGAGATATAACATATTTATAATTAGTCCTTAATTAAATAATGAATAAGCAAGATGTAACATTACTATCCATTAAAGTCAAAAATCAGAGGGCACACACATGCAGTTTTCACTGTTTAACAGTGCTTATACCAAATAATTATTCAAATAAAAAATTAACTTAGGGATGGAGAGATGGTTTAGTAATTATAAACAGTTGCTTTTCTTGGAGAAGATACAGGTCTGGTTCCCAGCACCCACATGGTGGTTCACAACCATCTGTAACTCCAGTTTCAGGAGGTTCAACCCACTCTTCTAAACACCACAGGCACCAAGCTTGCATGTGGTGCATATGTTTACAACGAGGCAAAGCACTCAAACACATTAAAATAAGTCTAATTTTTAAAAATCGATTTATACAAATGACTGGGTCTTTCTGTGTAGCCCAGGACAGGCCCGGGATTGCAGGAGTGTACACTACACGCGGCTGCCCCAGACATTCTATCAAGTCCTGCAAGCACAGCCTTCATGTTTCCCTCTTATAACTACAGTCATTTTGTTAGTGTTCTTGGTGATTATGATATAATCCTAACATTTTCCTGCTTATAACATGAGACAGAAACAGATGCCATGCTGTTAGACTAATGAAAGCCCGGCAGCAGTGGTACTGTGACTTGGGATTACCTCTCCAGTGCCGCTCTTCGTTTTTCTACAAACTCAGTGGATGATGAGTCTTCTTTACCTACTTTGACCTTGGTCATACCTTTGAAAAAGTTGGAAAAAATTCGTAAGAATATTTTTAGATTATTATAAAACAGGCCATAATATCTTCATAATCAAAATATACTTTTAACTGTATAATAATGTCCCTATGTTGGTAACTGGGATCTTATTTAAAGAGAAACCCATTTTGAAGAATTACATCTCATGATGTATTAATATCTCTAATGAATAAATATCTAAGGCAGGAACGTGTAAACAGAGTACAACATGACTTGTATTTATGGGGTTTGAACTCATACAGTAAGTTTATAGAAAAACCTACATAAAAATTTCATTATTTGTGGTTTTTCACACTTTAAAAACACAATGGTTTTCATATTTCAAGATTATTTTCTCCATAGACCTGGACTTGAACCCAAAGTCTTATGAATGCTAGACAAGAACTCTACTTCTGGCCTAGATCCCCAGCTTGATTCTTTTCCCTACATTTCTTTTTTAAGATGACTTCATTATTTACTTCTGTGTATGTGTGTATTTCGTTATGTACACATGCATATAGGTGTTGCAGAGGCCAGATGAGGACAGCAGATCCTCTGAACTGAAGTTACATGCAGTTGTGAGATGCCTAACGTGGTCCTGGGAAGCAAACTCCAGCTCTTTACAGAAGTGGCAAGTACTTTGATGAGTCGTCTCCTTAGGCCCCAGGCCTACATTTCAACACATAAAATGTGGAGTTTAAAAAAACTAAGTTAATTAATGTCAATAAAAGTCTTTATGGAATGATGAAATGTGTTAAATATAATTGATGAATTTGCTAAATGCTTTCCCTGCTTCAGAACTAGCATGTTCCTATTTGTCATGACTGGTTCTGCCCTTTGTCTTGTTTTGTTTTGTTTTGTTTGTTTTCGAGACAGTGTTTCTCTGTGTAGCTCTGGCTGTCCTGGAACTCACACTGTAGACCAGATTGGCCTCCAACTCATAGAGATCTGCCTGCCTCTGCCTCCTGAGTACTAGGACTATTTAAGGTGTGTGCACCAACATCTGGCTTGTTTTTGTCATTTTGTCTTTGTTTCATAGAGCCAAGGTCTCAACTATGTAGCATAGGCTGACCTCAACCTCATGATCCTCTTGCCTAAGTCTCCCCAGTGCTGGTGTTATAAAATGCACGTTTGTGCCTGGCTGCTCCTTTTCTAATAGTTTAGAAAGAATCGTGTTTTTAATTCAACTGAAGTCCTGCTAAAAGTGTAAGTCATATGCTAAGGCAGTTTCCTTTCAATGGCAGTTACAGCTTCCCAGAAAGCTACTCTTTGTACTCTGCCATCTCAGTAAAAGATATATTACTTTAAAAATCTGCACACCTACACAAGTGTGGTAGCGGATGCCTATAATCCCAGCATTTGAGAGAATGAGGTAAGTGGACTGTGAGTTTCAGGCTAGTATGAGCTACAACAGTAAGACTTTGTCTCAAACGAAAGAAAGGGAAGGAAGGGAGGGAGGGAGGGAGCAAGCAAGCAAACTGGGCATGATGGTCCACATCTATAATTTGAACACTTGGGAAGTATAGGAAGATCAGGAGCAAAACCCATTTTAAATGTATTTGACCATTTTTTTTTTTTTTTAGAAAACTGGATCCATGGGAGAAATTTGGTAGTATTGTACACCTAGCATGCTGAAGTCCCTGAGCTCAGTCCCCATCACAAAACAACTAACCCAAGGATGGGGGGGCAGCTTTCACTCCCAGCACTCCGGAGGCAGAGGCAGGAGGAGCTGTGGATTTGAGACCAGCCTGATCTACAGAGTTCTAAGATAGCCGGGGCTACACAGTGAGGACCTATCTTAAAAAAAAAAAAAAAACAACCTAACCCAGAAAGTTTTGTATTTAAGGATCAAAAAAAGGATACAACAAGTAACAAATTCATCAAAGGCATCAAGTTTCAAAATTATAAATTATAAAATGATTTTTCAAGCCAAACATTTAATAAAACTAATGGTCAGCAAAATTCATTTTAAATATATTTCAGAGTAATAATGTTGTATGTAAAGAAAATTAAAATGGGGGTCATTAAAAATATAGGACTTAAACAGACTGACCTACAAAATTTAAGATATAAATTTTTGTTTGTTTGTTGAGACTGTGTAGCTTTGGAGCCTGCCCTGGAACTCGCTCTGTGGTCCAGGCTGGCCTCGAACTCACAGAGATCCGCCTGCCTTTGCCTCTGCCTCCCAAGTGTTGGGATTTAAAGGTGTGCATCACCACCACTCAGCTAAGACTTAAGTCTTAAAAGTGGAATAACGGGGGCCAGTGAGATGGCTCAGTGTATGAAGATGCTTGCTGCCAAACCTGACTAGTTTGAGTTCAATCCCAGGGATTGAATCCACAGAAGGAAAGCACCAACTTCCATAAACTGTCCTGACCTCCATATGCATATGGTGGCAAGAGTGACACCTCAACACACACAATAAGTACAGTGGCAAAAAATTATAGTAATCGTAATGAAGGCTTTCTGCTTCTTTTAAAAATTTTGAATTTTGATAACTAAGCCCTTACTGGTGATCATAGTAGAAATGTATTTTGTTTGTTTGTTTTATTTCAGGCAGAATCTCACTAAACCTGGCTGGGAACTCAAGAAGCTAAGATGAATTTAAATAGCTTTTATATGAGCAAGGTTAAATTGAACTCTCTGGACAATATATATCTGAGCACCAAACAGCACCCAGCTCTTAGAAAAAAACACTAACATCTTAACAACATTAAGTATCACTAGAAAAGGACTCAGTAAATTGGTATTCTAACAACCCTAGAAAATTAGCTTCTAACCCTCCTTCAATTTAATCAATTTCAACCAAATATTCAACAACCAGGTATTTATATGTTATAAACTAAAACTGCAAGCTACACATTCTTCAAGAATACACAGGAAGGCAGGCGGTGGTGGCGCTCGCCTTTAATCCCAGCACTCGGGAGGCAGAGGCAGGCAGATCTCTGTGAGTTCGAGACCAGCCTGGCCTACAAGAGCTAGTTCCACGACAGGCTCCAAAGCTACAGAGAAACCCTGTCTCAAAAAAAAAAAAAAAAAAAAACCAAAACAACAACAACATCACAGCACATATAAACCTGAGCCTCTAGACAGGAGCCCTGATTGGGGATGATTAAGGGATAAATAAACCAGAACAGCTAAAATTAAATTAGGAACAGTAAAGAGAAATGTTCTGACTTTGCTTACCTACTATACTCTTTTCTGGAGCTGGTGGCACAATGTAACCAACATGTAAATATTTGCTTGCTAATTTGCTATGCAAACCAAGAAAGTCACTGAATCTTCTTTTGACTGAAAATTCACTCTTACTGAACATGGAAAGGGAAGTCTACAAATGAAGAACAGGTATTTCACATTGTTAACAGAAAGCAATCATTTACAAATTAATGCTGCACATAACTGCAAGAACAGTCTGCTCTATTTTGCAAATGAATGCAGAGTACATAGTGTGGCTTAAAGACAACAAAACAACAATTAAACTACAATTTAGGGCTCAAGACATAGTTTTTTAAAAGTAATATAAGAGGTTAGAAAACACTTGCTTTATTCTAAGTTTGACCTATAACACCTTCTCTACCGTACTTCAGCTAATGATTTTCCCCATTTTGGTTTTGAGACAGGTTTATACAGCACCTAGGCTAGCTTTGAACTCACAATGGATAGGCTACTGATTCTTCAATATTTCCCTGTGGCCCACACCACTTGTGGAGGCAGCTCCACATAAATCTCACTGAATTTTCCCTGTTAGAGTAAGAGTCTCATAAGGAAAGCCCTTTCCTCTACTGCTATTTGCAGGTGCTTGCAACAGAGCCTGAAACCATAGTATTTGTTTCATCAATTAACAAAATTTACCCCACCTCAAACTACAAAATTCCTGTATCATAAATAAATACCTTTCTTATGCCTTATACTCAAACATTATTGATTGTCCCACCTACACAATTAAAAAAAAACATTTATTTTGATTACTTTCAAAACTGTTTCTTCAGTATTAAGTATCAATCCCCCACCATGCAGCTGTTTGTGTGTCTCAAGCTGGCTTAGCACTCACTATGAACTTCTTTCTGCTCCCCCTGCCCTACCTACCGCCTGAGTACTGAAATCACAGGTGTTCACCACTTCCCCTGTTTTCTGTATATTGGTGAATGAACCCAGGGCTTCATGCATGTTAGGCAGGCACTCTAACTAACTGAGCTACACCCTCAGTATAAAGCTAAGATCTTCAGGACAGACTTGCTTTCTGTTTCAAGACTTGAGCCTTTAATAACCCTTTAATAACTGTGGTGATCTTTAATTGGAAATCTTGACCTGTACTTGGAGTACTTGGATCCTCCAATTTTTTTTTTTTTTTTTTTTTTTTGAGACAGGGTTTCTCTGTGTACCTTTGGCTATGCTGGAACTAGCTCTGTAGACCAGGCTGGCCTCAAACTCATAGAGATCCACCCGCCTCTGCCTCCCAAGTGCTGGGATTAAAGGTGCTCACCACCACCGCCCAGCAGGATCCTCCAATTCACACTGAGTTAAGACAGAGCTGTCCTAACAAAAATCTCAAAGTGCCATGCTTTTGTCCGAGCCTCTCTAATAGCTTTCCTGTATGCTAAGGATGAAATACTCATGAAATACTCAAAATCCATGAGGTGAATTCAGTCAGAGTCACTTATAGACGAGACTCTAGAAAGCAAAATGCCTCGACTCTGGGCTTTTATACAGCAGATCTTTTTTTGTCTGGAAGCAGCATCCTGCTTCTTCCCATTCCTACTCAGCATCCCCTCATCTCTGTCTCACCTTAGAACTACTTTGCTTATGCCTATCCTCCAGGTCTATGTTGGGTCACTTCCTGCATATGCTCTTCCTTACACTCACATCCTCTCTACTGTACAGAGGGAGGGGCCAACATTTCATTGAAGAAGCAAAAAGCTCACCTTTGTTGTTACTCTATATGCCATATAAGCATTCATGCCATCACCTATAAAGAAAAAGGCAAAGAATATTATTACAATTCAAATGCTGGGCTGGAGAAGGTAAAAGGTAGACTGCTTGCCTAGTGTGTGTAAGACCCTGGGTTTAATTCTTAGTACCACCAAAATAAATTAATTGAGTTAAATGCTTTAAAATAAAATTCACAAAAAATTTTAAAGATAAAACACTGTAACCATATACTTAAGTGGAAAACTATAGGATCTAACAAGCTAATTAAAACAAGTACAAAAAATAATAACTCACCAACTTTTTCTGGATCTGACACACCAATTTCTATATCAAAAATATCTCCATTTGCTTCTTCTTCAATCTATAAAAGCATATTTTCGTGTTAAAAAATTCCATTTCTCTTGAAGGTAACCAGCAGCTGTCTAACTGGATGCATGGCCCTGTCAACAGGAGGGAAGTTATGCCTAGTACTGCAGTTCTGGCCGGCTATCTGTGTCTACAGAGGTCCTGTGCCCTAAAGAGAGCCTACTTCTGTCATTTCTCTAAACCAATATAATTTCTAATTATATTCTAAATACTTATCCTTATACCCACAAATAGGTGTTAACTTTTTACCCATCAGCAAAGAAACTTCTTTTTTTGCAAAAGTCAGAGACTATTATAGAGACCCACAGCTAGTCAACATACAGAGAACAAGAGACTGCCATGTGCCCAACTGATAGAGCCCAACATAACTCCTACATCTAAGTCTCAGGGAAAATCATGAAAGGGGGCAGAAAGATTGTAAGAGCCAGATGACCAGCAAGCCCACTGCTGGATATTGTTTTTTAGGCATGACAGTAAAGCTATACCCATGAAACCTCAGGAATATGGTTGCCTCAACAAGACCTGCATATGATAACACCAGCTGATATGCCAATGTGTAGATGGGAGAAATTTCACAAGCTCCTACCCATAGAGGAAGAGTTACAGGCAACAGTGGCTACCCAGAGAGGGAGAATCTGTTTTTCTCTAGGGATGACCCCACTAATGGGTGATCTAATACCCAGTGGACAGTCATAAAATACAGTACTCATGTATGAAATTTTCAAAATATGCAAAATTTAAAAATTACAACTTATATTACTGTCACAATGCCAACAACTAGTTTTTACTAGTTTTATCTACTGGAGTCATATCACAATAGTTTCAAAACAACAGAAGCTTTCATATACGCTGACTGCAAACAAACAAAACTCTAAAATAAGAAAGATCATTTGGAGAACAGGAATTTTTGTCTTAACTCAATATGTATAGAAAAAAATGACAGAAAACTTTTTAAAAAGGAAAAAAGAAGAAATGTGATTTTCTAAATACTGTGGATTTTGTGCTGTTGTTATTGTTGTTCACTATGGAATCTCTTATTCGTCTTTCCTCTACCTTCTGTGTGCTAGGATTATAGATGTGTTCCACCACAGCTAATAAATGGAATCTTTAGATTTAGATAAATGCTTATTGCCTTACTTTTATTTAGCTTCTCTCCCACACAGTTTGGCTACTCTAGCTAGCTATCTTACTCCCTCTCTAATACTGGGATTGCAGGACAGCTGTCCATGTTCACTTGGCATTTATGTCCATCAGGGTATCCAAACCACACACGCATTATCTAAGTCATTACCCCAGCCCCAGCCCCATAATTTCCAATCCTGAATAACTAAAAAGAACCCATTACTTGTACCAATAGAAACTTACATACTTATAGAAATTATACCTAAAACCAACTTTAACACAATGCTTTCTGTAATAATCTAATAAAAAACATATTTTTCTAAGACAATAAAGGCCCTGTAAAACTCATTTTCAAAATCAACAAGTGGGAAAAAAATAACCTGACTGGACTACAGAAATGTCTTTTTGAAGGCAATTTAAAAACAAGAATTTGGGGGCTGGAGAGATGGCTCAGCAGTTAAGAGCAAGGGCAGCTCTTCCAGAGGAACCAGGCTTAATTCCTATCACCACATGGTGGCTCACAACTGCCTGTAACTCCAGTTCCAGGGGATCCGACACCTTTACACAAACATTTATGCAGGCAAAACACCAATGCACATAAAATAACAATAAGTAAATTTTAAAAATTATAAACAAATAAACAAAAGAATTTCAGCTGGGCCCCTAGTGGTCCAAGCCTTTTATCCCAGGACTCAGGGGCAGGTGAATCCCTCAGTTCAAGGTCAGTCTGGTCTGTCGAAAAACAAAACAAAAAACCAACCAAACAAGCAAACAAAACCCAAGCATTTCAAACACGTTTGTTTCAGGAAGAGTTTGTAGAAAAGTCAGCTAGGAGTGTAACTCAGAGGGAGCGAGCCTGCCTAAGCATAAGCAAGGCCTGGATTCTATCCACAGCACTGAACAAAAGACAATAAATCTCAGTCTTTTTTTTTTTTGGTTTTTCAAGACAGGGTTTCTCTGTGGCTTTGGAGCCTGTCCTGGAACTTGCTCTTGTAGACCAGGCTGGTCTCGAACATACAGAGATCTGCCTGCCTCTGCCTCCCGAGTGCTGGGATTAAAGGCATGCGCCACCACCGCCCAGCTAAATCTCAGTCTTAAACCTCCAAAATGTCAAGGCAATATTAATAATATAAAGCTATAACCAAAGCATATTTTCCTAACTATCTTTCTTTTCAAAGTCACTTTTCTATAGAGAAGCTCTACATGGACACTGAATTTAGAAAAATGTATTAACTGTTAAGTGGTCAGTTCAATAAACTTTCACAAAATGAACTCATCTTTATAAACAGAACCCAAATGAAAAATGCAGGCAACGAGTACATCCCCAAGACCCCCTTACAGCTTGCCTCCCAGTCCCAACTGCATCATCCTGCCAACTAAGCTGCTACCCTGGTATCTAACGTTGTATATTCTGTTCACTAATTTTATCTGTGCTTAATGTTCATATCATGGAATCATACAGTGTGAGTACTTATTTATTTATATCTTACTACTTTCCCTTTGTAGTATTTTGTGAAGGTTATTCACATTTATATATAGTCATTATTTAATTATGATTACATTGGTTACAAATTTCTAGTTGAATAATTTTAAATGTTTTATATTTAAAATAACCTTCACACCATGGCTTTTTTCTTTTCCAAATGTGTCATTTCTTAATAATTCTATCCTTTATAAAGTAAAAGGATTATTAGGGCATGAGAAAGCAACTTTAACTGATCTGTACCTCTTTCTTTTAAAACTAAAAGTTTGAGGCATTTCAAAAATAAAGATAAAGGCTTGGGCTGAGCATACAGTTCAGAGGTAAAACAGTTGCCTATCATGCAAGAGCCCCTGGGTCCAATCCTCAGTGCTGTAAAAATAAACAGATGCTAGTTAGCAATCTTAAATATTAAAGGTATTCACTACATGCTCTGTCAAAGAAAATTACTCATAACCCACTTTAAATATTTTTACCCATCACTTGTTCAACATAGAAACCCTCAGAGGCATACACTATTATCATAAGACCACAAATGTTCAATACACTAATCTACTCACCAGTTTTTGTTTTTGTTTTTTGTAGTTGTGGAGATAAAATAAAATCTAGGGTCCTGAGCATATGAGGCACTCTACCACTGAGCTACATTCCAGCTTTAAACTCTTTGATTTTAGAGGTTAAGTGGTAGGGTTCAGCGGGGTGGAACATTTAGAGAAGCTAAGACAGGAGCTTTGTTGTGAATTTTAAGCCAGTTGGAATACTATAAGTCCCAGGCCAGCATGAGCTGCAGAGTAAAACCAACCATTTCAAAAATCAAATCAGGGTGGTGGTGGTGCACACCTTTAATCCCAACACTTGGAAGGTAGAGGTAAGAGGAGGATCTCAGTGAGCACTCTCTCTCTCTCTCTCTCTCTCTCTCTCTCTCTCTCTCTCTCTCTCTCTCTCTCTCGGTAAGAGGAGGATCTCAGTGAGCTCTCTCTCTCTCTCTCTCTCTCTCTCTCTCTCTCTCTCTCTCTCTCTCTCGGTAAGAGGAGGATCTCAGTGAGCGCTCTCTCTCT
>PVIU01000024.1:203250-242700 GCA_004026605.1 Ondatra zibethicus | reverse complement strand
TCTGCCTCCCAAGTATTGGGATTATAGAAATGCACCACCACACGTTTCTTCTTAGTACAGTTTTTTCATCTAAAATGTCTGAAAGGCTTTGATTAAGAATAAATTAACAGGAGAGAAGTGATGGGTAAGAAATAGATATGTATTCTTTCTATATTAACCTAGAATTATAAACATCTCTCCATACCTCTTCCCTGGATCTATCAAAGATCACGGGAGCAGAAATGCTCTTGGATTCGATCCTAGGAGCGATGAGTGCAGTAGGCGTGACAGGAGTGACTGCAGGAGAAGGCTCGGAGGAGAGGACAGGCTCTCTTTCCGGACTGTCCAAAGAAACTTCTTCTGTGGCTTCTAGACATAAATTAAACAAGTTAATCAAAGAAATTATAGCATATAGCAGTTCAAGAAATATGAAAAACATACCTAAAACAAGTCTCAAAAGTACCATGATTTTTAAGTTACCACTACAAGGGACTTTGTGCAACTAATTATTTAGTTGTTTATGAAAACTTTACAATAATCAGGAAGTATGTTGATTTTGTGAAGAACTGTATTAAGTCAGCTTAATTATCTTTACTAGGAGAAACACAATTTCATTTCTATTCCCACATTCATTTGTGTTTGGATTGTAATACATTTTACATGTGGTAACTTACCTTTCCATTATTTTATTCAGGCTAATGATTATTGCATACATATGAAAACAAATTTTATGGAAGAAGACTACTTTGGGGCTTAAAATTCTGTTATGGAAAAACCCACCAAGTTAGTAATCTAAAGCAATTAATTGCCAAAGATTACTATTAGTTGGATATACAAATATGACACAAACCAAAGAGATGTTTAGGTTTTAATTTTAAATGCTCATTCACTTGAAATAGCTAAAATTAAATATATTTAAAGTCAAACCACAACAATAAGCTGAAGTCTACAGACTATGTAATACTGTGTTAAAAGCAATGAAGAAACACAAAGAAATGGAAAAAAAAATCATACCTGCCCTCAGGGAGTTTATAATCTAGTTGAGAAAACAAGACATGTGGAATGTTAAATAATAATAAAAGACTTAAAAGAATAACAAAGAATGTTATAAGACATTCAACTACTATATGAATGGGAGAATAAACACTATAATTTGAGTAGACACAGGAGTCAATACTTCAGGGTGAAGAAAATCAGAAATAGTCTCTGACTCTGATTTGAGATAGTTTAAATAGTTATAGGAAGAAGTTGGGAAAAATCCATGCAACTAGAATAACAGCATAAGTGTAAGGAAAAAAAAAAAAAGGCCAGGTCAGTGGCATTTAATCAGTGGCTCTAAGACAAAACAGTCCTGTTGGCTTATTGAATTGATATCAAGAAGATGAAATTATAGGCAAATAAGGGATCAGACCAATGGTTTTCAGGTGTGGTGGTGCATTTCTATAATCCCAATACTTGGGAGGCAGAGGCAGGAAGCTCTCTGTTAGAAGCTAGCCTGACTCTACAATTCAGTTCTAACCCAGCTAGGGTTGGATAGTGAGCCCTGGTGTTAAAACACATATACAACACACACACACACACACACACACACACACACAGAGAGAGAGAGAGAGAGAGAGAGAGAGAGAGAGAGAGAGGGAGAGAGAGAGAGAGAGAGAGTGAGTCTACGGTTTCTGGATTCTTGTAATTTGGGTAAAGCAGTAATTGTGGTCAGTGACCCACTGGAAGCAGTCTACTTGAAATTACACAGCTGGACATGCTATCAATTATTTGGATTGGCTATTTAATGATGGCAAGGTATGGATCTCATGTTTTTGTATTAAAAGAAAGATGACTAATAACTAAAACCTTCCAAAGGGGAAAATATAAACTACAGATACAACAGACTACATATGCCCCTGACAGAATACACTAAAAGTTTAGAAACCACTTCAGCCTTTGTAGACTTTTTTTAAGAAATGAAAACAGGACCAGAGAATGGTTCACTGGGTAAAGGTGCTCTCCACCACGCCTGACACAAGTTTGATTCTTGGGACCCACATGGTAGGAAGAGAGCCAACTTCTACAAGTTATCCTCTGACCTCTATGCACATGCTGTGGTATGTACACGTATACGCACACAAACACACACACACACATACACACACAAATGAATTAATAAGTAAGTAAATATAGTAAGAATAATTTGAAACAGAAAATAGTTAACAATAAACTTGACATGGTGGTGTTTGCCTTTAATCCCAGCACTTGGGAGGCAGAAACAGGTAGATCCCTATGAGTTTGAGGCTTAATCTACATAGTGAGACTTTGTCCCAAAAACAGAAAAAAGCCAACAATGTATGAAAGTCAAAAGTAGTACATCAAAACTAGGTATGGGCTGGAGGGATGCCTCAGCAGTTAAGATCAGTGGCTGCTCTTCTGGTTTCCAGAACCCACATGGCAGCCCATCTACAATAAATAACCATCCACAACTCCAGTTCCAGGAAAACTAGTGCTTCTACAGGCACTGCATGCAGTTGGCGCACATATACAAATGCAAAAAAAACACACACACACACAAAACACTCACACATATAAAAATAAATTTTCAAGGAAACCAACGTGTGAGCAGTTTATAAAGGGTCAAAGCATCAACATGATCATAAGCAGCAGCAAAGCCCGCCAAACCCCATGAACCCCGAGGAAGAACTTCTACAGCAACAACACACAAGCAATAACAAACCAACAAAAGAATCCACTGACAGTGTTTAAACACAGTTCTCAACTTGTGGGTTGCGACCTCCCATTTACATTATGATTCATAACAGCAGCAAAATTACAGCTATGAAGTAGCAACAGAATAATGTTATGGTTGGCTGGGGTCACCACAGCATAAGAAACTGTACTAAAGGGTTACAGCATTAGGACTGTTGAAAAGCACTATTTAAAGCCATTCTGAATTTCTCAATGACATTTTACTACATTGATGTGAAGTTTTAGGTGCTTGTACTAGTAGCTGCTTCAACAACAAAGGACTTTAAGTAAGGCATGATCTAAGCAACTAATATGGGAAGAGAAGAAATCAAATAGATAGGCTTAGGTTCAGCATACTGACGGTCTGCCTTAAATTTTTTTTCCTTTTGGTTTTTAAGACATGGTCTGGGCTGTCAGCGGTGGCACATGACTTGGTAGGCAGAGACAGGCAGAGCTATCTAGGTTCATGGCCAGCCTGTTCTACAGAGCTAGTTCTAGGTCAGCAAGGCTACACAGTGAAAAACAACAACAAAAAAGACATGGTCTCATGAATCCTCCAATTCATGTTACTGAGGCGCATCTGATCCTACAGTTGCCATCCCGAGAGCTGAAATCGGAGGTGCGTATGACTATGTCCAGACTTTAAATGGCTGATGTGACTTCTTTTAGCTTAAGTAAACAACTGAAGATACAGAGCGCTTGGTTCCAGACAGATCTAAAGGTTAAGGAACATAGAGAGCTATAACTTGAGGGTGAACACACATTGATTTCATCAAAATTCAGGCATTCTTTAAGATGTAACAAATGGAGAAGGGTTAGATAGTTGAACCCATTTGGTGAACATCTTATAAAGAAGTAACAACATGTCATAGTTAACTTTTTCCCAGTATGGTGCTGTTATGAACGACCCATAAACTATGTAAGTTATCTAAAACACAACGGATACACACCAACATAATCTGGTTTCTTTTTGGCTTATAAAGTCACAATGACTACTTTGCTTTAGCCAGATCTGTATTCTATGCACCGAAAATGTGTTACTACTACTAGACAACAAGTTTCATCATCCTGATTGATAGTATATGCTGCATTTACAAGTTCCTAGCATCATACTCTTCTATAGGAAAAGACATAGATCTGCTTAAATACAATATAAATATGAACCAAACAGTATAATTTTTATAAAAATTTCTTAGATCACCTAAAGATGTCATTATAAAACAAATCTAAGTTAAATTGTAAAGCTTAAAAATAATTTCATTTAAATTTTTGTTGCGAGAGTATGTATGCATGGTGTATGTATGGCAGTGCAGGAATACGTGCCACATGGTAAATTGTAGAGGTCAGAGGACAATTTTCAGGAGTCAGTTCGCTCCATTTCCTGAGGGTTCACTGGATCAAACTCAAAAATAGTCAGTGTTGTACAGGAAGAACTTTACCCACTGATTCCTTCTCACCAACGCCAAATTCTTTAGTCTTTCAACAAATACTGACAATATACTGTTGTTCTTTCTTCCTTTCTTTGACAGAGTCTTGATATCCCTGATCTTGTTATGCATTCCATAGCCAGGCTGGCCGCACACTCAATACTCTTTGTCAGGCTATCAAAATGGAAATTACATAAACTTTTGTAATAAAGAATTGTACCTTCAAGCATAATTATACCAAGGAGCACAGAATGATCTGAATATGGACTACTACAGAAGTTGAGAATATTACTAATTCAATAAAAGCCAATTATTTAAATTATGTTGCTAAGCACAAAAATATTTACTATTTTCTGTCAATATTAAAATTTAAATTTTTGCTTTTCAATATTAAATATTAACTTAAATCTTAATTTTAAGGTATAATTGTTTAAAAGAGTCAAGCATTTTTTATGTAAGAATGAACTACACCAAATTCTATCCTTATATTATATCCAAACAAACTCAACCATCAACTTACCTAACAATAAACTGTAACACACAGTAATGCTTTTTTATGTGTACGCGTGTTTTGCCTGCAGGTATTTCTATGTACCACATGTATGCCTGATGCCACCAGAAGCCAGAAGGCATCAAATTCCCTAGAACTGGAGTTAACAGATGGCTATGAGCCAACATGTGGGTGCTAGGAATCAAACCTGGGTCCCTCTGGAAGAGCTGCTGAGGCATCTCTCTAGCCCCCATAGAGTGATTCTTAAACCCATACTTTGATTTTGCTTTGTGACATTTGTAAGTAACCAAAACAACAGTCACTGCTACCTCCCAAGGTTATGGTCAATACCATGCACCCTATTTTCAAATGCTTACAAATAAAGGGCAGTTTTGCTTCTCGTAATGGTCTGTTTGTATCTTACAGAGTGACCCTACTAAGAAAGTCTCTAGCCTGCTAAGTTTTGTTTTGTTCTGGGCTGGTTACAGGTGATACCCTATAAACCAGGCTGACCTTGAACGCAACAATCGTCATGCCTCGGTGAACCAAATGCTAAGATCATAGGCATCAGCCATGCTCAGATTCACTTTTTAGGGTGTTACAAGAAGAGTTCCCATTAAGACAAAAGAATTTCAGTTTCCTTAGAGAGTAGTCTAATAGCATATAATCTCATAATTGGCTATTATTGATATTACTATTATATTGAAAAAAAATCAAGATATGACAACTACCTGCGAAAAGATCTTCTCTGTCATCGTCTAGCATGACTTCTACAGGTTTGGAGCCATTGGAGTTTGCACTAATATCTTCTGCAGGAAGACTGGCTGGTTCGGGAGATGACGGACTTGACTGTTAAAAGAACAATAGGAGACAATTGATTGAAATGCTTCTTTGCTTTTCACTGTATCTCATAAACTAAAGAAATACAGGCCGGGCGGTGGTGGTGCATGCCTTAATCCTAGCACTCAGGAGGCAGAGGCAGATGGATCTCTGTGAGTTGGAGGCCAGCCAGGTCTACAAAGCAAGTTCTAACACAGCCAGAGCTGTTACACAAAGACACAAAGAAACCCTGTCTGGAAAAAACAAACAAACAAACAAAAAGCCCAGCATTCTCTTGATTAGAGAGGAAAAGAACAGCTACTTATATTTTCTTCTCTAAGGTTCAAAATACACTTTAATGTGCCCTTTGCTCAACAGTCACTTCACTCAAGTATCATTCCTTTTATTTAGAAGTATGAATTTATCATACTTAGTTATAATTAACAAAACCATACTAGCCACAATACATCCAAATTCAGAACAAGTCCCTTGATTTTAAGAGTCAGTGCTTATAGGAGCTAGAGATAGCTCAGGGTTTAAGAACACTGACTGCTCTTCCAGAAGACCAGGGTTGAATTCCTAGCATTCACATGTTATGTATTCCTAGTATTCACATGTTATGAGTTTCTGTAACTCCAAGATTAGACACTCTCACACAGACATACATGCATGTAAAATACCAATTCACATAAAATAAAATAAAGCCAGGCAGTGGTGGCACACGCCTTTAATCCCAGCACTCGAGAGGCAGAGGCGGGCGGATCTCTGTGAGTTCTGTGGTCTACAAGAGCTAGTTCCAGGGCAGGCTTCAACCCTGTCTCAAAAAATAAACAAATAAATAAATTTTAAAAAATAAATTATCTTTTAAAAAAGAGTTAGTGCTTTTTTTATGATCATGGTTATTTTGATATATGGCCAGATATATCAAAGTTCAAAGCCCTGCTTTAGACTAAGAAAATAAAAGGCACACACATAGTACACACCTGTAATCCCAGAATCTGGGAGATGGCGCAAGAGGATTAGGAGTTCATTCCAACAACACTGGAAGTCCAACACTAGCTTAAGACCCTGCCTCAAATAAACAAAAAGTACATAAAATAAAAATACAGCCTTGAGGAGTTTGAGGCCAGCCTAGTCTACAAGAGCTAGTTCCAGAACAGGCTCCAAAGCCACAAAGAAACCCTGTCTCAAAAAAGCAAAACAAGGTAACAAGCTCCACCGGGAGCAGAAGCCAGGAGCAAATCCAGCCCCAGGAGCCCACCCAGTCCAGGGACACTGACTGAGCCAATGACCTGACTCAAGAGTCCTCGAACTCCACACCGGAACCGGAGTGAGACTGAACCAGTTACCTAAGACAAAGAGAGAACAAGCTCCACCAGGAGCAGAAGCCAGGTGCAAACCCGGTCCCAGGACACGAGCGGATCAGGATTGACCCAGCGACCAGATCCAGAGCCAGCGATCTCCACCAGAACAGGTACAAGGGAGTAACCGCTGAGCAAGTGAGCCAGAGCCAAAGACTGCTGAGGGTCGGGCTGTGAATCTGGAGTGGAAGTAGACCAACACCCCTGTGGGTCTGGGCGACAGTCTAGGACCTCCCAGGACTAGGCCAGAGCCAGGACCTCCGTCAGCCTGCGCGTGAGTGAGGCTGGGTCCTCCGAGGGAATAGGCAGGAACCAGAGACCTCGACGGGGCCAGGCGCAAAACTGGGACCTCAGAGAGAGTAGGCCTGAGCCAGGTCCCCTGTGGATTCGGGCATTGGTTTGGGACATCAAAGGGAATAGGCAGGAACCTGGAACCCCTGTGGGTCCCAGCACTAGTCTGAGACCTCTGAGGAAGCAAGCAGGTCCCCTGGGGGTTGGGGCGCACCCAAGCCTAGAACCTCCCAGGCAGTAGAGTGGGACTGAACCAGTTACCTAAGACAAAGAAAAAACAAGCTCCACCAGGAGGAGAAGCCAGGAGCAAACCTGCTCCCGGGACAAGAGCGGATCAGGATTGAACCAGTGACCAGATCCAGAGTCAGCAATCGCCACCAGAACAGCTAACTCCAAGCCAGGGTCTTCCGCAAGAGGAGATCCAGACCAAGATTTACAGAAACATATCAAAGCCAGCAGCCTAGACCAAAGTAGGCTTGAGACAGCAAACTCCAAGAGAGCAGACCAAAACACAGGAGCACTGAGCTACCTCTAGGAAGAGGAATAACCAACGGGGTAACAAGAACTGTGACACTGACTGTACCACGAGGAAAACCATCTTAGCTTTCGAACTACTGGCACCTAAAGGATTATTCAACAGAATCTCAGACAGCACCAACCACACCTATTAGAGGAAGAGATGAGTAGAAAGGTAAGATCACAAGCTACCCCAACAAAAGCAACACAATACCAGTGAAACCCAAAGACCCTACAAAAGTAAGACCTGAACAACCAAATATGGATGACCCAGAAGAAAATGATCTAAAAAATAAACACAAGAGAATATCTGAAATTCTCAAAGATGAATTGAGAAATTACTTTAAAGAAATGAAAGAAAAAACAAACAAAAAATTGGAAGATATCACCAAATCACTTAAAGAAAACCAAGAAAAAGAACTCAAACATATAACAGAAACTATTCAGGACTTGAAAACTAAGATAGAAAACACAAGCCGAAGGAATTATAAAAACAGAAATCATAAAGAAAAGAACAGGAACCACAAATGCAAGTACAAACAACAGAATACAAGAAATCGAGGCATCTCAAGTGCAGAAAATAGAGGAAATAGACTTATCAGTTAAAGAAAACATTAAATCTAACAAAAGCTTAACCCAAAATATCCATGAAATATGGGACAACATAAAAAGGCCAAATCTTAGAATAATAGGTATAGAAGAAGGAGAAGAAAGTCAACTCAAAGGCATGGAAAATTTATTTAACAAAATCATAGAAGAAAACTTTCCCTACCTAAAGAAAGATATGTCTATGAAGATACAAGAAGCTTACAGAACACTGTAGGGCCCGGGTCTGCCCCCTGATCCTGGGGTTACTTGAGGACAGTTTCTGGTCAGCCAGCTAAAACATTTTGCTTTTTAGTGCCCTCTACCCCCCCTGGTGATTAGCTGTAGGGCATTGTTAACTCCATCTTGGGTGTGGCAATTTCCCACCTGCCTGGTGCAGCAGCTAAGTATATAAGGATTTCCCCAAAGTTGAATAAACTGCATTCAGCTGATCTCCTTTCGAATGACCCAGGTCTCTTGTGTGTTCTTTCAATTTCCAGGCCCTTGCCCGGATCACACACAGTACAGTGGTGCGTGAACTGTACCAAGAGAGTAACACAGAATCCGGTGTTACAGAACACCAAATAGATTGGATCCAAAGAAAAAGTCCTCTTGCCTCATAATAATCAAAACACTAAACATGCAGAGTAAAGAAAGAATATTAAGAGCTGCAAAGGAAAAAGACCAAGTAACATATGAAGGTAGACCTATCAGAATTACACCTGACTTCTCAGTGGAGACAATGAAAGCCAGAAGGTCATGGTCAAGCATTATGCAGACATTAAGAGACCAAGGATGCTAGCCCAGACTACTATACCCAGCAAAACTGTCGATCACCATAAAAGGACAAAACAAGATATTCCATGACAAATCTAGATTTCACCAATACCTAGCCACAAACCAGCCCTACACAAAATACTAAAAGGAAAACTCCAACCAAGGAAGATGGCTACACCAACAAAAACACAGACAATTGATGATCTCATTACAGCAAATCCCGAAGAAGAAAAAAAACGCACAAAATAACATCACCAACGATGAAAACCAAATTAACAGGGATAGCAAACACTGGTCATTAATATCCCTTAATGTAAATGGACTCAACTCACCCATAAAAAGGCACAGGCTAACAGACTGGATACGAAAACAGAACCCATCATTCTTCTACATACAAGAAACACATCTCAACCTCAAAGACAGACAACATCTCAAAGTAAAAGGTTGGGAAAAAATATACTAATCAAATGGGCCTAAGAAACAAGCGGGTGTACCTACCCTAATATCTAACATAATAGACTTCAAGCTAAAATCAGTCAAAAGAGACAAAGAAAAACATTTCATATTAGTCACAGGGAAAATCCATCAAGAGGAAATTTCAATACTGAACATCTATGCTCCAAATACAAGAGCACCTTTATATGTCAAAGAAACACTTCAAAAGCTTAAATCATATATTAAACCCCACACACTGATAGTGGGAGACTTCAACACTCCCCTCTCACCACTGGACAGGTCAATCAGACAAAAAATGAACAAAGAAATAAGAAAACTAAGAGATGTTATGACTCAAATGGACTTAACAGACATCTATAGAATATTCCATCCAAACAGAAAAGAATATACCTTCTTCTCAGCACCTCATGGAACCTTCTCAAAAATTGACCACATACTCAGTAACAAAACAAACATCAACAAATACAAAATAATTGGAAGAACACAAGGTACCTTATCAGATCACCATGCTTTAAACTAGAAGTCAACAGCAATACCAAAAACCCACAAACACATGGAAATTAAACAGTGCTATTCTGAATCATCAATGGGTCAAGGAACAAATAAAAGGGGAAATTAAAGACCATCATCCACCATGACCAAGTTGGCTTCATCCCACAGATGCAGGAATGGTTCAACATAAGAAAACCTGTCAACGTAATCCACCACATGAACAAGCTGAAAAATAAAAACCACAAGATCATCTCATTAGATGCCGAAAAACCATTTGACAAAATACAACATCCCTTCCTGATAAAGGTCTTAGAGAGAGCAGGAATACAAGGAACATACCTAAACATAATTAAGGCAATATACAGTAAGCCAACAGCCAGCATCAAACTAGAGAGAAACTCCCAGTGATTCCACTGAAATCAAGAACAAGACAAGGTTGTCCACTCTCTCCATACCTATTCAATATAGTTCTTGAGTTCCTAGCTAGAGCAATAAGACACCAAAGGAAGATCAAGGGGATATAAATTGGAAAAGAAGAAGTCAAACTCTCACTGTTTGCTGATGATATGATAGTTTGCATAAGTGATCCCAAAAATTCTACCAAAGAACTTCTACAACTCATAAACACGCTCAGCAATGTAGCAAGATACAAGATTAACTCAAAAAAAATCAGTAGCCCTCCTGTACACGGATGATAAAAGGGCTGAGGAAAAAAAATCAGAGAATCAACACCCTTCACAATAGCCACAAATGGCATAAAGTATCTCGGAGTAACTCTAACCAAACAAGTAGAAGACTTGTATGACAAGAACTTTAAATCTTTGAAGAAAGAAACTGAAGAAGACACCAGAAAATGGAAAGACCTCCCATGCTCTTGGGTAGGCAGAATTAATACAGTAAAAATGGCAATCTTACCGAAAGCCATCTACAAATTCAACCCAATGCCCATCAAAATCCCAACAAAATTCTTCAAGGACCTTGAAAGAACGGTACTCAACTTCATTTGGGAAAGCAAAAAACCCAGGATAGCCAAAACAATCCTGGGCAGCAAAAGAACTTCTGGAGGCATCACAATCCCTGACTTCAAACTCTACTACAGAGCTACAGTACTGAAAACAGCCTAGTACTGGCATAAGAACAGACGGGAGGACCAATGGAACCGAATAGAAGACCTGGATATCAATCCACACATCTTTGAACACCTGATATTTGATAAAGAAACCAAAAATATCAAAGGGAAAAAAGAAAGCATATTCAACAAGTGTTGCTGGCATAACTGGATATCAACATGTAGAAAAATGAAAATAGACCTATATCTATCACCATGTACAAAACTCAAGTCCAAATGGATCAAAGACCTCAATATAAAGCCAGCCACACTGAACCTTATGGAAGAGACAGTGGGAAGTACACTTGAACGCACTGGCACAGGGAACCACTTCCTAAATAGAACACCAGCAGCACAGACACTGACAGAAACAATTAAGAAATGGGACCTCCTGAAACTGAATAGCTTCTGTAAAGCAAAGGACACAGTCAACAAGACAAAACAACAGCCTACAGAATGGGAACAGATCTTCACTAACCCCACATCAGACAGAGGTCTGATCTCCAAAATATACAAGGAACTCAAGAAATTGGACATCAAAAGAACAACATAATCCAATAAAAAAAAAGGAGTACAGACCTAAACAGAGAATTCTCAACAGAGGAATCTAAAATGGCTGAAAGACACTTAAGGAAATGTTTAACATCCTTAGTCATCAGAGAAATGCAGATCAAAACAACTCTGAGATTCCATCTTACACCTGTAAGAATGGCCAAGATCAAAAACACTGATGACAACTTATGCTGGAGAGGTTGTGGGGAAAAGGGAACACTTCTGCATTGCTGGTGGGAATGCAAGCTGGTACAACCCCTATGGATGTCAGTGTGGTAATTTCTCAGAAAATTAGGAAACAACCTTCCTCAAGACCCAATAATACCACTTTTGTGTATATATCCAAAGGATGTTCAATTGTGCCACAAGGACATGTGCTCAACTATGTTCATAGCAGCATTGTTTGTCATAGCCAGAACCTGGAAACAACCTAAATGCCCCTCGAACGAAGAATGGATAAAAAAAAATGTGGTACATTTACACAATGGAGTACTACACAGCAGAAAAAATAACGACAGCTTGAATTTTGCAGGAAAATGGATGGAGCTAGAAAACATCATTTTGAGTGAGGTAACCCAGACACAGAAAGACCATTATCACATGTACTCACTCATAGGTGGTTTTTAAACATAAAGCAAAGCAAAGCAGCCTATACTCCACAATCCCAGAGAACTTAAACAACAATAGGGACACTAAGAGAGACTTACATAGACCTAATCTACATGGGAAGTAGAAAGTATAAAAAGACAAGATCTCCTGAGTAAATTGGGAGCATAGGGACCTTGGGGGAGGATTGAAGGAGGTAGGGGAGAGGCAAGGAGGAGAGCAGAGAAAAATGTAGAGCTCAATAAATATCATGGAGCCTTGAGGTGACTCAGTGATTAGGTTCTTACTACCAAACTGATGACCTGAGTTCTGTCTCTGAGAGAACTGATTCTGAACCTCTACAAGTGTGCTGTGGTATACACATATCTAGTGCTATATGAATTATGAATACAGCCATTTCTAAGGTTCTACATATTCAAACTAAAGCTATGCTGTTTCTCAAAATACTTTTCTTCTGAGACAAGGGGTCTCATATAGTCAGGATAAACTCACATGCCTCAGCCTCCCATGTTTGTAGGTATGTACTACACCCATCTGGAAAATTACCCTTCTCTTCTTCAGTTAGGTCTGGCTCTATGACCCACGAACATCTAGAAGCCTAAACCCTCATGCCTCACCCTCCCAAATTCTGGGATGACTGGGACTCTACCATTCCAAGCTGGTTTTCCTACATAATGCTATGCCTATATGAAACTCTTCTGTACTGGTCGTGTAGTAAATCACTCATTGTAATGTTTTCCCACTTCTATTAACATAAATAAACCCACAAAGACATGCCCAGAGATATGGTTCCATGGTGGTTATAAGTCCCATCGAGTGACAAGACTAACTGACACAGGTCTCAAGCATTTTGCTTGAGAGAGAGAGAAAAAGAGAAGAGAGAGAGAGAGAGAGAAAGAGAGAGAAGTTTTTTTTGTTTTTGCTTTTTCAAGACAGGGTTTCTCTGTGTTTATGCTGTCCTGGAACTTACTATGTAGACCAGGTTGGCCTAAAACTTGGAAGAGATCCACCTGCTTCTGCTTCCCAAGTGCTGTGTGCACCACTACAACCGAGCTGTTTTGTTTTCCAAGACAGGGTTTCTTTGTGTAGCACTGGCTGTCCAGCAATTTGCTCAGTAGAGCAGGTCGGCCTTGAACTCTGAGATCTCCCTGCCTCTGCTCCAGAGGGTTGGGATTAAAGGTGTGCACCACTATCACCCAGCCGGTAGAGGTTTTTTATTTTAGATAAAAGAGGTTGTTTGGGAGGGGGAGTTAGATTTAAATTACAGATATTTCCAGCAGTCTATGGCTTACCTTTCTACATTAACAGTAAACCTACAACAATATTTGTTAGTTTCAAAGGGCAAGAAATTTTATCTTCTTATTTTGTTAGTAAACTTTCCATAGGATGACTTTTTTTGTTTTTGTGGTGACTGAGATTGAGCCCTGTACACATGCCTGGCAAAAACTCTACTACAAAACCACACCCAATTCCTGTAATCACCTTTTGATATCATTCATCTTCTGGGCATGGTGGTACATCTGGAATCTCAGTATTTTGTGGAGGCAGTGGGAGGGAGATTAATAGTTCAAACCACTTCGGATACAAAGAAAGTCTGGGGTCAACCTGAGCCACATGAGATCACATCTTGGAACAGAAAGAAGGAAGCAGGAAAGATGGCTCAGTGGTTAAGAGTTTTTGCTGTTGTTGCAGAGGACTCACATTCAGTTCCCAGCATCATCCACATAAGGGCAGCTTATAAGAGCCTATAAACTCAATCTTCAGGGGATCCAACACCTACTTCTGACCTCTGTGGGCACCCACATATGCTTACAATTACAAAAACAACGTTTTGTTTTTTTTTTTTAAATTTGAAACTAAATAAAGAAAATCAGTCATGTATGGTAGGGCACTCACACCATCTGAACACTGGGAAAGCTGAGGTAGGAGGATTACTAGTTTCAGGGTAGCCAAGACTACACAGTAAGACACACACATACACACACACACACACACACACACACACAAGAATTAAAAGAAAACCAAAGATTCCAGGCCACTGTGCACACCTTTAATCCCAGCACTTAGGAGGCAGAGGCAAGCAGTGAGTTTGAGGCCAGCCTGGTCTACAGAGCAAGTTCCAGGACAGCTGGAGCTATTATACAGAGAAACCCTGTTACAAAAAAAAAAAAAAAAGAGAGAGAGAGAGAGAGAAATAAACCAAAGCCTTAGTCTTTGTGACTCTGCATTCTGCAGATACTGAGCATAACAGTGAAAGTATCAACATGAAAGTGGAAGCCAGGCATAGTGACAAACTTCTGAGACTGTAGCACTGAGATGAGACTGAAGCCAGAGGATCACAAGCTTAAGGCCACTTTGGTCTACTAGGCAAGACCCTATTTTTATTTATTTACACAGTTATACCTGTAGACAATGCACTATGATAACATCACCACCACCCCTATGCTGAGCAGAAAAAAAAATATTTAAACACACACACACACACAAAGTATATGGTTCTACTCATTCAAACTCCAGAACAGGGAAATCTATAGAGATAAATTAGTTGCTATATTAAGGTTAGAGGCTGGGAAAATAGTGGGACATCTGAAGGGTACAAGCTATCTTTCTGCAATAATGAAAATATTCTAAAATTGACTATGGTAATAGATACATATGTCTTACTAGACTAGAAACCACTGAAATGCACACACTAATGGGTGAACAATATGGCATATAAGTTGTACCTTAACAATGCTGTTCAGAAAAGTGAAGAATGATGGTTCATGCTTGCAATGCCAGCACTTGAGAGGGTATGGCAGGAAGAACTGCTGAAAGTCTATGGTCAGCCTGGGCTATGTAAGTGAGAACCTTCTCAAAACGAAGAAGACTAGTAAGATGGTTCAGTGGGCAGGATGCTGATGACCTGAATTTGATCCTTAGAACCCACATGATAGAGACAACCAACTCCGATGACACACACACACACACACACACACACACACACACACACACAGAGTAAACAAAAATAAAAAAAAGAACTTCCAAGTGATAGACGATTAAAAACCCCAAGAGAACATCACACAATAATGTCTATTCCTTCAAAATACAATTGCTATAAAATAATTTATTAAGATAAAGCCAAAAAAAATTTATTAAGCCAGGTAACAATCTTTGTAAAGGAAGCCGGTTAAAATGACTGTGACCAGTGTCCAACTGACCCATTCAGTTCTCAAAGTCTGTGGCAAACACAGGCACAATTTTTTTTTTTAACTTAAAGATCAAGGCTTTAGAGAGATGATGCGACAGTTAAGAGCACTTCCTGCTCTTGCGGAGAACCGGGTTCAGTTCCTAGCACCCACATCATCAAGTAGCTCCCAACCATCTTTAACTCTACTTCCAGGAGATCCAAAGACTTCTACTAGCTTCTGTGGACACCAAGCTTGGATATGATGCAAAGACAAACATTCAGGTAAAATACCCATACACATAAAAATAAAGAAATAAAAAAAAAAAACAAGACAGGATCCATCTATTTGCTACCTCCAAAAAATGTGCTTTGACATCAAAGACAAATGAAACATTACAGTAAAAGGATGGGAAAACCATATTCCACGGAAAGAAAAACAGGAAGTAAATATGTGTCATTCTGCTAACATCTGACAAGACAGATTTCAACCCAAGAGACAGAGAAAAATCACTTCATGCTGATGAGGGAGCAATCCAAGACCACGATTTAAAAGTGTGCACAGAACATGGATGTCACCAATTCATTACAACAAATACTACTAGATATAAGACCAAATTAACCTCAACACAATGGTGACTTTAGTACCCTACTCTCACCAATAAGACAGGTTATCCACTAAAACAAATAACAAACACAACAAAATACAGAAGGGGGAAACCAATGCCACAAAGTTATTCACTTACCTCTCTCTACCCGTGCAACTGCATACACCCACACACACACTAAATTTAAAAAATAAAAATAAAGCCAGGGGGCGGGGGTGCATGCTTTTAGTCCCAGAACTAGGAAGCTGAGGCAGAGGCAGGCAGATCTCTGTGAGTTCAAGGCCAGCCTGGTCTGGTCTACAGAGTGAGTTTTAGAACAGCCAAGGCTACGTAGAGAAACCCTGTCTCGAAAAACCAAATAAATAAATAAATATATTTTTTAAAATACACATTCTTCTCAGTAGCCCATGGAGCTTTCTCTAAGATAGATCCTATTAGAATCAGGAAAACTAGTACAGCTTTTGTTGTTTCCAATGTAGCCACAATATAATGAAGCAGAAATTAATAGCAAGATAAACTATAGAAAAAACATAAACTCGTGGGAATTAAACAACACCCAACTGAAGGATAAATGGGTCCCTGAAGAAATCAAGAAGGAGGGGCTGGAGAGACGGCTCAGTGGTTAAGAGAACTGGCTGTTCTCCTAGAGGACCTGAGTTCAAATCCCAGCACCCACATGGCAGCTCACAACTGTCTGTAACTCCAAGATCTGATACACTCACACAGACATACATGCACACCAACACACATAAACTAAAAATAAATAAATAATAAAAAAAGAAATCAAGAAGGAAATTTTTAACATCTGAGAATTGAATGAAAATGCAGAGAATCTGTCAAAAACCTATGGGATAGAATGAACACAGCCCTAAGAAGAAAGTTCCTAACTACCACTGCCTATTTTTAAAAAAATCAGAAGGCTCTCATATAACCTCAGTACTCTGGAAAAACAAGAAAGAGGTAAACCCAAAGTCAGCAGGTTGAAAAAAAAAAAATCAGGAAATAAAAGACATAGAAATTTTTGAAAATCAATGAAGAGTTGATTCTTTGAAATGATAATTAAGAAGAACAACCATTTAGCTAAACTAAAAAAAAAAAAAAAAAAACAAGGGAGATAAACAAAATTAGTAAGATTAGAGATGAAAAGGTAGATATTACAAGAGAAACCAATGAAAAGTCAAAATCAGTAGTGGATGCCTTAAATTCTAGCACTCGGAAGGCAGGCAGATCTCAAGTTTGAGGTCAGCCTGGTCGACAGATCGATTTCCAGGACAGCCAGGGCTACATAGAGAAACCCTATAGAAAAAAAGTAATAAAAAAAGAAAGTCAGAAAATCTGGGCTGGTGAGATGACTCAACAGCTAAAGAGGCTCTCAGCCAAGCCCAACAACCCAAGTTTCCCAGAACCTACATAATTGAAAGAAAGAATCAACTCCCCAAATGTGCCCTGACTGCCACATATGCACTGTATGTAGCACACATCCCAAACCCCAATACAGTGGAAAAGAATTAGCCATAAAATCATAAGGATATGCATTTAAAATATATATTTCTTTTTTTTTTTTTTTTTTTGCTTTGTTTTGTTTTTCGAGACAGGGTTTCTCTGCTGCTTTGGAGCCTGTCCTAGCACTTGCTCTACAGACCAGGCTGGCCTTGATCTCAGAAATCCGCCTGCACCTTCCTCCTGAGTGCTGGGATTAAAGGCGTGTGTCACCATCACCTGGCAAGAATGTATATTTCAAGGGTTAAAGTGATAGCTCAGCAGATAAGAGTACTTGCTGCCCTTCCAGAGGACCCAGGTTCCATTCCAGAATCCATGTCAAGTGGCTTACTCTAGATCCAAGAGATCTCATGTTCTCTCCTGGTCTCCTCCACATGCAGCATTCACTCATTCACACAGATATACATAAAAATAATAAAAATAAATTCCTTTTAAAATACTTATATTCCACTAAATCTGAAAATCAAGAGGAAATTAATTTCTAGATTCATATGACCTACTGAAGTAAAATTAGGAAGAGATAAATGATGTAACCAGGTCTATAACAAGCAAGATTTTGACAGCAATAAAAATCTTCCAACTAGCCGGGTGATGGTGGTGCACGCCTTTAATCCCAGCACTCAGGAGGCAAAGGCAGGCGGATCTCTGTGAGTTCGAGGCCAACCTAGTCTACAAGAGCTAGTTCCAAAAACTTCCAACTAAAAAGAAATCCAGCCCCAGATGCATTCACTACAGCATTCTACCAACTAAAATTAAATTAAATTCTTAATTTTAAGAAGAATCAACAACGATCATTCACAAAGTAGTCCATAAAACAGAAAAGGAAAGAATACTCCCATACTCTTCTTATGACTCCAGTGGTGTGTTGGTGGCATAACCAGACAACAACAAAAAAAGAAAATCACTCAAAGAAACTAGACTTTGGGGAAAAAAGAAAAAAAGAAAATCACAGACAAATCTCCTTGACGAACACAGACACAAAAAATGTCAATAAACTTGCAAACCAAATTCAAGATCACATCAAAAAAGTAATTCAGGGACTGGAGAGATGGCTCAACAGAGGTTATAACATTTGTTCTTGCAGAGGAAGCCCAGTTCCACTAGCACCCACATGGTGGCCTACAACTACCTGTAACTCCAGTTACTCCAGATGCCTTCTTCTAACCTCTGAATGCATGAGCCAAGCACATAGTATACATACATAAACACAGCCACCACCACCACAAAAACAAAACCCTCATACATAAAAAAATAAGTAAGCTTAAAGAGGGGCGGGGAATAATTCGGGCTGGAGAGCTGGCTCAGTGGTTAGAGTACTTACTGCTCTTTCAGAAGACCCAAGTTCAATTCCCAGCACCCACATGATGGCTCACAACTGTCTGTAACTCCAGTTCCAGGAGACCCAATACCCTCTTCTGGCCTCCTTGGGCTTCTGCATGCACACTGTGTACATATATATACTCAGGAATGCACACACATCATTTATCTTCCTCAAAAGAAGTAATTCATCATGATCAAGTTAACTTCATTTAAGAGATGCATGGATGGTTCAACATACAAATGAGTAAACGTTATATATCACAAGAATAGATTCAAGGAAAGAAACCACATCATTATCTCAACAGATGCAGAAAAGGCTTTGACAAAATACTCCATGATAAAAGCCTCAAAGAGACTAAGAATGGAAGGAACATATCTCAACAAAATAAAAACTACACACAATAAGCCTATAGCCAACATCATGATAAACGGAGACAAACTCAAAGCATTTCTACTAAAATCAGGAACAACAAGGATATTCACTTACATTCCTATTCAATATAGTGCTTGAAGTCTTATCTAGAGGAGTAAGTCAAGAAATAAAAGGAATACAAATAGGAAAGAAGTCAAATTATCTTTATTTGAAGACAATCCGCTTTTATATAACAGACCCTAAAGACTCCACTAAAAAGTTTCTGGATCTGACAAACACTTCCAGTAATAAGCCAGGATAAATTGACAGACAAAAATCAGTCATTTTCTTATTTACTAGTGATAAGCATGCTAAGCAAGAAATCGGGAAAATAATTCCATCAAAATTCTCTAAAAAATAAGTAAGTAAATATGAACATATCTTGGAACAAACCTAACCAAAGAAGGAAAAGACCTCTACAAAAAAATTAAAACAGTGAAGAAACAAATGTGAAGACACTAAGAAATGAGATGACTTCCCTCGCTGACAGATCAACAGAATTACTATTATGAAGATCTTTCTTTCTTTTTTTTTTTTTTTTGTTTTTCGAGACAGGGTTTCTCTGCAGCTTTGGAGCCAGTCCTGGAACTAGCTCTTGTAGACCAGGCTGGTCTCGAACTCATAGAAATCTGACTGCCTCTGCCTCCAGAGTGCTGGGATTAAAGGCGTGTGCCACCACCGCAAAGCAAAGATCTATTTTTCAAAACACAATCTACAGACTCAATACAATCCTTAACAAAACTCCAGTAACATTCTTCACAGAAATATAAAAAACAATGAGATTCATATGGAAGCATCAACAAACTGGAAAGCAAAGATCAATGTTGCAATCATATCTGATTTCAAGTTATACTATAAAACGGTACTAACATAAAACAAGCATGTAGATGGAATAAAATAAGAGGATCCAACTATAAATCCACGCAGCTACATTTATTGAGGAGATGAGGGGCATATGCATGCCACTGTGGAGGTCAAAGGACAATGTGTAGGGAGTTGATTCCTCCTTGGGCTGAACTGTGGTCATCAGGCTTGATGGCAAGTATCTTTACACAATAAACCATCTCACCAGGTTCCAGCCACCAGATTTTCGACAAAGATATAGACCACTGAAAAGACCCCTTTCCAACAAACCAGACTGGGAAAATTGGCTATCTACATGTAAAAGAACCAAATTGAATCTCTATTACTCACCTTGAATAAAGACCCTAATATGAGACCTGAAACTCTGAAACTGTTAGAGGAGAAATGGGAAGCACTGGCACAAGGACTTTCTGGAAAGGACACCACTAACTCAGGAAACAATGCTAACAACTTACAAGAGGGATTTCAGAAAATTAAAAAGCTCTTGCACAGCAAAGGAAACAACTGAGTGAAAAGACAGCCTACAGAATCAGGAAAAAAACTTTACATACTGGTTAATATCCAGAATATACAAAAAAACTAAAAAGACATCAAACATCCCAGTCAATAAATGGGCTGATGGGCCAGGCATGGTGGTGCACACCTTTAATCCCAGCACTCAGGAGGCAGAGGCAAGAGGTTCTCTTATCAGTCTAAAGTCACCCTGGTCTATAGATTGAGTTCCAGATCAGCAGAGCTACACAGTGAGAGCCTGTCTCTAAACAAACAAACGACAGGCTCTACAGTGTCCTACAGAATCATGTTACATACAACAAGTCCCCTGAAACAATTGTATATCGAAGACCCTGATCTGGGCTGGGAATGTCATTCAGCAGGTTCAACCTAAGTAGAGGAAAAATACCACTCTACAGCCAGAAGTAGCGGTACATGCGTGTAATTCTAACACTCAGGCTCAGCCAAAGGGAGTTCCGAGACAGTCTAGGCTACAAAGAGAGATCTGATTTCAAAAGAAAAGCATCTGTTAAACATATAGAATTCCAGTCAGGTGCAGGCATCTGTGCATGAATGCTGTGATTCTTCAGCACCCCGAGTGTAAGACACACTATGTAAAAGAGAAGTAAAGCAGGGGCACAGGACCCCTCCCTCATAGACGGTTCTAAACATTTGGAAGAGGGGGAAAATGAACCTTGTAGGCTAACCTGAACATTTTTAAAACATATCTAAAAATCTTAGTCACCCATTTTTTAAAAATGAATCCATGAGATAAGGGTTTAGGTCAACAACCAATTAACTTTATTTACAACTTTCACAGCGCTGTAACCAAAGTAAGTACATTCATAATAAAACTTTGCAGACTTTCTTTTAAAAAACGGTCAAACATCATATTTGGAGATACATACTATAGTTCTTCTTACTCTGTGTATTGTATCTAGGAAAGACAATGCAGGTTTTAGGGCCCTGCAGACATTTTCAACACACATTATGCAAAAGTAAAACAGACCAAAGTATACCAGGATACTAACTCTCCCTGTCTAGAAAAATATATTCTGCAAAGTAATTTTAAGAGATAGTGGTTTTGACATGTACACCAGTATTAGCTCTAGTAAGATACAAATACTCAAGATTTTGTTTAGAACACATGGCCGACCAAGGTACCCTCCAAGGAATTTATGTTCTGTGGGAAGGTGGGGATTGGCCTCACCACTACAGACAAAATGAGTAGAATGTACTCAGTGGTGAACAGTCCCTTAAGCTTTCAGTTTCAGGTCAATGAAATTCAGATAAGGGTGTTTTACAGTTAGTTCTAGTTGATTTGGTGCAGAACTGAACAGGCGCACAAAGCTTATAGCAGAGAACTCTGTAAGAAAGTAGAGGACGGGTGAGAAGTGAGACGCTCGGCTGGTATCGGCTGGTAAAGCTGCTGACAACGGTGTAAACAGAGCCAACTCCCAAAAGTTATCCTTTGAGTTTCATAGGCAAGCGCAGGCGCGCGCGCGCACACACGCACACACACACACACATCCACAATAAATACATGTAATTAAAAAACTATCTGAGATAAACAATCTTCTGAGAAAAGTGCTTACATGCTTAAAATTAGGATTTCCGGGGTATGTGCGCTCATCCAATGTAAAGCAATTCAAATGTGACTAGAGAAAGTTGGCGGGCCAACACAGTTCAACTCATGGTGTTTCCTTTGACAAAAACAGGAACACTCAGCTACAGAGATCGCTGACCATGCGAAAAAAGAGGAAAAAGGAGTCGAGATCTGTTTCTATTTCTCCCCTAGTAATTAAAAAAAAAGTTTCCTGGACTATATCTTTCTTAGACTTTGTATTTTCCCAGCATGATAGCCCCTAAAGTCTAAAACCCAAGTGGTGGCTCAAGTCAGCTAATCTCAGCACTAGGAAAGAGGAGAGGCAGGAAGATCAGAGGTTCAAAGCCATCCTCAGCTACATGGTGAGTTCGAGTGCAGCCTGGGCTGCACGAGATCTCACCTCAACAGAAGTCCACTAATTCAAATGCATTTACCTATTAAAAAAAAAAAAGGCTCCTACCTCCAGGAAAACTGGTAGTCCATGAAGGACAGTGAAAAGCGCACCCTGATCTCCCCGGGGACCCTCAGCCAGGGTCACTTCATGACTTCACGGTCCCCTTGCAGGGCACACCCTCCGGTGGACAGAGAAACAAGCCCCTCTCCCCGGGGCTGCTGAAACCCCAGAGGGGATGAGGTGCCCGGGAAGCGGGTCCAAGCCTTCCTCCTGCCTGGAGGAAGAGGCGCGAATGACCCGCAAGGCCCGAGAGCCCGCAAGCACGGCGTTCCGCCCGCGGGTCCCGGCCCCTGGAAGATGAAGTCGCACCCCAGGCCCCGCAGGCTGCAGTCCGGAGGCCTGGCCGCCCGGGCCAACCCAGCCCCCTTGACAGGCACCGGAGGTGCGGCCGGCGTCACAGGTGTCACCGGACCTGGCCTGGCCAAACACGGGAGTGGGGAGGGGGACAAGTCGCGGCGGCAGGGGAAAGGCGGCGAGACGCGCGGCGCGGCCTCCTCGGCGGGGCCGTCTCACCTCCAGGGTGGAGACTGTGCTGGTGAACAGGTCCTCTCCGTCCTCCAGCTCCTCAAAGTCGGTGGGCTTCACGTCCCCCAGCGGAGGAGGTTCCCTCTCCGCCGCCATCTTCGCTGGCCTGGAAGACTGCAAGAGCCGGGCCTCGCGGACCTGTCACGTGAGCACGCAAGGCAGGGCTGGCGCGCCGACCCGCTGGCGGGCCCCGCCTCCCGGCCCGCCCCCTCGAGGCCCCGCCTCCCGAGGCCCCGCCCCGGGCTGACCCCCTCCCCTCCCGCGCGCGGCTCCGCCCCGACTGAGACAGAGCAAGCCCCGGAGCTAAGAGCGGGCCCCGCCCCTTCACCGCGACGCCTGCTTCCACGTTTGGGTCTTGGCATTCTCACTTAGGTACTGCCCGCATGCTGACCAGACTTAAAGTACAGAAATCTTACACTTGTCACTACAGGACTAGGAAGTAGAAGAGCTTAGACTTCAGCCTCTGAGTTTGGATCATGCACAGATTCAGGGAACGAATGATTATTAGTAGACAGAGAAACACACTCAAGTATTGCCAGAGCAGTCCATAAGAAATAAGAAACGACTGACACAAAGAAAGTGTTCTCTTCCTGTACTGTCTGCCGGGGACACCGAGGCACTTGAAATGGGGCTAGTGTGAGAAACTGAGGTTGTTTTTTTTTTTTTATTTCAATTTATTTACATCTAAATGGATCCATATGGCGGGTAGCTACCTATTAGTGCAACCCTAGATAAAGGATCCTGGGGTGGGCACCTCGTTGCTTCATTAGCAGAGTTGAAGGAGGTCAAGTTCAGCCTGGACTACAGTAGATCCTATCTTACAAAATAGAAATACAAACAATGAAAAAAAAAGTGATCACAAATGAATTGTTATTGGTACATTGCTGCAATTTCATTAACTATACAATATTTTATTCCAGTGTTTGGGGGAGGTTTGCTTTTTTTTTAAAATAATTTTAGGCTATGTCAATGTGAAGCTCAGGCTTTATGCCATGAAAGCCACATAATATTTTTTCTTTTTCCTTTTTTTTTTCTTATCCATACAGGGTCTCACTATGAAGCTCTGGCTGGCCTGGAACTCTCTATGTAGACCAGGTTGGATTTGAACCCGCAGGAATCTGCCTGTCTCTACCTCTGAGTGCTGGAATTAAAGGTGTGTAGCACTGTACCTAAATAACGTGTTTTGAAGCAAAATCAGAACGGTTGGAGTTTGAGAGTGTAGCATGCTTAAGCTTCTTAGTTTGATCTCCAACAATGAGGCTTGCTTTCTCTAGCTCATGCCCTGTGTTAGTTTAAATAAAAATTCACCTATAGGCTCATAGTAACTGGGTGCTCTTTATCCAGATCTGCAGGCAGCAGGAAGAGACAAAGCCTCCAGCAAGGCCACAATCCTGACCCATTCAAATAGTGCCATTCCCTAGATCAACCTAGCCCTATCATAGCAATTTTGTAACATTATCTCCAGCACAACAACAAATCAAGCAAAATCAAAGGTGGAGTCATTTGCATCCACTTGTCCTAAACTAAAACCAAACCATTTGATCACGTGTTTAAAGGATGGTAAGATAATAGTCCCATTCCCAAACACGCTCTCTGCCTCAATGCTGACACACCAGAAAAAGTGTAAACTGAAATAAGCAACATTAAAGAACCCATGAGTTTTCTACTGTTCCATCAGCGCCAACCTCGAAATGATTTGCTTATGGGGTCTTCTAATAGGAAAAAAATAACCCCACTCCATAGGCAGCTATCAGGGTTACAGGTCCGAGGAAAGCAAAAGCACACGCATATCCTGGCAACTTCTAAGAACGCCGAAGTTTTACAATGAAATCTGCACAAGCAGTGAGCTCTGGAGCTAAAATCCACCAAGGCCTTGACTCAGCAAGATGTCAGCTAACCCCCAGACATCCTTCTTCTCCTTCCCACTTTCTGGTTCTTCCCACCAACAAACTTTTTCTGTAGGGCATTTTCTTTGGCTGTTTTATTCTGAGTTTGCTTTCTTCCACCTGGTTCTTGACCAACCAGAATCCCTCCCCCAATACATTCAAAAGAGCTGCTAGGGTTCATCCCCACTCCTAGCTGGATCAAACTGGCCCATTCAAGATACGAAAGAACCTGTGGTTCTGAGTGGCACTCATTTCCAGGCTCTACCTGGCTGCAGGAGATTTCTTCTCCGCACTCTGCTTGCTTCCTCTTCTGTTACTGTTGTGCTTCAGGATTGTCACACAATGAACTCAGATCCAAGACAGGAAACCAGGAAACAAGCCTGCTTTCCCTCTCTTCCTAATGTGTCTTTAGGGGCTCAGACTCGTCTTTAACTCTTGTGAGCTTCCCGCTTCTACCTCCTTTCTTGTCTGATTTCTCCTTCCTTCTCCTCTGCTTTTTCTGTTTTTTTTTTTTATTTGTTTTTTGTTTTTATTTTTTGGTTTTTTCGAGACAGGGTTTCTCTGTAGCTTTGGAGCCTGTCCTGGAACTAGCTCTATGTAGACCAGGCTGGTCTCTCGAACTCACAGAGATCCGCCTGCCTCTGCCTCCCGAGTGCTGGGATTAAAGGTGTGCGCCACTACCGCCCAGCTCTGTTTTGTTTTTGGTTGTCTTCCTACCTGCCCTCTTATTTTGAGACAGATCTGAACTGGCAGTTTTCTTGCTTCAGCTTCCAGAGTGTTGAATTAAAAACGTACCTGGCTTATTTCTTTTTCATTCAGCCCTTTTCTATCACAAAACCAAATTCTGCTCAGACTAACACCTAATCTATGTTATGGAATAAATGCTGCCTGATTTCAGAACTGAAACTAAAACCCAGGTCCTCTGCAAGAGCACCATGTGCTCTTGACCACTGAGCCATTTTTCCAGTCTGAAGACTACATGAGACTTTAAGAAAAATGAAAATAGAAACCGCCGGGCAGTGGTGACACACGCCTTTAATCCCAGCACTCGGGAAGCAGAGGCAGGTGGATCTTTGTGAGTTCAAGCCCAGCCTGTTCTACAAGAACTAGTTCTAGGACAGGCTCCAAAGCCACAGAGAAACCCTGTCTCGAAAAACCAAAAAAAAAAAAAAAAAAAAAAAAAAAAAAAAAAAAAAAAAAAAAAAAAAAAAAAAAGAAAGAAAAGAAAAGAAAAAGAAAATAGAAACCGTATAATCAAATAAATGCAAATTGGGCACAGTGGCACATGCCTGTAATCCCAGCACCCAGGAGGCTGAGACTTGAGAATCTCTGGTTCTGGGCTACGTGGTAAGGTGGAGAGGGGAGAGCCAAGTAGGATTTGAGATGGTACAGTCAGTAAAGGCACATGCTACTCAACAAATGCCAACTTGATGACCTGACTTGGCTCCCCTGGGACTCACATGGCAGAAGGAGAGAATGGACTCTCCAAAAGTTGTCCTCTGATCTCCACACATGCACTGTAGCATGTTGCTCCCCCAACTCCACTAGAAAAAGAAAGTAATAAAAATTTGGGATGTAAATGTTTTTAAACAATAAAGGTTATTTTCAGGTTCAACAGAGATGCAGTGAGATGGATTTTTGGTGAAGTATCTTAGTTATAACGACCGCTCGCAGCAGCGAGGGGAATGTTTGGGGTGATAGACGATACAACAACCAATTGGGTGAGGTGTCCAATGCCGTCAATTCCAATCCCAGCACTTGGGAGGCAGAGGTAGGACAATCTCTGTGAGTTCCTAGCCAGCCTAATCTACATAGTGAGTTCCAGGACAGCCCGGACTCCATAGAGAGATCCTGTCACATAAAACAAAATAAAATTAAACAAACCCTGCAGAACAAAGGAAGCCCCTTGCTTGCATAGACTTTGGGGGGGCTTCTCTGAGTTTAGAGGGGACAGGGTCTCTGAGTTTAGCAGAATAGTGAAGCTGATCCTACTGTTCCATCCTATCTTGGGGCTGCTATATGCTAATAATTTAGCTGTTTGGGGAAGGTTCGAGATAGGCTATAGGGCATGACTGATTCTCTCTCCAGTTTGGTATTTTATTTGTGTTGTTTGTTTGTTTGGTTGGTTGGTTGGTTTTTACTTTTGTATTTCTCCTATAGTCCAGGAGGACTCAAACTGACTGTACGTGGTTGAAGGTAATCTTGAATTTCTGATCCCCCTGCTTCCATCTCCTTAGTGCTCAGGTTATATAGTTCTGGGACTAGATCTTGGACTTCTAACGTGCTAGGCAACCACTCTACCAACCAAGCTACATCCCAGCCTTTGGGGTTACTGTTTTGAGATGACGGTCTCCTATGTAGTCTCCGCTGGCCTGAAACTTGTTTATAATACACCACCTTAAAAATCCTAGTTGGCTTTCTTTTCAGTTCCAAAGTCAGGCAATATCCCCTTCCATAAAACAGTTGTAGACTGAGCAGAAGTTGATTTTATGACAGAAAGGGGCTGAATAAAAAAGCAAATAAGCCAGGTGTGATGGCACATGACCTTCTGATTTATCATAACAAGATAAAACCTTTGTTTACAGTAAAAACATCTTCTCTGGAGCTAGGTTCTTGGGACCTAGGACTTTACCTACTAGGCAGTGGTTAGGAACCCCACCCCAGTGATCTCATTTCCTCAGTCTTCCAGGCAGAGCTTCAGAGGCCACTACAAACAAAGAATAGAGCTATTGTAAAGCACACACCCATGTTCTTGAATGTGTCTTTCTTCCTGAGTGCCTTTCTATTAACTGTTGTGCCTAAGAGCTGTGGGCTACAGAATGAGACCCTGTATACATACATACATAGATATATCATATATATGGAATTCCTTCATATATTATATGTGTATATAATACATAACATGTATGTTAAAGGAATTAAAGACCCTGTATACATATATGGAATTTTTTATATATTATATATGTGTTATGATATATAACATATTAAAGGAATTAAAGATCCTGTATAGCTGGACAGGGTGGCACATATCTTTAATCTCAGCACTCAGGAGGCAAAGGCAGGCAGATATCTGTGAGTTCAAGGTCAGCCTGGTCCATTGAGCGAGTGCTAGGACAGGTTCCAAAGCTACACAGAGAAAACTTGTCTCAAAAAAAAAACAGATCCTGTATAGACACGTATTCCTTTAATAAACTCCAATTCTGCTTCAAACTGGTTCATCCTAAAATTATTTTCTGTGGCAAAGTGAAGTCTTAACTTTACTTGAATTGAGGTCCTCCTAAAATTTAAAACAACTCCTCAGACTACAGGTGACAGCATAGGACTGTGACTCGGTCTGTGCCACCTCCGTCTCCCAAGTGCTGGGATTACGGGCTTGCACCTTGTGGGTAGTTTGAATGAGAATGGCTACCTTGGGTTCATGTATTTGAATGCTTGGTCCCCCAGGTGATGAAACCATGTGGAAAGTATTAGGAGGTGTGGAGTTGTCGGAGCCAGTAAGTCATTGGGGCGAGCTTTTAGGTTTCAGAAGCCCATGTTATTCCCATTAGCTCTCTCTGTCTCGGCATGTAAACTCTCAGTTACTGCTTCACCACCAAGCCTACTTGTCTGAGGCCATTGTCCCTGCCATGATGGTTATGAACTAACCTTCTTTTTTTGTTTTGTTTTGTTTTGTTTTTGTTTTTGTTTTTCGAGACAGGGTTTCTCTGTGGCTTTGGAGCCTGTCCTGGAACTAGTTCTGTAGACCAGGCTGGTCTCGAACTCACAGAGATCCGCCTGCCTCTGCCTCCCAAGTGCTGGGATTAAAGGCGTGCGCCACCAACACCCGGCGAACTCACCTTCTGAAACTAGTAACTCCAAGAAACTCTTTTCCTCCAAGTTGCTGTGGTGATGGTGCCTTATGGCAACAAAAAGGGAACTAAGACACACCTCTTATGCGACCCTATTACACCTTACCACTTCCTGCTCTCCCATTAGCTTCCTGTTACTTTCCTGACTTGACATCTCTCCATCTGTTCCCAAACAGCATTTTGCAAATGGAACATGGGGTGTGTCTGAACAGCAGCCCAAATACTCATTAAGAAATAGTTCAGCTCTATGAAGAATATCCTTGTGCGGAAGCAGTGGGGGAAGAGGCTGGAGACACAACTGTCTAGGGAACACCATGACCACAGCAGCAGGAAGGAAAACATTTAGCTGGGGCTGGTTTGCATTTCAAAGGTTTTGTCCATTGTCACCACGGAGGGAAATACAGTGACCCACAGGCAGACGTGGTGCTGGAGAAGGAGCCAAGAGTTCTACATCTGTGTCAGCAGACAGCAAGAAGAGTGAGCCACTGGGTTTGGTTGAGTTTTTGAAACTTCAAAGCCACCTTCAAAGCCTACTTTCCTCCCTGTCAAGTAGCGCCACTCCCTAATTCAAATATATGCCGTTCCTATTCAAACCATCGCCACCCTATATTATCCGACTGGCAAAAGCCTGAGAATTTCTTTCAGAGACCTCTATGCAAGCGAAGCTGGGATCCCTGGATGTTCTATAAATACATTTCAGGATGAGCCAGCATGACAGAGAGTTGAAGTTTATTAAAAAGAGATTTTCACATTGACTTAAGCACGGCGTGATCAGAAAGACAATGCTCAGGACAAGGATAGTACAAGAGAAAGTTGAGTGTACTTGTCTATGTGGAAGCTGTATATGTGATTTCAGTGGCTTGTGAAATATATCTCAAAGGACTGTGTTTTTTTGGAAGATGGGATCATAGTGTGGTTCCAGAGGCATTCGTCACACCCTTAAACAGTGCTACAAGCTGGGGACCAAGTATTCAAATACATGAGCCTACGAGGGACATTTCTCATTCAAACCATCACACCTAGCCTGGCTTTGAAAATTCGGTATATAGTAGAGGATGACTTTGAACTCCTAACCACCTTGTCTATATCTGCCAAGTACTGGTGCATTGACCCTAAGGTTTTTCTCTGTGTCTGTCTCTCTGTCTGTCTGTCTGTCTGTCTGTCTGTCTGTCTGTCTGTCTGTCTCTCTCTCTCTCTCTCTCTCTCTGTGTGTGTGTGTGTCTGTGCACATTCATATGTGTGAGGGTGGCATGTATGGAGGTCATTAGACACATTTGAAGGACTGATCCTCTTCTTCCACCTTGCTAAGGCAGATGCTCTGGTTGTTTCTGCCCTTCGGCATACTCCAGTTTAGCTGACTTGCAATCTTTCAGGGGATTCTCCTGCCTCTGACTTCCATTTCAAAGTGTAAGAAGTCTGGGATTACAAGTCAGTGCCATCACATGGAGCTTGTTTGGGCTCTGTGGGGATAGGCTTGTGTGCCAAATGCTGTTACCTAGCCAGCCATCTTGCCAACCCTAAAGCCTTCATTTTAGAAGACATTCACCTCATTGGTTAGGTTTATTCCTGAATTAGGCTTTTCTTTGCCTTTATTAATATAAATTTGAAGGAATCGAGTCAGCACCACAGAGATTCTTGCACATCTATGTTTGCCGTAGCACTATTCACATTATCTAAAGATGTGAAACCAACCTTGCTGCCCACCAGTATGAAGAGATAAAATGTACACAATAGGATTCTATTCAGCTGTAAAGAAGAGTGAAGCTGCCAGGCGGTGGTGGCGCACGCCTTTAATCCCAGCACTCGGGAGGCAGAGGCAGGCGGATCTCTGTGAGTTCGAGAGACCAGCCTGGTCTACAGAGCTAGTTCCAGGACAGGCTCCAAACCCACAGAGAAACCCTGTCTCGAAAAACCAAAAAAAAAAAAAAAGAGAGAGAGCGAGAGAGAGAAGAGTGAAGCTATGTTACTGGCAGGTGAAAAGAATGGAACTCGAGATCTTTATGTTAAGCTAAATAAGACTGAAGATTAAATATCATGTTCCCTCTCTTCTATAGAATCTAGATAGACAGGAGTGTGTATGTGGGGTGTATGTGGGGTGTATGGGGTGTGTGTGTAGGGGGGTGTATGTGGGGGGTGTGGGGAGGTATCTGTGGGATGTGTGGGGGTATATGTGGGGTGTGTGTGTAGGGGGTATATGTGGAGTGTGGGGGTATGTGGGGGGGTGAGGGTGTACGTGGCATGTGTGTGTGCGTAAGTAAACTGGAGAAAGGAGGATTTTTTAAAATTTTCTTTATTGATATTTGTTGAGCTCTACATTTTTCTCTGCTTCCCTCCCTGCCTCTCCCCTCCCCCCTTTAACCCTCCCCCAAGGTCCCCATGCTCCCAATTTACTCAGGAGATCTTGTCTTTTTATACTTCCCATGTAGATTATATCTATGTAAGTCTCTCTTAGTGTCCGCATTGTTGTCTAAGTTCTCTGGGATTGTGGTTTGTAGGTTGGCTTTCTTTGCTTTATGTTTAAAAACCACCTATGAGTGAGTACATGTGATAATTGTCTTTCTGTGTCTGGGTTACCTCACTCAAAATAATGTTTTCTAGCTCCATCCATTTTCCTGCAAAATTCAAGCTGTCGTTATTTTTTCTGCTGTGTAGTACTCCATTGTGTAAATGTACCACATTTTCCTTATCCATTCTTTAATCGAGGGGCATTTAGGTTGTTTCCAGGTTCTGGCTATGACAAACAAAGTTGCTATGAACATAGTTGAGCACATGTCCTTGTGGCACAATTGAACATCCTTTGGATATATACCAAAAGTGGTATTACTGGGTCTTGAGGAAGGTTGTTTCCTAATTTTCTGAGAAATCGCCACACTGGCATCCAAAGGGGTTGTACCAGCTTGCATTCCCACCAGCAATGCAGAAGTGTTCCCTTTTCCCCACAACTTCTCCAGCATAAGTTGTCATCAGTGTTTTTGATGTTGGCCATTCTTACAGGTTTAAGATGGAATCTCAGAGTTGTTTTGATTTGCATTTCTCTGATGACTAAGGATGTTGAACATTTCCTTAAGTGTCTTTCAGTCATTTTAGATTCCTCTGTTGAGAATTCTCTGTTTAGGTTTGTGCTCCATTTTTTTTATCGGATTATGTGTTCTTTTGGTGTCCAATTTCTTGAGTTCCTTGTATATTTTGGAGATCAGACCTCTGTCTGATGTGGGGTTAGTGAAGATCTGTTCCCATTCTGTAGGCTGTCATTTTATCTTGTTGACCATGTCCTTTGCTTTACAGAAGCTTTTCAGTTTCAGGAGGTCCCATTTATTAATTGTTTCTCTCAGTGTCTATGCTGCTGGGGTTCTATTTAGGAAGTGGTTCCCTGTGCCAATGCGTTCAAGTGTACTTCCCACTGTCTCTTCCATAAGGTTCAGTGTGGCTGGCTTTATATTGAGGTCTTTGATCCATTTGGACTTGAGTTTTGTACATGGTGACAGATATGGGTCTATTTTCATTTTTCTACCTGTTGATATCCAGTTATGCTAGCAACACTTGCTGAATATGCTTTCTTTTTTCCATTTGATATTTTTTGCTTTCTTGTCAAAGATCAGGTGTTCGAAGATGTGTGGATTGATATCCGGGTCTTCTATTTGGTTCCATTGGTCCTCCTGTCTGTTCTTATGCCAGTACCAGGCTGTTTTCAGTACTGTAGCTCTGTAGTAGAGTTTGAAGTCAGGGATTGTGATGCCTCCAGAAGTTCTTTTATTGTACAGGATTGTTTTGCCTGTCCTGGGTTTTTTGCTTGTCCATATGAAGCTGAGTACCATTCTTTCAAGGTCTTTGAAGAATTTTGCTGGGATTTTAGTGGGCATTGCATTGAAAGGAAGATGTTTTAAAGGAAGGAGAGAATCTAGAGGATAAAAAGGAGATAAATGTTTCATTTCAATTTATATGCAGAATTTAGATTTGCATATATATGGATATGATTTGAAGGTAGAATGGGGGCTGTTTGGGTGGAGAGACCATTGGGAGGGGAAGAAAAAGCAGTTAAACACGGAACAAAATAAGTGATATAAGTATAGAAAAATTAGGCTATAGAGATGGCTCAGAGGTTAAGAGCACCAACTGCTCTTCTAGAGGTCCCGAGTTCAATTCCCAGCAACCACATAATGAGATCTAGTGCCTTCTGGTATGTACATATTAGCAAAACATTGTATGCATAATAAATAAATAAATTTCTTTTAAAAAGTATAGAAAAATCATAAAAATCTATGATTTTTGTGAGATCTTTTTCTTAAAAAATTACATTTATCAGTTTTTTTCCTTGTCTGAGTTAGTGTTTGTGTGTAGGTACACATGCAGAAGGCAAAGGACCGTCTTTCCTTGTCTGAGTTAGTGTTTGTGTGTAGGCGCACATGCAGAAGGCAAAGGACCGTCTTTGAAAGTCAGTTCTCGTCTTTTATGACTCAGGTCCCAAGGATTGAACTCAGGTTCTCGGGCTTGGCAGCATGTGCTCTAAAATGATGTTATTATTTTTTTTTACATTTACTTAATTATTTTGTTGTGTGGTAGGGTATGTACATTCCATGGTGCATGTGTAGAGATCAGAGGACAAATTTTGGGAGATTTCCTCCTTCTACCTTGAGCCCCAGGGATTAGACTAGACTCTGTTCCTCAGGCTCAGTGGCAAGTGCTGAGCCATCTAGCCTTCATCTTTCCCCACTTTATTTCTTTTCTTTTCTTTCTTTTTTTTTTTTTTTTGTTTTTTCGAGACAGGGTTTCTCGGTAGCTTTTGGAGCCTGTCCTGGAACTAGCCCTGTAGACCTGGCTGGCCAGCCTCGAACTCACAGAGATCCACCTGCCTCTGCCTCCCGAGTGCTGGGATTAAAGGCGTGTGCCACCACTGCCGGGCCTTTCTTTCTTTTTTCTTTTTTTTTTCTTTTTCTTTCTTTCTTTTTTTTTTTTTTTTTGAGAGACAGAGTTTGGGTTTCTTTGTGCAGCCCTGGCTGACCTGGAACTAGACAATGCTGGTCTTGAGCTCACAGAGATCTGCCTGCCTCTGCCACCCAAGTGCTAGGATTAAAGGCATGCGCCACCACCACCTGGCTATCTGTCCTCGTTTCATAAAAAGCAAATTGCATGGAATTAAAGCTTGGCACAGAGTAAATGTTGGTGAACTCTTAATGTAGATTACTGGGTCTTTAAAAAAACAAACAACAACAACAACAAAAAAAACAACTGTTCTCGCCGGGCAGTGGTGGTACACACCTTTAACCCCAGCACTTGGGTGGCAGAGACAGGTGGATCGAGACCAGCCTGGTCTACAAAGCAAGTTCCAGGATTCCCAGGACTGTTACACAGAGAAATCCTGTCTCAAAAAACAAAAAACAAAAAAAAAAAAGTTCTCAATAAATCCCAATTTTGCTCTAGAAAAAAGGAAATAAAAAAATAATAAAAGAGAAGAAAGAACAAATGTCTGGAGGATAAATTTAGTAAGTTCAGTTTCAAATTTGCAAACAACAAAGACATGAGATATGTCAGAACAGAGAAGGGTTACATAGCAAACATAAAAGCCATGGGCAGGGTACTTATCTGGATAAGATCAGTGACTATCAAGTTTCTTGAGTTATATCACAGGTGAAGATTAAAACTGTTGACAGTTATGTAAAATTAAGTCTATTCAAGGTCATGTTTAAAGAATAGAGGGAAATTTACGGCAGAAGGAAGAAAGTCTGCAGAAACAGAACATGCTCATCTAATGTTCCTGAAACACCCTGTGTCCCCTGTGAATTCTTCCTGTGGGTAACATTTCTGCTACCTGCTTTATCGCTATGACTTTTAAAGAACAAACACGCAGCCACATGGTTAAGAGGTATGAAGTGGGATGGGAGAGAATGAGACAAAAATCTAGCTGTGTAGCACTGCTTGGCCTCGAACTTGCTATTATTATGCACACGGCTGGCTTTGAATTTACAGCCATCTCCCTGCCTCTCCTTTTTGGATATTGGCTTACCTGGCTTAGAATATGTTCTTCAAGGGTTAGCTCAATTAGCAGAATATTTTCCTAGAATCTAATGCTTTGCATTTCTTAAAAACATTTACTTTATATATTTGGTTGTGAGCCTAGTCTTTAATGACTAAGCCATCCCTCCAGCCCTAAACATTTATCCATGTACTTGTGTGAGGGTGGGGATGTGGACACGAAGGTACCATGACATATGCATAGGAATCAGAGTACAACTTGCTGGCAGTCAGTTGTTTCTCCTCTTCTGCCACATATGTTCTGAGTACTGGACTAAGGTCATCGGGATTGGCTGCAAGTGCCCTTACCTGTTAAGACGTCTCACCAGCCCCCCCCCTTTAGAATCCAATTCTTTAAAGACCTCAGTTTTTTCAAATCTAAAAATAAAACCCCCAAATCTACCAATAACCATTTTCTAAAAAAGAAAGAAAGATGCTGGGTGGTGGTGGCACAGGCCTTTACTCCCAGTACTCAAGAGGCAGAAGCAGGTGGATCTCTATCTTTGAGTTCGAGGCCAGCCTTGTTTACAGAGCTAGTTCCAGGACAGGCTCCAAAGCTAAATAGAGAAACCCTGTCTCAAAAAACAAAAAGATGAAAGAAAGAAAGAGAGAGAGAGAGAAAGAGATAGAGAAGAAAGGAAATTCAACCTGTTTTTCTGAGACAGGTGTCACTGTGTAATATAAAATGGCCTTGAACTTAGAATTTTTCAGCCCCATTCTCCCTAGATCTGAAATTACAGGAATGCACTACTGCATCCAGCAAAAGATTTATTTTTTGACAGGTAGAAGTATGGATAGCACCATAAATCATTACATTTAGATATCATTAATTTTAAAAGATATAGGTAAAAAAAGTATATAAGGTTATAGGGTGTTATAGAATATTAGTTGAAGATGTGTTTGTTACATTTGTTTATGCTGTGGAATATTGTTTAATGACACAAAGATATGATGCATTCTTTTATGTTGCATTCATTTAACTCTGTGAAGCTGTGTTACTTTGCCTACCTGAAACACCTGATTGGTCTATTAAAAAGCTGAAAGACCAATAGCAAGGCAGGAGAAATAATAAGCAGGGCTGGCATGCACAGAGAATAAATAGAAGGAGAAATCTGGAAAGAGGCTCAAGGAGGAGAAAAGAAGGGGTCAGTCATCCAGCTACACAGCCAGACGTGGAATAAGAAGGGAAGAAAAGATATACAAAAATAGAGAAAGGAGGCAGGCAGATCTCTGTGAGTTCGAGACCAGCCTGATCTACAGAGCTAGTTCCACGACAGGCTCCAAAGCCACAGAGAAACCCTGGCTTGAAAAACCAAAAAAAAAAAAAAAAAAAAAAAAAAAAAAAAAAAAAAAAAAAAAAAAAAAAAAAAAAAAAAAAAAAAAAAAAAAAAAAAAAAAAAAAAAAAAAAAAAAAAAAAAAAAAAAAAAAGAAAGACATAGAGAAAGGTAAAAGTCCAGAGGCAAAAGATAGATGGGATAATTTAAGTTAGAAAAAGCTGGCTAGAAACAAGCCAAACTAAGGCCAGGTATTTATTTGGGAGCTGGGTGATGGGCCCCCAAAAGGAAAATGAATAAAAGAATAAAACAACCAACAGTGTGTATGTGTGTGTTTATGTAAGTATGTATTGCCTTCAAGGAATTCACAGTGTGACATTCACAGTATGTGGAGACGAGCAGAAACAGAACCGTGTTGAAAGCTCTGGAAAGTCAGTTTAATGAGATAAAGGCTTCTTCAGGGAGGGGGAGGTTTAAGGAGAAGAAATGATAATGCGAAGCAGGTCCTAAGATAGTCAGCGAAGAACTTCAGGGCAATGGAGACAAGATGGGCATCCACTCACGTTAGCAGTAAGAGGTTCTAGATAAGGAGGCTAAAAGAAGTTAATATGTATTTAGCTCAGTCACAAGGCCCAAGGGTTTAGGCGTATGCAAAGCCAGGAGTTTCAAAAGATTTCAAAGTTCAAACTAAAAGGTATTTTCAAGCTTTTTCTTTTCTTTCTTTCTTTCTTTCTTTCTTTCTTTCTTTCTTTCTTTCTTTCTTTCTTTCTTTTTTCTGGTTTTTCGAGACAGGGTTTCTCTGTGGCTTGGGAGTCTGTCCTGGAACTAGCTCTTGTAGACCAGGCTGGCCTCAAACTCACAGAGATCCGCCTGCCTCTGCCTCCCGAGTGCTGGGATTAAAGGCGTGCACCACCACCACCTGGCTTTGATTTTTTTCAAGACAGATTTTCTCTGCAGCTTTGGAGCCTGTCCTGGCACTCGCTCTTGTAAACAGGCTGGCCTCAAACTCACAGAGATCCATCTGCCTCTGCCTCCCAAGTGCTGAGATTGAAGACATGTGCCACCACTGCCCGTCTCTAAATAAGCTATTTCAAGAATGGATCTATAGTAATAACTGGTTTGTTTCTTACTAACTGATTGGGCTGCCTGGAGACTGAACTAGCAAAATTGTCGCGAGCAGATGCCATCCTTAGATCTTGGGCCAGAAGAGTAGAGAGTGGAACCATGACCTCTGATTCTCTAGCATAAGATAACCTCCCCACTCCCCTGTTTTATTCTTTCCCTAAGGCCAGGATAAGGGAGAAGCATCCTCTATGTGAATAAATTATAATTGTCCCCACACTTCAAGTTCTTGCCCTTGTCAAATGAGATCTTATCCCCTAAACTGTGAAGGTCGGTATATATATCAAGAATGTTCTGGAGAGGTCAAGCCGTGAAAAGGTGCCTGACACACTTGCTAGCCTTGACATGGCAGTACCTTACTTCTTCTCCATCAGTCACATTCCATTGGCAGGAATTAGTCACAGGGCCACACCTAAGCGCAAGAACTGAATTCCTCTCAGTCTCTGACACCCTCCTCTGTAAATGTACCTTGAGCCTTATTAGACTGTGGTCTGGGTCACGCCTCAGATTTTATTTGGATCTATGATGTTGACCATGACAGTATTAAGATTTTTTTTTCAACTAGTTGTTAGTACTTTAAACGGGAGATTTTTATAACAAACAAACAAAAAACCCAAAACAAAAACCCTACATTTTGGAGTCTTCTCAAGGATCAGACTCTTGGGCAATACTGGGCCTGTATTTCTTCACAGAAGCTGACATTAGTTGGCCACTGTCTGCTTTCCAGTTTGCCTAGTCCCCTCTGGGAATCCTGCCTAGTTTGACCGGCTAGACCTTGTCCTTTGATTACCTGCTTTGTCTCTGCAACACTGGAGCTTGCAACTGCAGAACAGAAACTCATCTTACAGCCTGTTTTAATTTGACTGAAACTGGAAAAGAAAAACAAAACTTGTTTCATTTTCTCGTTATATGTTAGTTTTCTAGCCTTGCTATTATAACAAGGGCCACACAGTGGGTGCTTTAAATTGCAGAGATTTATCTTCTCCCAGTTTGGCAGACTAGATAGGACACTTGGTGAGACTACGCCCTGTGGTAATCCCAACACTGAGGAAGCTGGAAGGAGCTTCACAAGTTCAAGGCCAATCTGAACTATGTAGTGAGACCTTTCTTTCTCCCAAATCTCTCAAACAGATGGTGGGTTCTTAAGAGGTCTCTGAGGGTCTATTCTGGCTCTTTCCTTGTCTCTTAGATGCTTATCTTCACATACATGGTAATGTTCCTTGAAACCCTCCCTTATATTTATTCAGTGTGTGTGCGCGCATATGAGTATGTGTGTGTGTGTGTGTGTGTGTGTGTGTGTGTGTGAATGCATATGTGCCACAGCACATGCATGAGGGTCAGGGGACACAGCCTCGTTCCTTGCGCTCATTCTTTTGCAATAAAGCAGCTGGGGACAGGGAGGAATAAAAATATGCATTGTGACCTGATTCCTCAAAAGTATTTTTATGTAACTTAGGGGCTCAAAATGCCCAAACCAAATGGCCTGGTTTAGAGACAAAGGGCTAATGAATCATTACTAAAGTGGGGGAATGAAGCCTAATTTCTGAGTTGTTAGGATGGAAAGTGGCCACTGATTCATCCGTCCTCCTTCTTTTCTTTTTCACTGGATTTGACTGATTTCATCAAACATCACGTATTTGGGGGAACATGAGCATGGCTCACATAAGCTATCCTTTTTATGTCTTGAAAGCAAGTCAAATCAGTGAAGTAGTAAGAGAAATGAACAAGCTTGATGAAACGGTAAATGGATCTACTTCCTTACCATCTCTGGAATGAGAACTCTTGAGGCCATCCAGAGGATTCAAGAGAACTTGGTGCTGCTGCAGCTGCATGATTCACTTCCTGCTCCAGGATGCACGGGGTTGCACTGGCCTTTCATGGCGGAAAAAGGGGATCTAGAAGTCTCTCCCCTGTGGGCTGAGGTGCTGAGTAGCTGAAGGCTAACTGTAGAATCCTACAGCTCAGCAGACTTGTGTACCATAGACTACAGGAAGAGGTGGGATGGGGTGGGGTTGGCGAGTAAGCTATCATTACTTGCCCTGAATAACAGTGTTCTTCCTAAAACTACATGTGGCTCCATCCTCTTTTAACCCTGGACTTTGTCGCTCATCTTTCTGGGGTCACCGTGTGTGTGTGTGTGTGTGTGTGTGTGTGTGTGTGTGTGTGTGAGA
>PVIU01000024.1:160302-203150 GCA_004026605.1 Ondatra zibethicus | reverse complement strand
CTGGCTAACCTAGCAAACTGACTTTTATGTTTCTTCTTTTTCTAAAAAAAGATTTATTTATATGAGTGTGTGTGTGTGTGTGTGTGTGTGTGTGTGTGTGTGTGCGCACATGCACATGCACGGTCATTCATAAAGGTACCCATGGAGACCAAAAGAGGGCATAGGATCCCTTAGAGCTGGAATAATGAGCAGGTGTAAACCACCCACTATAGGAGTCGAAATGGAGTCCTCTGCAAGAGCGGGAAGCACTCTTAACCACTGAGTCATCTCTGTAGCTTCTGATTTCTATGTCTCAAAGGTAAAGTATTCAAACCATAGAAGGCGGAGAGATGGTCATAGCATTGGATATTAGATGCTTCTGTTCGAAAGTTCCTCAACTTCCTTCGCTACCTAACATTTTGTTTTTTGGTTTTTTTTTAATACATTCACTTCAGCCTCTGCCTGTTGTCACATTGACAGGGCCTCTCTGTCCTCTGAGTTTCACCAAACCCCTCCTTCAGCTGCGGCTGTGGCACTCTCACGCCAGAGTGTCTGTGCAACACAGGACTGCGGGCCGAGGTACAGCTCGGTGGTAGAGTGCACGAATCTTATTCATGTGGTCCTGAAGTTGATCCTCATCCACTCCACCACAGACATGGTGGAACATTCCTGCAACCCCAGCCCCAGGTAGACAGAAGCAGGAGGATCAACCCTAACTCGAACCCAGCCTGGTCTACAACACAAGTTTTAGGCCAACCAGGGATATAAATTGAGATCTTGTCTCAACAACACCAAGAGCAACACTGAGAAGATGGCTCAGCATGTAAGAGGACTTGCTATGTGAGCGTCAAGACCTGAGTTCAAATCTCCAGCACCCTTGTAAAAAGCCTGAAGTGATTGTGCATGCCTGTTACCTAAAGACTATGAGGGCCAGAGACAAGGAAGACACTGGGGTTTACTAGCTAACACCCTAGCTACAGGTTCTTATTCCCTTTCTAGAGAAGAGTAAAGAGCAGGACAGCCTATGTCTTCCTGGTATAGTATGGTATCTGCTGGTGTGTTGGGCATACACACCCAAGAGCACACATATGCACATATGCACATTTACCACATACATCTCTTTTCTTATAAAAGAAAAATGGATAGCAAAATTAATATCACCTATGTTAAAATGCATTTGTATTATGCACATGAAACTATGTGAGATATGTCTCACTACTAGTAACAGTATGTAAGCCTCACCAGGGCAGGAAGTTTGTCTCTTTTGTTCACAGTAGAACTGTATAAATGAGAAAATAAAAGGTTTTCAGTGAATGAAATACATAAAGTACTGTGAGTGTTTGTTATTATGTTAAGATTAATGAGATGATTTTTAAAAATTTTTTAAATTGTTTTTATATTCTTCTCCGTTCCCTCCCTTCCTCCCCGCTCCCTTTCTGTCCTCTTCCCATGCTCCCGATTTACTCAGGAGATCTTGTCTCTTTCTACTTCCTATGTAATGAGATGATTTTTGGAAGCATTTACTAATAATACAGAAATATATTGGGGAAAAAAAATCAACAAGTGTTTGTTTGTTTGGTTGTTTGTTTAATTTTGAGATAGGATTTTAAATACCCAAGACAACCTGGAACTTGTATCTGATGCTGGCCATGAACTGCTGATCTTCCAGCCTCGACCTTCCAAATTCTGGGATTATAGGCAGGGACCACTACATCTTGCTAAATGAGTGTGTGTGGGGGGGTTGTTTGTTTGTTTGCTTGTTTTTTTGAAGCAGACCATTACCTTTTAATTATTCCAGAACTGATAAGTTTTAAAACATTCATTTAGGCAACAGAGGTAAATAGCTACATATTTAGCACATATGGCTATTTATTAAATGCTGTGCTGGGGACCAAACCCAGAGGGCTTCATACATTCTTGGCAAACACTCTACCACCGAGCTACAGCTTAATAGTATTTACTTTTATCACATAACTCCAGGAATAAAAAGATTGAGATTCACCTAACATCTGTATTTTTATTTGCTTTTAGTTCCCCCCTCCAAGATAGAATTTCTCTGTGTAACTCTGACTGTCCTTTGTAGACCAGGCTGGCCTCGAACTCAGAGATCAGTCTGTCTCTGTCTCCTGAGTGCTGGGATTAAAGGCGTGCACCACCACCACCAGCCTTGCTTTTCTTTTTTTTTTTTTTTCTACAGGACATTTTCTTGAAAGCCTTGCTTTTCTTAAGCAGGTCCATCCTATGTAGTTCAGGCTGGCTTGAAATTCTTAATCCTCCAGTCCCTACCTCCCTAATGCTGGAATTCCAGATATACATTGCAACACTAAAGGTTAATAAAAATTTATGCTATTTCTTTCTTTTAAGGTGTTTAAGGATCATAAAGAAGTGATATTTTAAAACTCTAGAGCAGTGGTTCTCAGCCTTCCTAATGCTGCAACCCTTTAATACAGTTCCTCAGGCTGTGCTGACTCCCAAGCATAAAATTATTTTCTTTGCTATTCTGTAACTATAATTTTGCGCTGTTATGAATCATAATGCAAATATTTATGTTTTCTGATGGCACTAGACAACCCTGTGAAAGAATTGTTTGATCCCCAGAGGATTGCGACCCACAGCTTGAGAACCACTGCTCTAGAAATAGAATTAAGCACCCATGTGAACTAACAAAGACAACTCTTTACTTATGGAAACTATTGTACACACACATGCACGCTCGCACGCATGCCACGCACCCCTTCTCCTCTTCCCTTTTCTTTTCTTTTCTTTTTGAGACCAATCTCCTGAAGCTAGCCTTGAACTCACTATGCAACTCCAACAGACCTCTGTTTCTCAGGCACTGAGAGTGCGGGCATGAGCCACCACACCTGGTTCTAGAAGGCCACCTTTAAAAAGACCAAAGGGAGCAAATTGGTTTGTATTCATAGTTCATCCCACCAGAGAGGTAAACTCATACATTAATGTCTTAATAAATTTTTAGAACATATTTTATAGGAAAGGTGAAATATTATAATATTTTGACAACTAATCAATAAGGTAGGCATTTAGTTTTACTAGTTTCTGGATTATTACACTGTTGAGTGGAAGCAATATAGCTTGTTAAAGGAGGTAGCCATTTCATAAAAGCCATGTAGAATGCTAATTGCTCTTTAAGGAATATGCCATGTTCATAGTTGCCCTGTCTGATATCCTTAGCTTGACATTAAAAAGATTAAGTTCCAAAATTTTCAGGTCCCCCTTCCTTTTCCTTATTGATCTTCAGTTAAATCTGCCACTGACCAACATTCAAAGAGTGCATAAATCATGCATGCAAAGTTACATGGCTGAAAGTATAACAGAACACGGAATAAAGGAAGCCTGTGAGTCCCTGGTTAAGGCCCTCTTTAAGGATGCTGTTTGTCAGTGACCAGTGCTGTACAAAGCCTGACCTGAGACCCCGCACCCTACAGTGTTTTGTTAGAAGGCCTGCAGCTAGCTAGCTAGGTGGTGGTGGTGGTGCCTTTAATCCCAGCACTTGGGAGGCAGAGGCAGAGGCAGATGGATTTCTGTGAGGTGTAGGCCATCCTGGTCTCCAAGCAAGTGCCAGGACAGGCTCCAAAGCTCCACAGAGAAACCCTGTCTGGAAAAGCAAAACAAAACAAAACAAAACAAAAGGACTGTGGCTCTAGGGACTAGATGTTGGTGTTTTGTCACTCTCGGAGTTCTTAAAATGGAATGTTTTGTTTTGTTTTTGTTTTTGTTTGAGACAGAGTCTAGGGTTGAATCTCTTTCTAAAAGAAAAATGAAGCCAAATTGGGTTTAGTAAAGATATTTGAATATGGGCTTAAGTACAAGGGCTAAGAAAAGGAGTCACTGGGCAGAAAGGAAGGCTATTGTTTGCTGACGGGTGAAGTGTTCAGTTCAGCACCAGCTCTACATTACCATGCTCATGACATAAGTGTCATCCTCAGCCTGGACATTAGCTTGTGTTGAGCAGCCCATAGTCTTGGCAATACCCTGTGATGTTTGGTGGTGGTGGTGGGGTTCCATGGGACTCCTTTGGCCAATGACTCAATAAGATATAACCCTTTCTTGGCACTGGAGGTTTTACTTGGGGGCAGAAGTGTTGTGTGATATTTTGTTTTTGTTCTGACAAATAAAGGTCCTTGGAGTCAGAGGCGAAGCTAGCCACTAGTTAACCACAGAGGTCTGTAGGTCTGTACAGAGAGGAGACAGGAAGCGATAAGGCAGGGTGGGAGAGGATGTAGTCCCTTTTGGATGGAAGAACAGTAGAGGAAGGAAGTCACTGGTGGCTGCTCCTCTGCTCCTCTGCTTCTCTGACCTTTCAGGTTTTTACCCCGATTTCTGAATCCTGGTTTTTATTGGTAAGATGAATTAGATTTATGATTCACATAAGATGTTTAATGGGGGGCATGGTCTCCCTTATTATTTGGTAACCCCCTTTAGATTTCTTTCATTTATGAGTTTATTTTAGGAAGCTTCTACAGTAGTAGGTTTTTAAAAATGGCCTTTAGTGTTAGTTGTTCCTCATCATGTTACTCCTTTTACCCTTCTCTCCTATCCCCTTCCAATGTAATCCTTTTCTAGTTGCCCCTTTGTCTCTACATAACACTATATTCTATGTCCCCTTCCTTGGAAGAACCTCTCTTCCACCCTGGTTTCTTGCTAGGTATCCAACCTCTAATGGCTGAAGGTTGTTCAGACTTTGACACATGTTTTGAAAGCTTAAAAATTAGCACCCATATATAAGAGAGAACATATATTTGTCTTTTGGGGTCTGGGTTTCCTCACTCAGGATAATTTTTTCTAGCTCTACCTGCACATTCCTGAATTCCTTTTTTCTGAAAACCCCTCATTAATCCTTCATCAACTGCTGAACATCTAGGTTGTTTCTAGTTTCTGGCTATTATGAATAGAGCAGCAATAAACACAGATGAACAAGTACCTGCACTGTAAGATATAGAGTCATTTGGGTGTATGCCCAAGAGAGATGTGGTGGTTTGAATGAGAATGACCCTCATAGACTCGTGTATTTGAATGCTTGGTCCTCAGTTGGTGGAACTGTTTGGGAAGGATTAGGAGGTATGGGCTTGTTGGAGGTGGTGTATCATTAGGGGTGGGCTCTGAGGTTTTAAAAGCCCACACAGTTCTCAGATACATCTCTGCTTCTTGTTTATGGAGGGATGTAAGTTCTCAGCCACTGTGCCAGTACCATGGTTGCCTTCCTGCTGCCACACTCCACATCGTGATGGTCATGAGCCCTTACCTTCTGGAACTGAGGTTCCCCCCTATTGTGTGCTTTCTTTTATAAGTTGCTTTGGTCATGGTGTCTCTTCATAGCCATTAAAAAAAGTAACCAGGTAAAGTGGTATAGCTGGGCCTTGAAGTAAATTGATTCCTTGTTTCCTGAGAGACCACCATACTGAGTTCCACAGTGTCTAAGTCTGCACTGTCACCAGCAATGAGTGTTTCTCCTTTCCCCACACCCTCATCAGCATGTGCAGCCATTTGTTTTATTAATCTTGTTCATTCTAATTGGGGTATAATAAAATCTCAAAGCGGTTTTGATTTGCACCTGATGGCTGAGGGTGTTGAGCATTTGTTAGTATTTCTCAGCCGCTTTGGAGAACTCTCTTAGTTCTGTGCCCTATTTTTTAAAATGAGCTAGCTACTTCTTTTCTTGATGTTCAGTTGTTTCAGTTCTTATTTTTCTTCCAAGATAGGATTTCTCTGTGTAGCCTTGGCTATCCTGGAACTTGCTCTGTAGACCAGGCTGGCTTCAAACTCCTTATCAGATGTGCAATTGGTAAAGATCTTTTTCCATTGTGCAGTGTAGCGAGTCTTGCTTTGTCCTGCCAGCCAGCTCCCAAATCACGACATGGAGACTTACTATTAATTATGAAAACTTGGCCAATTGCATAGGCTTGTTTTTAACTAGATCTTATAACTTAAATTAACCCACTTCTATTAATTTACTTTCCACCTTGTAGCTTTATTACCTCATCTCCATAGTGCCCATCCTATTTGCTCCGCGTCTCCTGGTGTCTTTGCTCTTCTTCCCAGTGTCCTCTCTGCCAGGAAATCCAGAATAGTTATTGGCCATTTAGCTTGCTATTAAATCAATCAGAATGACACATCTTCATAGTGTACAAAAGGATTATTTCAGCCAGGTGGTGGTGGCACATGCCTTTAATCCCAGCACTCGGGAGGCAGAGGCAGGTGGAGCTCTGTAAATTCGAGGCCAACCTGGTCTACAGAGCAAGTTCCAGGACAGGCTCCAAAGTTACAGAGAAACCCTGTCAAAAAAACCAAAACCAAAAATAAATAGATAGATAAAGAAAGAAAAGAAAAGAAAGAAAGAAAGAAAGAAAGAAAGAAAAAAGAAAGAAAGAAAAAAGAAAGAAAGAAAAGAGAAGAATAAGATTATTCCATGGCATTGCTGGCCACTGCTTTGCTGTACAAAAGCTTTTTAGCTTAACAAAGTCCAGTTTATTAATTGATGGTCTTAGTGACTGTGCTGTCAGTTCAGAAAGCCTTTCCTGTGTCAATCAGTTTAAACCTAACCCCCATTTTCTCTTCTATCAGATTCAGGATCTTTGTTTTTGTTTTTTCTTGTTTTTTGTTTGTTTGTTTGTTTGTTATTTGAGACAGAGTTTCTCTGTGTAGCCCTGGCTGGCCTGGAACTCGCTCCGTAGACCATGCTGGTCTTGAACTCACAGAGTTCCACCTGCCTCTGCCTCCAGAGAGCTGAGATTAATGGCATGCCTCACAGCCATGCAGTAGGATCTCTGATCTTATGTTGAGGTCCTTGATCTATTTGGAGTTGTGCCACGCAAAGTGATAGCTAAGGTTCTATCTTTATTCACCTACATCCAGTCATAGTTTGACCAGCACCATTTGTTGAAGATATATTTTCTCCAATGTGCATTTTTGGCTTCTTTATCAAAAAACAGGTAGGTGTCTGTGGGTATGCGGAATGATGTCAGTTCCATTGATCAATGTGTCTGTTTTTGTGCCAGTATCATGCTGTTTTTAGTACTGTAGCTCTGTAATACAACTTAAATCTGGGATAGTAATACCTACAGCAGTTTTATTAATATTTTTGGTATTCAGGATGATTTTAGCTAATTTTGTGCATATGTGTTTCCATATGTATTTGAAGATTTTTTTTCAGTTTCTATGAAGAATTGTAACAAAATGTTAAAGATGAGGATTACATTGAATATGAAATTTTTATTGTTTGTTTGTTTTGAAACATGGTTTCTCTCCCTCTCTCTCTCTCTCTCTTACCCTGGCTACCCTGGAACTTTCTATATAGACCAGAGAACTGCCTGTCTCTGCCATCCTACGTGATGGGATTAAAGGCATTTATCATCATGGCTGACTGAACAATTTTTTTCTTCAGGGTCTTAAAATTGTTATTATACAGGTCTTTCACTTTCTTGGTTAGTGATATCAAGACATTTTTATGAGGTCATTTCTGACTTCTTATCCATTATTTTATTAGATTTGTCTTATCTATTATTTATTATTGATTCTCTATTATTTATATTTTATCTATTAATTGAAAGTTTAAAGCTTTAAGTCACATGAAACAAATGAATTGTGTTTATTAATTAATTAATTAATTGTTTTTTTGAGATAGGGTTTCTCTGTGTTGCTTTGGGACCTGTCCTGGAACTAGCTCTTGTAGACCAGGCTGGCCTCAAACTCACAGAAATCTGCCTGCCTCTGCCTCCTGAGTGCTGGGATTAAAGGTGTGTGTCACCATTACCTAGCTATGAATTGTGTTCTTGCTATTTTGAAGAATGCAAAAAATAGTAATAGCAAGGTTGAACTTACTTTAATAAGGCAATCTGTAACTTCAGCTCTTGACAGATGGAAGGCAGGTAGATCATGAATATAGGGTCATTTGGTGTTAGAGAAGGGATGCTTGTTGGTTCCTGGCAGCCTGGCTAGCTTAGACCTGAAATAATCACACAGAACCTGTATTAATTAAATCACTGCTTGGCCCATTAGCTCTAGCTTCTTATTGGCTAATCTTACATATTAATTTAACCCATTTTTATTAATCTGTGTATCACCATGTCGCTGTGGTTTACTGGCTAAAGTTCCCAGTGTGTATCTCCGGTGGCTCCATAGCTTCTCTTTAACTCGGCCCTTCTTTCTCCCAGCATTTAGCTTAGTTTTCTCTTCTCCACCTAGCTAAGCTCTGCCCTCCTATAGGTCCAAAGCAGTTTCTTTATTCATTAATGGTAATCACAGCACACAGAGGGGAATCCCACATCACCTCCCCTTTTCTGTTTAAATAAAAAAGGAAGGTTTTAACTTTAACATAGTAAAATTACATATAACAAAACAGTTATCAAGCAAGAATTACAGTTACAATATTTATATATACTTTATCTTTTATGATAACTAAGGAAAACTATAACTATACACTTTTAACTCCATCAAAGACTCAAGAAGGATATAATATTACCTAAGTAAACAGGAAGTATATTGTAAAGATGCACGTGAAGTCAGAGCTGAGGGGTTCTAAAACCAAAAGGTTGGGCGCCAGATGAAGGCAGAAGTTACAAAATAATCCATACCAGTTCAGAATTATGAATAATAAAGGGTTATTTATTTAGGGGAACTTACAGATTATTGTCCTAGATAACAGTCCTCTGCATGAACAGGAACAGAATCTAACAGCCGGAAGCGAGAGCCAGTGGTGCACGCTTTACAGCTGCATTTACAGTATAAGAGACCACACCCAAGTAGGCTGTTTTTTTAAAGGCTATTGGCTGAAGGAGTGGAAGGAGTTCCCACAGTAATCTGGGGCTATGCAGAATGATCCTGTACACACACACACACACACACACACACACACACACACACACACACACACACAGAGTCAGACAGATAACAGACAGAGAGGATACCATGATGGTAGAAGCCTGTAACCCCACATTACACACAACACAGAGTTTATGGAGAAAAGTAAAAACAAAATTCTCAATCAAAAACATAATATATCCAATGAACTATTTTTATATGTTCTTAATAGTTGGCCGTATAATTAACTTACAGAAACTGGAACTTTGACCTGGCCATGGAGGTGCACAACTTTAATCCGAGTGCTTGGGAGGCAGAGACAGGCAGATCTCTGTGAGCTCAAGGCCAGCCTGATCTACACAGCAAAATAATTTTTATATATGAGAATTAAAAAATAGATATGGGGCCGGGTGGTGGTGGTGCACAACTTTAATCCCAGCACTCAGAAGTCAGAAGCAGGCAGATCTGAGTTTGAGGTCTATCTGGTCTATTAGTGAAATTATTTTTATGTATGAGTATTAAAATATAGGTATGGGAAATTGAACCCTTTTTTGGTTTCTTTTATGATACCTGATTTATCTTTATAATTCGCATTTGAATTTACTCCGCAGTTTTCCCAAGTTCTTCAGCATGTACCACACACTTTAAAACACAGTTAGAGACTGGGGCTGTAGTGCTATTCGTAAAGAGCTTACTTCGAAGCAGGACACCCTGGGCTGCATCTCCAGCAAGACATACACTAGGACCTGGGGCCCACACTTGAAAACTCAACATTTGTGAGGTAGAAGCATGATGATTAGAAGTTCATTGTCATCCTGGCTGTATATGGAGCTCAAAGGCAGCTTGGACAACAGGAGTCTCTGTCTTTAAAAAAAATTACTATACCTGTCATGGAAAACCAAAACAATATATATATATATATATATATATATATATATATATATATACACACACACACAGAGGGAGAGAGAGAGAGAGAAAGAAAGAGAGAGAGAGAATACATATATATTTTGTTGAGACAGGGTTTCTCTGTATAGCCATGGCTATTCTACAACTCGCTTTGTAGACCAGGCTGGCCTCAAACTCAGAGATCTGCCTGCCTCTGCCTCCCAAGTGCTGGGATTAAAGTCGTGCACCACCATTGCTCATTTAATATAGTTAAAATTGAGAAATAGAGATGCAAGCGAAGAGTATGATTAACTACTATCTTCTGGCATTCCTGCTCTCTCTAGCATTCCTTTTTTAAAAAAGCATTTTTCCCCAGTTTGCTGTTAGTTCTTTGAGAATGTTGTACAATGCTGGTTGACCATATCCGTCTCCTTTCCCCCACTCCTCCAAGATCCATACCCTCTCCCTTACTTTAAAACCATCAAGCACAGTTTATTCTGGGCATTCATTTTACATGTGTGACTTTTGATGGAGGGAGGTCAACCCACCAGGGGCCACATCCTTAAAGAAAAGTGACTCCCCCTCTCCAGCAGCTGTCAACTGTCTGTAGCCCCTTAGCTAGGGGTGGGACTTCATGCTCACCTTCCCTCTCCATGCTAGGACTTAGTCAGACTGGGACCTGTACAATTCTCATGCAAGCTGTCACACCTGCTCTGTTGTTAATTCATAAATGCAACTGCCCTGTCTAGCATTCTTAAAGCCAAATCTCAAACTTACACTAAAAAACCTTATATAATGAAAAAGCTTAAGGATCTTTAGTCACATGGTGAAGTGCAAGTGCATCCCAGGCAGGGAAGTTGCACAGGATATGGTGGCAGTTTGACAGGAAGCAGCTGTAGATTATTGGAGGACGTGCCCTCCCACCCATTCAGGATTTTTCTTTCCTTTCCAGTTCTTCTGCCTCTTTCCTGGAAGACCAGTACTGCACGACCTCAGCACGCAGCCTTTTGCAAGTGTTTCCGAATGCGCTTTCCTGCCGCCCCACCCTTCCGTGGCATTTCCGCCCGTCTTCCCTCCAGCTAGACCTCTTACAGTTCTTGGAAGGGTAAAAACCACAACTTCAGACGCCTTATATGTCCCAACGCAGCAAAGCAGCTTGTAACACCTGTTTGGGTACTGCTACGAAACACTAGTTGCTATGACTTGTGCCAAATGCTTGGGGCCTTAAAACTAGAGATATCCCCAAACGTTCAGTATTAGGGAGAGAAACAAAATGAACACCCCTCTAATCCCTGAGCCAGTTTTGGAGACCCTCAACTTCTTGCCAGTCTTGTGTCATCCATGACTGGTCTTTTTTACTGGATGATTTTAGGTATCATAGCTTTTCAACTGCAAATACAGCGTGTAAGTGTAAGAAATAAAGACATTTAAAACACGCCCGCCCACAATGCCCTTATCTGACTGAACAGGACTGACAATTCCTTGAAATTTTCACAGCTGCACAAAATATTTCTATGAGAATAGGACTCTGTTTGAATCATTGGTGTGTGTCATCTGTGAAATCTCCTTTAATCTGTTTCCCCTCCCCTAGACTGTTTACTGGTGGAGGAGGAAATTCGACCTTGCTCATCAAACTGTTCCAGACTGGAAATGGCTATTGTTAGCCTATGATGGCGGTGGATTTGTCCCTGCATTCCATTCTTCATTCCTCCCTGCCTCTTACAAATGGAAAGAGGGGACCTAATGGTCTGATAAGACCTAATTTGGGGGGTTTTATTTGTTTGTTTGATTTTTTTTCTTTTTATTCTGTCTGTAGCCCTGGCCGTCCTCCAACACAATATGTAGATCAGATTAGCCTCAGACTCATAGAGTTCTGCCTGCCTCTGCCTCTCAGGTATTAAAGTGTAAACCCTAGAATATTTTTGAAGAGGGCACAAATGTACTCCATACAAGCAGGGTGCAGTGGCTCACTCCTCTAATTCCAGCACACCTGAGACCAAGAAGGAAGAATGCGAGTTTAGGGCCAGCCTGAGTTACAGAGTGAGACCTTGTCTTAAAAACCAACCAACTAATCAATCAGAACAAACAAAAATAAAAACAACCAAATGAAAGTAAAACACAAAACCAACCAACCAATCCAAAAGAATCTTCCCAGAGCTCTTGTGAAGGTGTTTCTGTCAAGCCTGACAATCCAGGAACCCATGAATAGGCAGAGAGAGAACTGACCTACAGACTGTTCTCTGACCTCCACATTTATGTGAATGGTGTAATGTGCACATACACACAACTAAATAAATGCTTAAAAAAATCTTTCCTAAACCGGGTGGTGGTGCGCACGTCTTTAATCCCAGCACTCGGGAAGCAAAGACAGGCGGATCTCTGTGGGTTCAAGGCCAGCCTGGTCTACAAGAGCTAGCTCCAGGACAGGCACCAAAACTACAGAGAAACCCAGTCTTGAAAAAAACAAACAAAAAAAATTTGCTTCCTACTCATGACAACCAACTTCCAAAATGTTCTCAAAGATATCAATTTTTCACATTAATTCCCTATGTAGTTCTCTCCCAAAATGAACAGGATAACAGAAGCATTGCATGGGCTAGAAGGTTAAATCAGACACTACATTGTGGCTTTTCTTTCTGGAGGAGAGAAGTAGTTGCACAGTCAAGTCACCAGATGAAGAAAACCGCGCAGTAAGGAACCAAGGCACCTTGCCAATAGCTATGAGGTGAGTCATCTCGGAAGCACATTCTCTAGCTCCAATCAAGTCCTTAGATGACTAGGTTCAGCTCTCCTTCTACTACAGGGACTGCATGAGATTCCTTGAGCTATTGTTATGCCCAGTCTGTGGGGACCCCAAAAAGCCACCAGGGAGACCTACTCATCCAAATGCAAAAGTAAGGTTTATTGTGTGCACAATACAAGTCGGCAGGGACCTCATCAAAGCAACTGGCGCAGCAGCAGCAGCAGCAGCAGCAGCAGCAGCAAGAGGTATCCCGCCCTCCTAGGGGGCATTATTTAAAGGCAAAAACCCAGAAAAGTTACATTAGCAGTAGTATGTGCTGGTGGGTGATCCCATCTACAGTGGTTGGAAATTTAGGGATTTCCTTTGGATGGTCTGTTCCTGGGTGGTGCCTGGGTAGTCTCAGTTTGTAGTCTTTATCTGAACCAGGTATTGCCTCAGGGTAAACTACTGAGACTCAGGCCTTTATTGAGCTTGTTATGGGTGGGTCCTACATTGTGAGGGCTAAAGTTACGTTTTAAGTTTTAGTTACTGTGTTTAAGAGATCTATAAAATAAAAGTACCTTGAACCTGTAAGACCCACTTGCCCAAGGACAGATAACTTTCTGGAATGCTAGGGGCTATGGTTAATGTAAAATAACAAGCCATGTATTTTCACTTCTGTAAACAAGGGTGGTTGCCCCAACTGTACAAGATGTGAAGATCACATGTAAGCAGGAAGTACATCAGGATGTATGCTTGCCCCTGATTGGATAAAGGCAGGAAGTACACAGCCTTGCGGGTTTTGTCTTTATAAGCACCTGACTAATGTAATTCACGGCCATTCTCTGGGAATCCCAGGTATGGACCTGGCCAGTGTCCATTGTCCTGGTCAGTACTTAACAAAGCTTGCTTCAAAGTTGGCTCAAACATGTGGTAGTGGTCTTATTCTCACCAGGTGGGATTAACTCTAGATCACTAGTTGAGCCACTGTATAATTCCCAAGTTAGAGAGACTTTCAGAAAAATAAATGTTACTGTTTAAAGTCTTTCAGTTTCTGAGAAATTTGTTACACAACAAAAGAAGAAAGAATTTACCAGGGCATCACATATATTTCACCTGGAAATCTTTTAAAAATCTGAGATGGATCAATGTGTCCAACTGTCAGCATCTTGACCCTTACACATTATACATTATAAAGGTCCCATGACCATTTTACCCCATGTGCTTTTGTTTTAAGATGTTTTTAAAATGTGTATGGGTATACTGCCTGCATGTATTTCTTTTTATCACGTGTTGCCTGGAGAGGTCAGAAAGGGGCATTGGATCCTCTGGAACGGGAGTTATGGATGGTTGTTATCCACCATGAGGATGCTGGAAATCAAACTTGAGTCCAGTGGAAGAGCAGCCAGTGCTCTTAACCGATGAACCATCTCTCCAGCCCTTCGTTTTACCGTAGGAAATGCTACCAACCATTAATTTTCACTGGTAGACATTTTATTGGGTGTTGAAACTCATTTCTTCTGCATTTATTAATTTGGTATTGCTCTATAGAGAGTGGTCCCCTCATTGCCCACATAGACACCAATGGTACAGAAAGAGCAGAATAAATGCCTGGTTTCTCAGTTTCTTACTGACAAATGTAGGAAAAATACAAACAGCTAATGATTTGGTATTGAAAAGAACTTAAAACCTTGGGAGTAAGCTAAACATTTCATTTTTATAATGTTTATACAACCTCTTCATTGACTCGAACAAATGAATTTAAAATTCACTGTCTTCAACTGATAAAAATTCAATTAAAATGATATGGAGGTGGGGCAAACAGGTGTTTAGGGTGTGACACTAAACACCCAGTCTGTGATACTTTCCCATCCTTGTATTAGTGTCCAATGGTGACTACAGGAGAGCATTCAGCTAGGGTACAGTTGCCAGTGGCTGCTGACTTTCACTCGATGGACAGGTCTGCTATGACCACAGCCTTTTCCCCTTCATTCAGCTTTAAAGAGCCTCCTGGGCTAAGAGACTTGCAGAACCAAAACCATTACTGCCTAGGTAGCTCTTCTATAATCACTTTAACACAAATTATATGTAGTCCCCTCTGGGCCATAAAGCAGGGCAATTCCCAGTACTATATGCTCATCTAAAAACACAGCTAAAATATACAGTACCATTGTCTGTAATTCTAGAAATTATTCCTCCAACTAGATCTGATTATGAAGATGGATTTTCCTTCTCTGCACATAGATCAGCTACCGCAGAGCCTGTGAAAACAGTTTATTTCTTAGGATCAGAAATAGTTAAAGCTAGGAATCTGTTTCAAATAGTTTCCAATGATTTCCTGAGGGAAAGCTTGGATGTACATTACAATTTCATCTCATGTTTTATGAAAACACACTGATTAGAGAAAGGAAACTGAGTTCTCACATCTTAAAGATTCGTTATTGGAGGTGAGTGCCCTGACCTCATACTTCACTGTGCACCAGCTCTCGCAGACATTACCTCGCTTTAAACTTTGTCCTCTATTCAATTAAGGTCTGGGTTTTTTTTGTTTGTTTGTTTGTTTTTTGTTTGTTTTTTGTTTTTTCAAGATAGGGTTTCTCTGTAGCTTTGGTGCCTGTCCTGGAACTAGCTCTTGTAGACCAGGCTGGCCTCGAACTCACAGAGATCTGCCTGCCTCTGCCTCCTGAGTACTGGGATTAAAGGCATGTGCCAGAAAAGCAAAAAACCCAGGATAGCCAAAACAATCCTGGGCAACAAAAGAACTTCTGGAGGCATCACAATCCCTGACTTCAAACTCTACTACAGAGCTACAGTACTGAAAACAGCCTGGTACTGGCATAAGAACAGACAGGAGGACCAATGGAACTGAATAGAAGACCCGGATATCAATCCACACACCTTCGAACACCTGATATTTGATAAAGAATCAAAAAATATCAAATGGAAAAAAAGAATGCATATTCAACAAGTGGTTCTGGCATAACTGGATATCTACATGTAGAAAAATGGAAATAGACCTATAACTATCACCATGTACAAAACTCAAATCCAGATGGATCAAAGACCTCAATATAAAGCCAGCCACACTGAATCTTATAGAAGAGAAAGTGGGAAGTATACTTGAACTCATTGGCACAGGGAACCACTTCCTAAATAGAACCCCAGCAGCACAGACACTGAGAGAAACAATTAAGAAATGGGACCTCCTGAAACTGAAAAGCTTCTGTAAAGCAAAGGACACGGTCAAAAAGATAAATGACAGCCTACAGAATGGGAAAAGATCTTCACTAACCCCACATCAGACAGAGGTCTGATCTCCAAAATATACAAGGAACTCAAGAAATTGGACACCAAAAGAACACATAATCCAATAAAAAAAAATGGAATACAGACCTAAACAGAGAACTCTCAACAGAGGAATCTAAAATGGCTGAAAGACACTTAAGGAAATGTTCAACATCCTTAGTCATCAGAGAAATGCAAATCAAAACAACTCTGAGATTCCATCTTATACCTGTAAGAATGGCCAACATCAAAAACACTGATGACAACTTATGCTGGAGAGGTTGTGGGGAAAAGGGAACACTTCTGCATTGCTGGTGGGAATGTAAGCTGGTACAACCCCTATGGATGTCAGTGTGGTAATTTCTCAGAAAATTAGGAAACAACCTTCCTCAGGACCCAGTAATACCACTTTTGTGTATATATCCAAAGGATGCTCAATCGTGCCACAAGGACATGTGCTCAACTATGTTCATAGCAGCTTTGTTTGTCATAGCCAGAAACTGGAACCAACCTAAGTGCCCCTCGATCAAAGAATGGATAAAAAAAAATGTGGTACATTTACACAATGGAGTACTACACAGCAGAAAAAAATAATGACAGCTTGAATTATGCAGGAAAATGAATGGAACTAGAAAGCATTATTTTGAGTGAAGTAACCCAAACACAGAAAGACAATTATCACATGTACTCACTCATAGGTTGCTTTTAAACATAAGGCAAAGAAAACCAGCTTACAAACCACAATTCCAGAGAATTTAGACAACAATACGGACACTAAGAGAGACTTACATAGAAAGTATAAAAAGACAAGATCTCTTGAATAAATTGGGAGCATAGGGACCTTGGGGAAGGGTTGAAGGAGGGAGGGGAGTGGTAGGGAGGGGAGCAGAGAAAAATGTAGAGCTCAATAAATATCATGGGGGGAAAAAAAAGGCATGCGCCACCACTGCCTGAATTTAAGTGCTTTTTTAAAACACTTACTTGTATATTCTGTGTCGCGTGTGAGTGTAATAAACCAGGGTATGTTTGTGGAGACCGGATAGTTTGTAGGAGCTGATTGGTTCTCTACTTCCATAGTGTGTGGTCGCATGGAGCTCAGTTCATCAGACTTGGCAGGAAACACCTTTATCTGCTGAGCCATCTCACTGGCTTCTTTAAATGTTTCCTAAGCAAGGCTTTAGTCTTTTTTTTTTCCTTTGCAAGGCTTTATTCTTATAAAATATAATTTATTACGGTTGAAAGTACAGAAGAGTTCTGGGCGTAGTAGCACATGCCTTCAATCCCAGGACTGGCCAGAGGAAGGAATGTCATAGGGAGTTCGAGGCCAGCCTGGTCTACAGGGTGAATTCCAGGACAGCCAGGACTACATAAAGAGACCCTGTCAAAAACAAAAACAAAAGCAAACCACCAAAACCAAAGAGAAAACAAAACAAACAAACCAAAGAAAGCAAAATGCAGAAAGGTGAAAATGTCAAGTGTTCAATAAATCTGGCCTGGCTTAAATCTTGGTTCATGATTGTGATTCTAACTCTCAGGAGGCTGAGGCAGAAGTATCCCGGGATTGCCATTTGGTTTTAGGTTATGCATCCCCTTCCTCGTAATAATGCATTTGACAGTCTACCTCCTTCACTTGGAATATGACAAACACACACATACACACACCACAGAACTTCTTGACCATCCCACCTGCATCAGGAGACATGTATTCATATCTCCAAACAATGAGTTTCTTTGCTTTAGTAACAGTCAAATTTATTTTGACGTGTTATTTATTCATTTGCTTGTTTATTCAGGTATACTTCCAGCATATCAAGGTGTGAAAAATAGAGAGACCCAACTGGCCTGAAGTAGCTGTGGTTGCATAGGCAGTAAGGCAGTGTGCACTGTAGTAACCTGTTAGAGAGAAGTCCCTATTTATTTTCTAATGCCTATGAACAATTGAACGTGCAGATGTGTCGTTAAGTCACACGCTGGGGTGACATCTGTTGGAATTCAGCCTCCACAGGTTCGTACATTCCAGGGTAGGGGTGTGAAGATTAGAATCATTAAGCAAAAGGAACAGATGTGAGAGAAATAAAAGTTAGAAACACAGAATAGTACTGGAAGGAAATTCAGAGAATACTGAAGAGCCTGCATTTATTTTTCACATGCTTATATTCTTCACTCCGAAAAGGGGGGAAAGGGGGGAATGCAACAGACTTCATTAACACGATATAAGGAATAGACTTGAATTCTCCCACCTTTGCTCCAGGTGGAGCTGATCCACCTCTATACCCAAAATACAAATTAACCACACCCTAGGTCAGAATCTCTTGCATGCAGTCACACCTGTTGTCAACAACTCAGAAAGAGCAAAAATAAGCTCAGACTCTCTGACCTCCAGTGTAAGGTGAAGCAGGCTCACATCTGTGGGCCCCCACACAGATGACTAAAATCTGACGCAATACAGAAAGGGACAAGCACAGTAGAGAAGTGATTACACAACCTAATCTATTAATCAAAATAGAAGAACACTCAAAAACTGAGTGTAGTGATGCACACCTTTAATATCAGCACCCTGGAGAAGAAAACAGGAGATCTCCATGAGTTCAAAGCCAGTCTGGTCTATGCACTGAGTTCCTGGATAGCCAGAGCTACATATGAGACTGTGTCTTGAAAAAAGAAAAAGAAAAGAAAAATAAAGACTCAAACCTTTTAGTAAGACCTCTTTCTCCCCTTAGACCTCATAGAAGAGACCCCAGGCTACAGCCCTTGAGTACTTCAGTCATGTGACCCTCTGTCAGTCTTGACAGTGTGTCTGTCCCCTTGTGACCTTCACTATTGCTTTGTTCCAAATAATGTAAGTTTGTGTCTTCTGCAAATCTGTGTGAGGCTTACTTTCAATTCTCTGGATAAGAGGCCAAAAACCTGGAACTATCCAGCTGAAACCTGAACTACCAGTAATACTGGGCCAGAACATTCTCTCTCTCTCTCTCTCTCTCTCTCTCTCTCTCTCTCTCTCTCTCTCTCTCTCTCTCTCTCTTCCTTTCCTCCTCAAACTTCCCTCTCTACAACCCAGATGTGATCTCACCATGTCTCCCTACCTACCTGGCAGTGACCACATATTTTATTTTCAAGTTTTTATTTAATTTGCATGGGAATTTGAAAGTTCAAAGCCTGTCTGGGCTAGAGTGAGTTCAAGGCCAGTTTGGACAACTTAGAAAGAGGTGGCTGTGTAGCTCAGTGGTGCAGTGCTTGCCTGGCATATGAGAGGCCTTAGGTTCAAGCCTCAGAACTGAAAAAACTGGAGTGGGAACTTGTTATGGAATATTTCTTTACACTATGTGAAGATGTGTCACTGTGATTGGTTTAATAAAAAACTAAATGACCAATAGCTAGGTAGAAGATTATAGCAGGGACTTCTGGACAGAGAGAGGTCTAGGAAGAAAAAAGGTGGATTCTCCAGCAGGATCTGAGAGAGAGCAAGACATGCAGAAGGAGAGGTAAAATTCCAAGTCACATGACAACATAGATAAGTAGAAATGGGTTTATTTACATTATAAGAGCTAGTGGGTTCAAGCCTAAACTATGGGCCAACCTTCCATAATTAATAGTAAGTCTCCATGTCATTATTTTGTGAGCTGGAAGCCCAAAGAAAAATCTGTATAATATAATATAATATAATATAATATAATATAATATAATATAATATAATATAATATAATATAATATAATATAATATAATATCTGTACATTTTAGGCAAACAATTATGTGGGATCTTAGGAGAAAGGACTATTGGATTATTAGATTGATGTTTTTCAGTTGCTTCAGAGAGAAGGTAACTCGTGAGTAAGACTTGGCAAAGATGAGTTTAGTATGAAGAGGTGACAGGGCATTCTAGGCCACAGGAATCAGGAAAATCAAGAGGACAGCCAATGGGTGAGGATGACCAAAGACTGTGTTATTAATTATTGTGGGATACAAGGTTGGAACACACCATCAATACAATTAAACTATTATCTCCTTAACTAGCAAAGGAGCTGGGCTCAATTGCATTTTATAGAAGTACATTTATTATTATAACTGCTATTAGTATTATTATTTGAGATAGGGTCTCACTATGTAGACCAGGCTGACCTTCAACTTACAGAGATCTGTTCTCCTCACCTCCTGAGTGCTGGGATTAAAGCTGTGTACCACCACCACCATGACCAGCCATCCAGCCTATTTTTATTATTTTAAATTGTGTGTGTGTGTGTGTGTGTGTGTTCCTGCACATATAAGTGCAGGCCAGAGGCATCTGATTTCCTGGATGTGGCTATGAGCTGCTGGATGCAGTACTGAGAACCACTCATATCCTCTGCAAAACCAGTGTGCACTCTCTTACTCTCTTCCCTTCTCTTCTCTTCTCTTCTCTTCTCTTCTCTTCTCTTCTCTTCTCTTCTCTTCTCTTTCCCTACCTTCCCTACTCTCCCTCCCCTCCCCTCCCTCTTCTCTCTCTCTCTCTCTTTCTTTTTCTTTTTATTGATACAGTCCCAGCTTTCCTGAAACTGTCTATGTGGACTAGGCTGGCCGCAAACTCACAGAGATCTACTTGCTTCTACCTCCAGAATGCTAGAATAAAAGGTGTGAATCACAATGCCCAAAATTTCTCCATATCAGTTCTCCTTGTTTACAAAAATAAAATAAAAATTGTGTTTTATTTAGTAAAAATACAATCTGTGAACAGTCTTAGCTTACAGGAGGAAATGTTCATGGTTGCTTCATGTCTGAGCAACACTGACTTTATAAACACCCAGGAACTATATGCACCTCCAGCAGCTTTACAGGCTGCACTGTAGTTCATGTTCCGTCTCTGGCTCAGCATCATTTGGGAGTACCACAGGGACATAAAGAAGAAGCTGCTGGTCTAAGGCATCCTAAAGGCTACCATGGCCCTGTGTCATTTTGTTTGGATTACGAGGCTAGAGCCAGTTGCTCCAGGACCCGAAACCAATTTCACTTGATTTTAGTCAAAAGGCTGAGATGCACTAGGAACTGATTTTCTTTGAGTCCTCATCATTCAGTTTTTGAGAACACTGGGAGATGAGGAATGAGGAAATTCATTTTATTTTCCAACTGTCACTTTATATGGGATGCTTCAGGGAAGATGTACCTAGAAAGTCCCTTGGGTCTCACCCTCTTCGGTAAAAGTGAACTCACTCTTCCTGCACAGAGGAGTGGTGGCCAGCGGAAAGTGGAGGACTCTGTTCTAACTGATTGAAATAGCTGTGTCATAAAACGTAATTGCAAAATATAATTATCTCCAGGATAACTGTTTTCACTATCATGGATTTAAAAGGGCATTTATGGTTCCAGTGAAAAGGGCTCTTAAACCGAAAATTAAATCCATAAAGCATCTTCAGGCAGGTTAAAACAAGAGGCCTGGTAATCCATAAGAACACCCAGAAGCCGACTAAAAAGTTGTAGTTAGCCACTCTTCTGTACTCTTCTTTATTACGGTTTTATTTTTATATGTATGAGTGTTTTGCTCACACATGTGTCTGTGCACCATATGTGTGCCTGTCACTTATAGAGGTTGGAAGATCCCCCAGAGCTGGAGTTACAGGTGGTCGTGAGCCACCTTATGGGTACTGGGGTCCGAAGCCAGGTCCTCTGCAAGAGTAACAATTGCCCTTAACTACTGAGCCATCATTCCAGCTTTTTAAGTAGTCATCACTCTGAAGATATATTGTGTTGACCCTTTGGTAATGAGTGTGTAAGAACGTCTAAGAGAAAGAAATAGAGGTCACGTCATCACAGAGAATGAGGACAGAGAACAGGCCACACTGGGTCCGAGCAAGGAGTCCCTTGGAGACCTCAATGGAGAAAGGATTTAGAGTGTGGCAATGAGAGAGGTCACATCTAGCAAATTCCAAGGAGGAAACACTTGACTTTGTGAGTGGAGACACTAGGATTTCTACATCGAAACTGTCCTACCGGGGCTGGGTAATTGAACGATTTGGCTCATGTGGAGATATTATTGAGCTTATCCACATCATTTTTAATTTTTTGTTGTTTTTTTGTGGGGGGGGCAGGGTCCCTCTGTATATCCCTTACCGACCTGAAGTTTGCTATGTGGACTGGTTTGCCCTTGAACTCACAGAGATCCGCCTGCCTTTCCTCTCAAGTGCTGGGATTAAAGGTGTGCGCCACCGCGTTCAGCTTTCCATTAATTTTTGAGTACTGATCTATATCTATATCTACAGTCCACAGTTTGGGAAGGGTTCTGCATTGCTTTTCTGCTGTGGTTTACGACAATGCACATTCTTATCTTGGAGTTCTGTAGGCTAACAATCCAACACAGTTCTGAGCAAAATCAAGGTGCGAGCAGGGCTGAGTGTGTTTCTAGGCTTCAGAGGAAAAGCTGCTTCCTTGTGCCCCCCCCCCCCTTAACTTTAAGAGGTTTCCATGCGCTTTGTGGCTCAGGGCTGGTCGTCAGTCACCATTTAAAACTTTTTTTTTTTTTTTTTTTGGGTATCTGGTTTTTGGTTTTTCGAGACAGGGTTTCTCTGTCACTTTGGAATGAAAACATTTTGTAGTGCCTCTTTCCCCCAGTTTTAAGGACCTTGGGCTGGAGCCCACCTAAGAAACTTCTGATAAGCCGGGCGGTGGTGGTGCACGCCTTTAATCCCAGCACTCGGGAGGCAGAGGCAGGTGGATCTCTGTGAGTTCGAGACCAGCCTGGTCTGCAAGAGCTAGTTCCAGGACTGGCTCCAAAGCTGCAGAGAAACCCTGTCTCAAAAAAACCAAAAAAAAAAAAAAAAAAAAAAAAAGAAAGAAACTTCTGATAATCCTCCTAGTTTGTTAGCTGACTAATAGCCTTAATTCCACCTGGAACTTTAATTTCTCTTTGCCACATAATGTAAGGACCCAGCATCTGCTGGGGCAGCTGGGCAGTGTGGAGCAGAAGTCAGACGACAGTTCCCTCATGCAGCTGGCAGGTGGGCCCTGCTTGTCCACTGGCACCTCCATTTCTCTGAGTGTCACTGAGTCAGTGGGGCTGCATGGTTACCTCACAACGTGAGGGCTGGCAGTTGTTATTCCAAAGGAAAGGAAACCCCTCCCCAGAGGCTAGGCTTGCAGACAGAGACTGTATTGTTTCTACTTTATTCAAGTGATCAAAGCAGTCACGCAGCTCATCAGGACCAATGGAGAGGACCACAGAGCCCTAACCCTCAGTGGGGAAAGTATTGTATTAATTTTAGAACTTATTTGGGCTGACAGTTTCAACTGTTTAAAGAGTCCATCATGGCCGAGTAGCATGGCAGCAAGCAGCCGGGAAGGTGGCAGAAGCAGGAAGCTAAGAGCTCAAAACCTTTCCTGAAAGCTTGAAGCAGAGAGAGTAAAACGGAAAGAGGGCAAGACTTGAAGTCGTCAAACCCTTCTGCCCCATACTTCCTCCAGCAAGGTCCCGCCCCGTAAGCCTCTCCAGACAGCTGCACCAACTAGAAACCAAGTTTTCAAACACCAGAGTCTACAGGGACATTTCTCATTCAATCCACTGCAAGGGTGAAAGAATTTGGTGCCATCGTTAAATCTCCATAATCTTCTTTTATAAAATAGGGGAAATCTTCCCTCTGTCAAAATAAATGATGCCCTTAAAGTGCAATAACACTTCCAGAGCATGTATGTTCACCAATGTTCTGGTTCTTAATCTTTGGCTATGGGTCTGTATCAAGATCGTTTGCAAATATGATAAAGATCAGAGTTTCTCTGACAAGAACCCCTGGACTCATGCACTCTCTCTCTCACACACACACCCTCATCTCATGCACTTACACACTCATCACATGCACTCACACACATTCATCACATGCATTCACACATCCTCATCACATGCACTCACACACACCCTCATCACATGCACTTACACACTCATCAAATGCCCTTGTACACCCTCATCACATGGACTTGCACACACTCATCAAATGCCCTTGCACACCCTCATCACATGCTCTTGCACACCCTCATCACATGCTGGGGATTCCCAGGCTGGGTTAAGATCCAGGTGCTGAGATGCTGAGGGTCACCCTAGGGAAACACCCCAGAGCTCTCTGTTTGCCCTTTCAGACATAATTTGAACTTACTTCCTTTTTTGATATGGGGCCAGGAGAATTTTCATAACAGCTGCTAAAAAAGCCTGCTTTGCTTTTCTGTTGACAGAGATGCCAGGAAAAGTTGTGCCTTTGAAAATGCTTTATTTTCTTCTCTCTTTTTTTTAATTTCTGCAGTAAGAAAATTCTAATAGCAACTATTACAAAAAAAAGAAAAAGGAAAAGAAAGAAGCTTTTAGTTGTAGTTACAGGGTTTATTTATATGATTTATGATGTCCTTGAACCCATGATCTTCCTGCCTTACCTGTGCTAGGAATTACAGGACTATAGCACTGAACGAGGCTTAGCAGTCATTTTAAAGAAATGAACAGAATATCTCCTCCTTCTCCTCCTCTTCTTCCTCTTCTTTTTGTAACAAGGTCTCTCTTTTACATTCCTCTGACTGTCTTGAAATTTACTTCATAGACCAGACTGGCCTTGAACTCACAGAGATCCGCCTGCCTCTGCCTCTCGAGTGCTGGGATTACAGGTGTGTTTCACCTTTCTCCGCTATTCTCCATCATTCTCGTCAAAGCTCCTTCCTAGTCCTTTCCTCCTATTTCTTTTCTGGCTCCATGAATCTGAATGTTGATACTTGATGCAATTAATCTGTAGTTATTTCTTGCTATTTCAATAACCTGTTTGCTTGTTGGTTGAGATAGGGTTTCACGTGGCTCAGACTGGCCTTGAACTCCTAATTATATGTCCCCATGACCCAAGTGTTATATTTACAGGTCACAATGTCCCAATGCCCAGTTCAGTAGCATTTTTAAAATTCAAACCCATGCCGGGCGGTAGTGGCGCACGCCTTTAATCCCAGCACTCAGGAGGCAGAGACAGGCGGATCTCTGTGAGTTCGAGGCCAGTCTGGTCTACAAGAGCTAGTTCCAGGACAGGCTCCAAAGCCACAGAGAAACCCTGTCTCAAAAAACAAAAACAAAACAAAATTCAAACCCACTCCACCGCCCCCAATGATCAAAGTCTAAGAATTTGCACAATACAGGAATAAGGTAAGAGAGGAAACGTTTTTAGAATGGGGAGGAAGCCGCTGTGATTGGTCCAGCGCATCCTTCTGGATTTATCATGCTTGTGGATACAGGGAGCAAGGGAGATGGGGGCGGATGAGACTGCCTGCCCAATGAGCCTGCTGGCTTGAGTTACGTCCCTGAAGCCCAAGATGGAAGCAGAGAATCATTTGTCCTCTGACTTCCATATGCATACTTGGCACACATGTATCTACACATATCATGCACATACATACACATATCATGCACAAACATACATACACGATGCAGCAATTTCTCTCTCTCTGACTCTTTTGTTTTGTTTTTTGAGACAGGGTTTCTCTGTGTAGCTTTGGAGCCTGTCCTGGCACTAGTTCTGTAGACCAGGCTGGCCTTGAACTCACAGAGATCTCCCTGCCTCTGCCACCTGAGTGCTGGGATTAAAGGTGTGTGCCACCACTGCCGACAGCAATTTTCTTTTCTGAGTATGCGTGGCCCTCCTTGCTATACCATGCTTGTTGGTGCACCTCACCCCTTATGAAGGTTGAGTAATTTTCCAAACATACTATGGATCAGTATACATTTTGACAAATTCAAAAAAAAAAACTTAACTAGAAATTTTGAGAGGGAGACAGGAAATAACGTTGAACACATGAGGAAGGAATTGATTTTGGCTTTCTTCCTTTTCTACCCCTCAATTCATCCTCACCACTGGGAATCGCCATCCAGAAATACCTTAAGGAAGCCTACTTGATCACAGGTTTGCATCTGACAGAGGAAAGAGATTCAAGAGCCAGAGACCTGGAATCAAGTGACCTCTGCTGCTCTTCTATCTCTGGACTCCAGGTTCCTCATCAGCTAAGAACAGAGTAGATTAGATGGTCTCTGGTTTCGACTCTCCCTTGGCGTTACTGAGTAGCAGAGTCCGGATTGCCCTTGTGTCAACTGCCTCAGGTAGTACAAGGGAAAGAGTCAGAGATGCAGAGCTCTGATTTCACGTAGCTCAAAAGCCCAGAATTCTCCCGGAAATTTATGTTACAGTCCCACACGCATTCCTTCAGTTGTATTTCCTACGTAGAATGAAAAACAAAATAAAACAGGTTTCCTCTCGTCTAAAGTCACTAGAATAGGGGGCTCAGGAAAGTACTCTACTGATGAACTCTGTCCCCAGGAAGAACGGAGAGTCTAATGGGCAACTTGAACAAGGCACTTGTTTTATATGCAGAGACGGCTCATTAATTTCCCACTGCCTGACCCCTATAATCACACAGAAACTATATTGATTACAACACTGTTTGGCCTATCAGCTCAGACTTCTTATTCACTGACTCTTACATTTTAAATTAAGCCTTTTTTAAAATTATTTATTTATTCATTTTTCCATGATATTTATTGAGCTCTACACTTTTCTCTGCTCCCCTCCCTCCTTTAAACCTCCCCCAAGGTCCCCATGCTCCCAATTTACTCAGGAGATCTTGTCTTTTTATACTTTCTACTTCCCATGTAGATTAGATCTATGTAAGTCTCTCTTAGAGTCCGTATTGTTGTCTAGGTTCTTTGGGATTGTGGTTTGTAGGCTGGCTTTCTTTGCTTTATGTTTATAAATCACCTATGAGTGAGTACATGTGATAATGGTCTTTCTGTGTCTGGGTTACCTCACTCAAAATAATGCTTTCTAGTTCCATCCATTTTCCTGCAAAATTCAAGCTGTCGTTATTTTTTCTGCTGTGTAGTACTCCATTGTGTAAATGTACCATGTTTGTTTTTATTCATTCTTCGTTCAAGGGGCATTTAGGATTTTTCCAGGTTCTGGCTATGACAAACAAAGCTATGAACATAGTTGAGCACATGTCCTTGTGGTACGATTGAGCATCCTTTGGATATATTCCCAAAAGTGGTATTACTGGGTCTTGAGGAAGGTTGTTCCTAATTTTCTGAGAAATCGCCGCACTGACATCCAAAGGGGTTTTACCAGCTTGCATTCCCACCAGCAATGCAGAAGTGTTCCCTTTCCCCTACAACCTCTCCAGCATAAGTTGTCATCAGTGTTTTTGATGTTGGCCATTCTTACAGGTGTAAGATGGAATCTCAGAGTTGTTTTGATTTGCATTTCTCTGATGACCAAGGATGTTGAACATTTCCTTAAGTGTCTTTCAGCCATTTTAGATTCCTCTGTTGAGAGTTCTCTGTTTAGGTCTGTACTCAATTTTTTTTTATTGGATTACGTGATTTTTTTGGTGTCCAATTTCTTGAGTTCCTTGTATATTTTGGAGATCAGACCTCTGTCTGATGTGGGGTTAGTGAAGATCTTTTCCCATTCTGTAGGCTGTCGTTTTGTCTTGTTGACCGTGTCCTTTGCTTTACAGAAGCTTTTCAGTTTCAGGAGGTCCCATTTATTAATTGTTTCTGTCAGTGTCTGTGCTGCTAGGGTTCTATTTAGGAAGTGGTTCCCTGTGCCAATGTGTTCAAGTGGATATTTTGGGTTAAGCTTTTGTTAGATTTAATGTTTTCTTTAACTGATGAGTCTATTTCTTCTATTTTAGCTTCAGCGCCTGAGATTCTCTCTTCCATTTCTTGTATTCTGTTGTTCATGCTTGCATTTGTGGTTCCTGGTCTTTTCCTCATTATTTCTTTTTCTATAATTCCTTCGGCTTGTTTTTTTTTTTTCATTATTTTTCTCAGTTTTCAAGTCCTGAATAGTTTCTTTTATATGTTTGAGTTCTTTGTCTTGGTTTTCTTTAAGTGATTTGCTTATATCTTCCAATTTTTTGTTTGTTTTTTCCTCCATTTCTTTAAGGTAATTTCTCATTTCATCTCTAAGAATTTCCAACATTTTCTTGAGGTTATTTTTTAGATCATTTTCTTCTGGTTCATCCATATTTGGTTGTTCAGATCTTGCTTTTGTAGGGTCTTTAGGTTTTACTGGTATTTTGTTGTTCTTTTTGGTGTAGCATGTGATCTTACCTTTTCTACTCCTCTTTTTCTCCAGTAGGTGTGGTGGGGGCTGTCTTAGATTCTGTTTAATAATCTTCTAGGTGCCAGTGAATCCAAAGCTCAGATGGTTGTTCCTCGTGGTACAGTCAGTGTCACAATTCTAGTTACCCCGTTGGTTATTCCCATTCAAGGAGGTAGCTCAGTGCTCCTGTGTTTTGTCTGCTCCCTTGGAGTTTGATGTCTCAGGCCTACTTTGTCCTAGGATGCTGGCTTTGATCTGTTTCTGTAAATCTTAGGCTGGATCTCCTCTTTCAGAAGTCCCTGGCTTGGAGTTGGACCTGTTCTGGTGGAGATTGCTGACTCTGGATCTGGTTGCTGGTTTAATAATTATCTGCCCATGTCCCAGGACTGGGTTTGCTCCTGGATTCTGCTCCTGGTGGAGCTTGCTCTCTCTGTGTCTTAGGTAACTGGTTCAGTCCCAGTCCGGTTCTGGTGGAGGTCGCAGACTCTGAGTCAGGTCATTGGCTCAATCCTGGTCTGCTGGTGTCCCAGGACTGGGTTGCCTCCCAGGGCTGGATTTGCTCCTGGCTTCTGCTTCCGGTGGAGCTTGTTTCCTCCTCCCGCTCTCTCTGTTTTAGGAGTTTCCAAATTAACCTATTTCTATTAATTTGTGTTTTACCATAAGGCCCATGGTTTACTGATAAGGAAGGCTCTGGCGTCCTCCTTCAGCAGCTATATGGAGTCTCTCTGACTCCGACTACTCTCAATCTATATCTCTTTCAGCTTGACTATACTCTTCTGCTCTGCCATAGGCCAAAGCAGCTTCTTCATTAACGAATGGTAATAAAACATATTGACTGTGTACAGAGGGGAACCCCACATCAGTATACTGTCACTTTAAAAGTTTTGAAAATTGTACTTTCTCCCTCACTCAGTCTGTATTCAATCACACATGCGTGGCTCAACTCTCTGAATCAGCTGCCACCAACATCTTGTTCCCAGTTCCCCTGGCCGTCTCTTCTCCTAGTCATTTTGGAGGCTGTTCCCTGACTTTAGGCCTTGCACCGTAATCTCTAGTCTCATGAAGTGTTTCTCTATTTCTAAATATATTTTCCCACCTGCCTTCGTCTTATTTATTTATTTGTTTGTTTTTTATTTATTCGAGGCAGGGTTTCTCTGGGTAGCCCTGGTCATCCTGGAACTCACTCTGTAGGCCAGTCTGGCCTCGAACTCACAGAGATCTGTCTGCTTCTGCCTCCTGAGTGCTGGGATTAAAGGTGTGGGACACTACGCTTGACTTTGCCTAAGTCATTCTTGATTTCAGGCCTTGTTCTTTCCTAGTTTGTCTGTTACACTGTACACAGGACTGCCCTAGCTTGGGGATGGGAAAGAGATCCTGGTGTTTGGAGGGAATGCTGGGCAGTTTTTATAGACTCTTGTGATGGGGAAGAGTCTAGGGTCTTGGGCTGATGTATATGTGCATCATTCCTCAGAAGGGTTTAGAACGCAGAGGTTATTCTGGGTAAGCCTGTGAGAGAAGGGGCAGGGCCTTAAGGGGATGCAGGGGGTGGGGACCGACATGGTTGGTGGGAGGGGGCTCACAGGAGGCTTTCTTTAAAATCTCCTCCAGCACTCTTGTTGTTCTCTTTGTTGATACTTTTGTTTAAATATTAGTTGAGTTAGAATGTTGGCTTCTGTAACATCTCTAATATAATGAGACCTTTGATTACTTTCAAATATCACCTGCTCATGGTCTGAGTATAAAATGCTCCCCATAGGCTCATTTGCTGAAGGCTTGGTTCCCAGCCAGTAGTGCTGCTTTTGGAGGCTGTGGAAGTTTTAAGGAGGTAGGGAAGGCCTAGCTTGAGAAAGTGGGTCATTGAAGGCATGGCTTTGAAGATTATACCCAGGGGCTTAGTCCCTTCTACTCTGTCCAGCATGAGGTGAGACACCTATGTCACATACTCCCACCACTGTGGGCCAAGCATCAAGAGTCAGGCACTATGGACTGAAACCTCTGACACTGTGAGGTAATAAATATTGGTCCCCTTGCCTTATGTTATTTCCTCTCAACAAGAAGCATGGCTGATCTAAGAAGCAGTTCAAGCCGGGCAGTAGTGCCGCATGCCTTTAATCCCAGCACTTGGGAGGCAGAGGCAGGCGGATCTCTGTGAGTTTGAGGCCAGCCTGGTCTACAGAGGGAGTTCCAGGACTGGCTTCATAGCAACTGCTAAACCCTGTCTTGAAAAACAAAAACACATGAAGAAGGAAGAGGAGGAGGAAGAGGAAGAGGAGGAGGAGAAGGAGGAAGAGGAAGAGAAGAAGAAGAAGAAGAAGAAGAAGAAGAAGAAGAAGAAGAAGAAGAAGAAGAAGAAGAAGAAGGAGAAGAAGAAGGAGAAGAAGAAGAAGAAGGAGTTGTTCAAATAAGCCATGCTGCTTTCACAATGCTGGGCCTACATTTCATGTGCTTCATTGCTAAGCTGTTTTCACATGTGTCTTTAATTCACAGACAAGATGGCCGCTCTCACTACTCCATAACATTCCATCTTTACTAGCAGCAAGAAAGTCATGAAAAAAAAGAGACCACTTTTGTTTCTTTAAGGACAAAGGAATGAATTTCAATATCACTTCTGCTTGTCTGCTCTTGACGGATTTTAGTCAAAGAGCCGTAACTGCCTGCAGAACACAGCCATGTGCTTGGTTATAATTTAGGGACTCTATCTCTGAAGGAAGATGGGGAGATCAGATATCAGAGGACAATTAACTGCCTCTGCCACAGTCTTTTGAACACCTAAATATCTGTGCCCAGGCTTTATCTCACAAACGAAGCATATTTATTTCCCTTGCTATCCCAAAGCAGATAACTCAGCTTATCTAATCATGGCATCTCTGAGCAAGGTCCTGAATGCCTGGGTGACGTGTAATCCTCTCGTGTCTGGATTTGCTTCCTTGTGACCCAGCAACCTATGAACTGAAAGGCAACTTATCTCTCTCCCATGGTGTAATAAGCACAGTTAAGACTCTCATTTGGAAGAACAGAGAGGCATTCCCAGGTCCAGATGAGCAGGGACTCCCAGGTCTCCTTCCCTGGAGCACATTCCATTCTTTCCTGGTTTTCACTGGGCGGCATCTAGCACAACTTTCAAGAGAAACCCTTGGCAGTTGTATTTAGTGACCTCGCCTGGAGCCCATACTGGGGAGTAGGCTGTTTTTGGAGGTTTGCTGGCTTCACAGCCCATTTTCCTACTGGGCAGGAATGAAGATGTTTGGAATATTTGCTCCCTTAGATGACCAATTTCTTCCTTCTTGCATTCTTTCTTCTTCTGGGAGATGGACCTATCTTGGTTTGTAAGTGTTCTGCAGTCCTCTGGTTTTCAACTGGGTCCAACCAATGCTAAGAGCCAGAGGGAGGGAGAGAACAGGGGTTCTGGGGTGTGTCTTGCCTGGCTTACTCCTGACTGGGACAATCCTGGGTTGGTGGTGTCATTTCCCCCAGGCAGCTTTTATCTTCTAGCTTCAGGAGTGTCTCTCCTTCCTCCCCAGGAACCTTAAGGGAAACAGAGGTACTCCACTGTTCATGGTTGATTGAAAGGTTAGTTTATACATCCCAGGGTCTTTTTCTTTTCATAATTTACAAATAATTCCTAGGTTAAACAACTCTTGCTTTAAACAGCTTTTTGAGTGTTCCCTGGGGGAACACAGGAGAAGGCTGATTTCCTTGTAGGTATCCTATCTCCACACTCTCCCAAGTTACTTCTCTGCTTTATTTACTTCAAATCAGTTTCCAGTAGACAACCCCTCAGTAGACAACAGAACTCCCTCAGCTGCAGGGTTTGTAACTGGCATATCGGATCTTCTGTCCACTGACCTCTATGATCTGTCCATTTGCCTTGTGTTGTTTACCAGCTGATGTTGGCACCTTGAAAGAGGAAGAAGATGTTTTAGTTCACAGTTCTGTAGCCAGAAGGCATGGCAGCGCTAGTGGCTGTAGTGGCAGGTGTGCGACTGAGCCAACCAGGAAGCAGAGAGCTCAGGCTGGAAGTAGGGCCAGGCTGTAATCCCGATGCCTTTTGCAGTCCCTGAAGGTTCTCTCTAAACAACATAGTCAGCTGGGGACCAAGGGTTCAAACACAAGAGCCTGCTGGGCATACATCATATTCAAATTGACATATGCCTCTCAGCCTTAACACCATTTGAAATCATGGGTGGGACTGGAGAGATGGCTCACCAATTAAGAGTTCAGATCTCAGCACCCACATCATGTCATTACAACTGCTTGTGACTCCAGGTTCAAGGGCTCTGACATATTCTTCTGACCCCCACATAAATAATAATAGGTTGAGAGGGCAGACCATAGCTGTAGTCTGATGTTGGGGTTGGGTTAGTTCCCGTTGTCTCTCAGGGGCATCCTCAACAGAAGTGCTTAAGAGAGGCATGGGGGCTCCATTCTTGTTTTCTGAGAGCTATAGCCCGTGAACTACCTCTTATTTCAGTGTGTGCTGCGAAAGGACTGTGTTTTCCAGTCCTTTGAGTATTCATTCGATGCTCCATGTATCTTTCAAGCGAGACAGCATCTTTTAAAAGCGCCAACCTCTCTCTTACGGAAGTTATCTCTAACTTCATCTCTTCTGTGGGGCTTTGCCTCCAATGTCAAGAAGCACCCTACAGAACGAGTTTTTCCAATTTGTTTCCTTGGTTGCAGGCTTGGACAGTTTATGGCTTGCCTTCCAACTGTAGCTGCTCAGTTTAACTAAGTTTCTGAAGGGAAAAATAAGAGCTACCGGCTTCCTGTTTAACAAAGATCCCTAGATAACAATGGCTTAGGAAAAACAAACTGACTCCTTAGCTTTTGAGGTAAAGGTTAACTGACTTTATCTAAAATGGCAGCTTCATGGTAGCAAGGGTCAGGTCCCGTCTGTCTCACTGCCTTTACAGTGTGACCTAGTTAGCATGTGACTGCTTTGTTTCTGGCTAAGATGGCCACTCTGGCTCTTGTAAGACTGTTCATGGCACTGGCATTGGGAGGAGAGGAAAAAGGAAGTGGTAAAGGGACCTCTTACTTTAACGAAGTAACTGGGGAATCATCATTTTTAGCCATAACCATTTACCAAAACTTGACCATACTGTCACATATATGTTTAGTGGAACTTGGAAAGCATCTTTACTCTGGGTGCTATATGTCCATCTGACATGTGAGGGCTTTGCTCATTTAGAAAGAAAAGAAATGGACTATCAGTCTCCGCTGAGGAACAATTCTCTATGGAGTCTGATGTCTATAACCTATAGCAATAAGTTTTCTTTAAGATTTATTTATTATGTATACAGTGTTCTGCCTGTATGTACACCTGCAGGTCAGAGAAGGGTACAAGATCTCATTATAGATGGTTGTGAGCCATCATGTAGTTGCTGGGAATTGAACTCAGGATCTTTGCAGCAGCTGACAGCGCTCTTAACAACTGAACCATCTCTCCAGCCCAAACCTTTTTAAATCTTTCTTTTTCTTTTGGTTTTTCGAGACAGGGTTTCTCTGTGTAGCTTTGGAGCTTGTTCTGGAACTGGCTCTATAGACCATGCTGGCCTCGAACTCACAGTGATCCGCCTGCCTTTTCCTCCTGAGTGCTGGGATTAAAGGCATGCACCACCACTGCCCGGCTATAGCAAAATTTTATATTGGCTTCTCATTTTCCTTAACGAGGCTGAAATATTTTATTTCCCCAGTAGTCAGACCAGAGATTGAGCTAGCTCTTTGGAACTTCCCAGATGTTGAAAATCTCATAAAGAAAGGACTTTGAGTGGGTGGGTGGGCTTGTGCGATGACTCAGTGGCTAATAACCTTTCTTTCTTTTGCAAAGGGCCTGGATTCAATTCTTAGCATCCACACAGCAGTTCACAACCATCTGTAACTTCAGTTCCAGGGGATCCAGTGCCTTCTTCTGACCTTTGTGGGCATCAAGCATGCACATGGAGTACATACATACATCAAACATACATACATCTAGGCAAAACACTCATAAAATAAAAGGAATAAATCTAATAGAAAATAGTAGCTTAGAAAAAAAGACATGGAAAGGAAAGGAAAAGAAAGGAAAGAAAGGGCTTTTTTCACTCTTTACCAAAGTCACATAACTTATTTTGCTAAAACGGGAGAAGTCCTTTGGTCATCAAGGGAACCACATTTAATGCTGTATATAGTGCTGGAATAACAAGGAGGCCAAAAGTTAGCTGGAGAAATTACAATTAAGTTTGATTCAGCCAGTGTTAAAAAATGGTCCCTTATAGCTTAACTTGTTTTCTTTTTTTTTTTTTTAAATATTTTTATGGTTTATTTGACTTTATTCTATGTGCATTGGTGTGAAGGTGTCAGATCCCCTGCAACTGGATCTTCAGACAGTAGTAAGCTGCCATGTGGGTGCTGGGAATTGAACCTGGGTCCATCTGGAAGAGCAGTCAGTGCTCTTAACCACTGAGCCATCTCTCCAGCCCGCTTAACTTGTTTTCTATGCAAACTTTCTGGCAAGTATCTCCACATGTTAGTATCAGAGAAGGACTTAAAATATGAGAAAACCCCTTCGGAGTGTAGAGTTTACAAGTGTTCTACTTATCTCTTTCCCAATATGAACAATCAGAGAATGCTGCTTCTTCTTCTGGTTAAGTTTGCTTTATTATACAAGTGCTCTGCATATATACCCACATGCCAGAAGAGGGCACCAGATCTCATTATAGATGGTTGTGAGCCACCATTTGGTTGCTGGGAATTGAACTCAGGACCTTTGGTAGAGCAGCAGAGTGCTCTTAACCCCTGAGCCATCTCTCCAGCCCAGAGAATGCTTCTTAAGCTGACACTATGGCATAGGCAAGAAAAGGGATTGAACTATCTTGCAGTTCTAGGAAGTAAGGGAGGCTGCAGGGGAATCTAGAGTCATGTCGCAGGGACGTAGGAGTCTGGTCTGATGGTGCATACGTGAAACTCTGGCAAAAGAGAGGCCAAGAAGCTGGGCAATGGTGGCACACGCCTTTAATCCCAGCACTCGGGAGGCAGAGGCAGGCAGATCTCTGTGAGTTCGAGACCAGCCTGGTCTACAAGAGCTAGTTCCAGGACAGGCTCCAAAGCCACAGAGAAACCCTGTCTCGAAAAACCAAAAAAAAAAAAAAAAAAAAAAGAGAGAGAGAGAGAGAGAGAGAGAGGCTAAGACGTTCAAGGCCAGCCTGGGGTACATTGTGTAGTGAGGCCTTGTCTCAAAAAGTGGGTGTGGGGGAGCTAACTTGGAGGAGTATTTATACAATAGAGGATAGAAGAAAAAAACATTAAGTAATTAGTTTTAACCTGTGGGAGAAAATGACTAGTCATGAGTTGGGAATGCGGCTCAGGTTGGTTGAGTGTCTAGCATGCAGGAAGCCCTGGATCCCAACCCCACCTCTGCAGGAACCAGCCACAGTAGCATATACCTGTCATCAGCTGTCACAGTCTTCATGCCCCCATCTTGATATAAATAAGTAATAAAAAAGAAGTGGGGGGAGTAGATGGCTCTTTTTATATGTAAATTTATAATGAATAAATATTAAAGCAACACGGAAATATAAAATCATTTGATAAACACCTAAGTAGCTATCATAAAATCATTAATGGATATTTAAAATTTACAGATGAAAGTTTGATGAGGCAGAGAATTTTTGCCGAGATTCAACATCCCTTCTAGGAATTACTCAGGAGATAGAGTGAAGAATTACCATCATGGGAGACTTTGTAGATCCGACCTTAACCCAGAAACCAAAGACAACAGCAGACCTGAGGATGCTGATATCACCCTCCTTCAGATAAGATGTACTGGAGAGGCATAGCATAACTTCCGTGGTATCTTTGCCTAAAAATGTATAATAATAAATTTAATCATGAAGAGATATCAGACAAGCCAAATTCAGACATTCATGCTGGGTACAGTGGCATAGACCTGTAATTTTAGGATTTGGTAAGCTGAGGCAGGAGGATTGTGGTTTACAGACTAGCCTAGGGTTCTCTGGAAGAACAGAACTGACAAAATTTAAATATCCCTAGAGCTGGGATTTCAGGCACATACCACCTCTCTGCCTGTTTTTTTTTTTTTTTTTTTTTGCGGTGCTGGGGCAAGAACTCTGCTATATGAGCTACTCTCATGGTTTTAAGTGAGTGAGGTAAATCTTGTGATTTCCAGTTCCTTCCTAAGGGACACAGGCCAGAAACAGAATTGTTATCAGGATAAGTTGTTCACTTTAGGGTTAATGTTGAAGATACTATCAGGATTTCCTCAGGCCAAACTAATCAGGGAAGGGCTTGGCTGCTTAGAACTTGATTCCTTCCTTGCAGGTCAGAGGCAGGAATCAGTGCTGAATCATCTGGCGTATTTAAGAACCTATTTGGCAACTTTGAGAGAAGATAGACTGAATGCATTGACAGAAATTAGCTTCAGTAGATGCTGCTCATTGCTTACACACCAGGCGTCTTTTCCTTTCTCCTCACTTAGGGACCTACTGTTTTGTTTAGGCTAGCCCAAGGAATGGTCATCAAATCCTGCAAGTAGAAGACATACTCTCCTGTAGATGTCTAACATAAGTGTGGCCATTTCCACTTGTACTGTGTCTGTGATTCGCTTACTAAGTCCAATGCTTTATGCTTGCTTGAAAACAGAGGTGGCCTGCCAGGCAGTAGTTAATGCACCCCTTTAATCCCAGCACTCGGGAGGCTGAGGCAGGCAGATCTCTGTGAGTTTGAGGCCAGTCTGGTCTACAAAGTGAGTTCTAGGACAGCCAGGGTTACACAGAGCAACCTTGTCTCAAAAAAACCAAGCCCCCCTCCCCAAAAGAAATAAAGAAAAGAAAATAGAGGTGGCCAAATGACATCATCCTGTGTGGTACCATAAACCCAGGCAAAAGCTTGTGGCTAAGGAAGTAATATACTCTAGTGGGGAAGTTACTGCTGCTGTCTTGTATGGACATGATATGCCCATCAATCCCTAAATAACTGTTTATGGTCATATATTAGTGTTGATGTCAGCTGTGGTCAGAGAGGCTTCATGTTTGCAGTGGGAAGCATTAACTACAGAGACTCATAACTGGTCTAAATTGGGAGAATAAGTGACTTCTAGGGGTTCTGTCCTAGATGGGGCATCCAGATCCATCCCTCCAAAGCTCAGAGAACATTATGGAGGAAGGGTGTGTGTGTGTGGAGAAAAATGTAGGAGCCTCTGGGGAATAGGAGAGATGTGGACTGTCTTGTGGTCATGGTTTTTGAACACTCTTGAATTTACAGGTGTAACAGGGCCCAGGCGTTAGTAGTGACTGCTCTCCATCCTTCCTCCCCTCCCCCGCCTTAGCACAACTTACTCCATGATAGAAGTACCTTTCAGGCCATAAAACTCAGCATGTAGGTAGCATTACCTGCCAAAATGAAAACAGAGACCTCATTCATCAAAGTTCATATAGTTCTGGAAAAGTCTCTAAATGTACTAACCTTGATTTTTGGCTTCTGTAGTTTTGTTTCTGGCTAACTGTTCTTGTTAACTGAAGTATGCCAACCCAGAATGTGGTTTTCATGCTTAATATCTCACCCCAAGAAAGGATCTGTGCTACACGGGGATTCCCAAACATCCAGTGTAGTTGCCAGTACATTTACACGATGGAGTACTACACAGCAGAAAAAAATAACGACAGCTTGAATTTTGCAGGAAAATGGATAGAACTAGAAAGCATTATTTTGAGTGAGGTAACCCAGACACAGAAAGACAATTATCACATGTCCTCACTCATAGGTGGTTTATAAACATAAAGCAAAGAAAGCCAGCCTACAAACCCAGAGAACTTAGACAACAATGTGGACACTAAGAGAGACTTACATAGATCTAATCTATATGGGAAGTAGAAAGTATAAAAAGACACGATCTCCTGAGTAAATTGGAAGCATGGGGACCTTGGGGGAGGGGAGAGGCAGGGAGGGGAGCAGAGAAAAATGTAGAGCTCAATAAATATCATCGAAAAATAAAAACAAAACAAAACAAAACAAACAAACAAGCAAAAACAACCAAAAGTTCAGCTGGGTGGTGGTGGCACACGCCTTTAATCCCAGCACTAGGGAGGCAGAGGCAGGTGGATCTCCATGAGTTCGAGACCAGCCTGGTCTACAAGAGCTAGTTCCAGGACAAGCTCCAAAGCTACAGAGAACCCCCCCCCAAAAAAAATGTTCACAGTGCCCTCACAAATCAATATTTGATTTTGGCTTTGTGTCATGAGAAATAATTTGGTGTTACATAGTTTTCACGGAGTCTGTCTTTTTGAATTATTTGTATTTTGAAAAGAGAAAGAATTTTACCTGCGCATAAGCATTATGGCTGTTAAACATTTGAGTGCAATTTTTATCCTATTTCATTTGAACCTGGACATACTCCCTCTAGTGGCTCAAGCTACTTAGAATATCTGCTGAACTTGGCAGGCCCACTTAATTTCTCACTGTCTTGGCTTGGTGATCACATTTGCTCCCATGGCATTTCTCCTTTCTCACAGCTGCTATTGTTTGTCTGTGAATTAGTTAAGGTGTGGGGGGCGGTGTTGGGATGTTCTTTGTGCCCTTTCAGTTTGACACTGAAGTAAATAATTACTCAAGACCTTGATTTAACTGAGATTTCCTGAGCATTCTCTGTTCAGGTTGGAGGAAAAAGCAGACAGTGTCTGTTCTGAGCGAGCCAAAGTCTGGATGGGTGCTGTTGTTGCCCATCTGTCTTTCCTCTCGGTGGGACATAGGGTTTGGAGCATGAGAGAGGTTTCTGCTGCCTTGGTATGACTTCCTACCAGTGCTGTGGTGGTGGCTTTCAGTGCTGGCTTCTTTCCTCACTTGCAGGCACTATGACATTTGTGACACTGGATTTCTACTCCCAAAGTCCATGCTTGACTTAATCCTTCTAACACTCCATTCACTTCCTGTTCTATTCTTGAGATTCTGAAGGTCTTCTCTTATCTCTGCCTTGTCTGAGTTAACTTCCTGTTGCTGAGATTAATGCCCCAAATATAACAGAAGGGAAGTGGAGGGTGGTAAAGAGATAGCGAAGGTGGTAAAAGTGGTTTGCTGTCAAGCCTGAAGATCAAAGTCTGATCCCTAGACCAACGTGGTGGAACAAAAGAGTTATTAAGACTTGGAAGATTTCCTTGTCCTTCACACACACAGCACGGCACTCTTGACCATGCCCCATATCATGCACATAAACAATAAATAAACTCGAAAACAGTAACTTAAAGAACTTTTTCTTTAGTGTAAAATATTGTTTTCATATCACCACCCAATTATACCACTTCTCCATCTCCAGGTCTGTCCAGGTGCCCATCTTGCTCTCTTTCAAATGTATGGCCTGTGTTCTTCCTTGATTGCTTTTTAGATCTATGTGTATATTGTGAGAATCAAAAGTTATGGTTTAAGTTTTCATTATTGTGCCTAAGAGATCCATGAGATAAAAATACCTCTAACCTGTAAACCCCTTGCCCAAGGTCAGATACTTCCTGAACTGCTGGAGTCTGTTGTTTATGAGAGGTACACGTTTGTTCCCCAACTGTACTAGATATGGTTGATTACATATGGGCAGGAGGACACAGACAGGAAATACGTCAGGATATATGGTTGCCCTTCTCTGAACGTGCTGGATGGCTTATGGTTTTAAAGTCTTTTTAAGCCTCTGCAAAACATGACTCATGGATATTTTCTGGGAACCCAGGAATGGATCTGGCCAGAGTTCATCATCCTGACCAATATTTAATTAAAGCTTGTTTCAAATTTGGCTCAAAATTAGGGTATTGATCTTATTCTTGGCAGGTGAGTTTAATAATATCTATACATATATATATACATATATATATACACACACACATATATATTCCTGAATATATAAATACAACTTACTCAATATAATGTTTGTCTTAGAGTTTTTAGTGTGATAAAGCACTGACCATAATCAACTTAGGGAGGGAAGTGTTCGTTTCAGCTTACAACTTAAAGTCCATTATCTAGGGAAGGGAAGTCAGGGCAGGAACTTAAGGAGGGAGCCTAGAAACGGGAACTGATGCAGAGACCATGGAATAGCGCTGCTTACTGGATTGTTTCTCATGGCTTGCTCAGCCTGTCTTCTTATAGCACCTAGGACTATTAGCCCAGGGATGGACTCATCCACAGTGAGTTAGGTCCTTCTACATCAATCATCAATCAAGAAAATGTACCATCACAGGCCAAACTGATGGAGGCATTTTCTCAATTGAGGTTCTCTCTTCCCAAAATGATTCTAGCTCGTGTCAAGTTGACACAAAACTGGCCAGCACAATGGTACTTGTATGAATATGCTTTCAAGATTGACCACTTGGTATTGGCTAACCAGTTGGTGTGCTGCTCAGGGAATAGTCCATCACGGCCAAGCATTTGAGGCAGCTGGTCATATTATATCTATAATCAGAAGACCGAGAAAGATGAATGCTTGTGCTTAGCTAGCTATTTCCTTTTTATGCAGCCCATTGCTGAAGTCCAGGGAATGGCACCTCCCTTCTTAATGGTGGGTCTTCCCACCTGAGTTAACAAGCAAGCTTATCTTTCACAGGTGTGCCCAGAAGTAAGCCTAATGTAAACAATCCCTCATAGGTTATCTGAGACATCTCCTAGGTAATTACAGGCACTCACCACCCCTTTCCATTGTCTTTCAGAGTTGTTCTGGCACCCAAGTGGAACTCTGTGGGAGAGTCAGGGTTGATAGTGTAGATGGGTCTAGATGTGCTTCATGTTTCTCCAAAGAGCTCCCACACGGTACTGCTTCTCTTTCTAGATTTCCTTCCTTCTGTATCTCGGAGAACTGTACTCAGGCAAAAGGTATTTTTAAAAATTATATTTATTTATTTGTGTGTGTGTGTGATATTTTAATTGTATTCTGACAATAAAGCTTGCTTGGAGTCAGAGGGCGGAGCTAGCCACTAGCTGACCAAAATCAACCATAGAGGTTTTGGAGGACTGAAGAGAGATAGGAGACAGAAAGTAGTAAGGCAGGGCTCTCAGCCATTTTGGATGGAGGAATGGAAGAGATAGGAAGTCACTAATCACTTCTCTGCTGCTTTCCTGATCATTAAGGTTCTTACCCTGATATCTGACTCCCGATTTTTATTGATTAAGAATAATTAGATAAACACCTCAAGAAAGGAATTTGGTACAGATGGGCTTAAGCTATTTGTCCAAGGACACGCGGTCAGTGAGTGGAAGAGATGGCCTAATTGACCAGGCCCCATGTTGCTGCAATGGGCATTAGCCTAGTGGTGAAAGATTAGAAGGCACTAGCTAACACAGAGAGCAAAATTAGTTGTTTATTTTAGAATAAACTTTGCCGAAACAGCCACAGAGAAAGAAGGTACAGTAGGAGGAAAGCCTACTTTTAAATAAACACTCATTTAACCACCGACATATAAAAGCAAAAGACAAAGGAGATAGAAAACTCAGGTATGGGACTGGGGATGCAACTCAGTGGGTAGAGTGTTTGTCTGGTACACATGAGGCTCTAGGTTCAATCCCCAGAACCACATAACCTGGGCATAGTGGCACATACCTGTAATCTCAGTGCTTGGGAGGTAGAGGCAAGAGGATCAGGAGTTCAAGGTTCTTCCTTGCTTTTCTGTCTTCAATACAATTTTATTGCTGTGAAGAGACACCATGACCACAGCAACTCTTATAAAGGAAAATAGTTAACCGAAGCTGGCTTATACTTCAGAGGTTCAGTTCATGATGGTCATGGCGGGGAAGCATGGTGGAGTACAGGTAGACATAGTGCTAGCAGGCACCTGAGAGTTCTACATCTAGATCCAAAGGCATCAAGAAGTGACAATGACAGACTAAACCTCACCTGAGCATTCTAAGACCTCAAAGCCCACCCTCTAGTGATGTACTTTCTCCAACAAAGCCACACTAACAATAGTGCCACTCCCTATGGACCTATGGTCTATTTTTATTCAAACCAGCACAACTACATAGTATGGCCAACAGCCTGGGTAAGGTACTTTTTCTCTAAGACAACTGGAAGGTCGGGTGTGACTAAGACTATCTACCAGCCCTAAACTTTAGTGTAGACAGTCTTGCCACTTGGAGGAGGGGCCCAGCAACCATAAACAGGGTGAGTAATCTTGGTGAATGGAGACTCAATTGCTTGAGAATGACAAAGAAGTCTGGGAAGCTGAGGGCCAAGGAAAGAAAGAAAGAAAGAAAGAAAGAAAGAAAGAAAGAAAGAAAGAAAGAAAGAAGGAAAGAAACAGTAATGGATTAATTAAAAATGCCCCGGTGGTGGCAGACAGCAGAAATGCTGCAGGTCCCCAAGTGGTGGCAGGCAGCGGGCCACGTGGTGGCAGGCAGGGGGCAGAGGGTCCCAAGAGCAGCCAGTACCAGGCAGGGACAGCACACAAGACCACGTGGCAGGTCTCCGAAGGTGGCTGGTCCCGGGCGGCATCCCTGGCAGTGAGCCATGTGGCGGCGGTGGGCAAGAGACAGATGGATAGGCACACCATGCAGAGTGAAGTTGATATTATTTAGTGGTTATGGAAGGGAAGGGAGAACAATCATTACATTCCCATCTCTTTTTTATAATAAAAAGGCGGGAGGTTAGGTACCACAGGTTAAAGGAATTGGGGCGGCAGATTCTCAAGACTTCTTCTTGCTTATTTGTGGGCATCGTCTTTGGGGGGATCCTGAGAAGGCTAGGTGCTGACCACATCCTGGCATAGCTGGTCTCTTTGCTCCTGTCCAGTGTCTATGGTATAGAAATGTTTGGTGTCTCTTACACCTGTTTAAGGTATTGGCAGAACAGAGGACAAAGTTAAATTAAGGAAAAAAAATTTAAGACCAGGGAATTGAGGGGGATGTATCTGACCTGTCTAAGGTGGATCCTTCAATTCAGCTCCCTGGAACTCACAGGTAGGAAGAGGCAGGTGGATCCCTGTGAGTTTGATGCCAGCCTACTCTACAAAAGCTAGTTCCAGGACAGGCTTGATAGCTACAGTGAAACCCTGTCTCAAAAAACCAAAAAAAAAAAAAAAAAAAAAAAAAAAAAAAAAAAAAAAAAAAAAAAAAAAAA